>JAREIK010001723.1:235976-835976 GCA_029783825.1 Sapria himalayana
ACTGACTGGGCTTCAGAAATTTCATTTATGAAATTCCTGAAGATTTTTTATGATACGACGAACATGTGTTCGTCGATTTATACGCCCATGACTTGCATTGCACTCTGGTGCATATGCAACATTAGTAGCATGTTTAGGAAGTATCGAGCTAACCCGACGCTTAGCCATATGGTTGTAGAGATGGAGACCAAGTACTTGAAGTACTGGTCTACCATTCCATCTCTTTATTGCCTCGCTACATGCATGGACCCTAGGGTTAAGGTGGAAGGGGTAGAAAACACCATGACTTTCATTTCCTAGTGCATGAACCTGGAAGAGCCACATGAAGGGTTCATTCACGAGAAGTTGACTGACCTATTCACATACTACGATACTAGGTATGATGGGGGTAGTTGTGAGACTGTGATTACAGACATTGATACCTTGTTCGGAGATGATGATTTTTCCATTCAGCTAGCGAGGGGGAAACGTATGGGTGGACCATCACATAGGAGCGAGCTATCTCGGTACTTAGATACCGATTACTGCTCAATCCTATCACATTCTGATACTAATGTGTGAAAAATTTTGAAGAAATTAATTCTTGGGTTCCTTATAGGTGAATTTTTTGGCCAACTAATTTACCATTCTTTTATTACTTTAATGTATTTAGCTAAGTGAGCCCCTATACATGAATATGTCAATATAATGTGTCCAATGGTGTCCCCTCACATTGTAAGACATAAAAAGGAAAATAGAAAAAAAGATAGAAAAGGGAAGAAGCCGATACTTTAAGGGGAAGAACTACCAAGATTTGTGAATAATGTCTATCCTTCACCATAGCTGACATGCAAGAGTTGGAAGAAAGGAGAAGAATATGAGAAGATAAGTTGAACCACATTGAGCATTCCTTTGTTACACATGATAGTATGGATTTGGATATTTTGCGTATTATAAAAAATAAATATAGCATATTGTAGAGTAAATCAAAGAAGAGTTGAAAGGTAAGATCAATTCCAATATGCATGGAATAGTAGAAGAGGTTAGAAAATATGATATGATATGGACATAATATTACTAAAAAAAAGAGATGGTTTTTATCGCAACACAAGAAAAATTTGAAGACAAAATCTACAAACTCTTGGAGGAAAAAATGAGATGCATGAATATTAGTTTGACGGGAGTGCTAGATCATTTGGAATGTTAAATGAGGCTATCCTAGTAGATTATAAAAGAACAGTAGAAGAAAGAGACAAAATAAATGAGAATGAAATAACCTATTGAGAGTGCTAATGGTTGGAAGTAATAGGAAAGTATAGTAAAACCAAATAGACTTATACTCTGTGGTGTGATGTTTTGAAGGAGCAATGAATTTGATTAGGTGAAGAAAAGAGGCTCTTTATGTCATTTTGATGATAATATTAGATGGGCTATCTACATAGAAATGAGATTTAGATTAGTCATCTACTTATCTACCACCATCAGAGTACTTGATGTTGGATTTCACTTTGAAGGGATATAATCCAAAAGGGAAATTATATTGTCACCCTCATCACTACCTTGATTTGTATTTTTGATATTTATTCACATATTTTAATGATGTACTATTTGTGTAGCATTGATTTGAGATTTCTAATTATTATTTTTTTACTTTTTTGGAGAGGAAAGGTATTACTTGGAGATAATCAATTATTTTAGTATGAGAATTTATTTAGTGTTTAAACTACTAATCTTTCAGATATATTTTAGTAGTTTATGATGTTGTGTAATTATGGAATGAAGAAAATTATAGATTAATTTTATAACTTTGAAATTTATTGAGTTTTGATTAATAATCATAAAATTAATAAGTTTTGGAGGTATTTTAGCAAAGAGTATAGAATAATAAGTCATATGTAGTTTTGATATATATTCTTAGCCAAAACTTTATATAATTGGTAGTGGGAATCATTGAACACTATAATCATACTAACTCATTAGCACAATCCTTTCACTATATGATATTCTTAGTGGTTATGATATTATCATGGAGTTGCATTTATATTTATCTCATGAAATTCAAATAGTTGTGATTTAAATTATATATCACACCAATCAAGTACATCATTGGTGTTCAAGGTCATGGTCAAGTCCAAACACCATGATTTTATCTTTAATATGGATATATAGTCTAGAATTAGAGTCATGTGCTTTTTATAAAGCCATAACTTTTGAGTTATAATAAGTTATAGAGCCAAAACTACTTAGGCCAAAACTATGGTTATTATTCAGAATCATGAATTTTGGGATACTAAAAGTTACAAAAGATATTATTTGAGTATGATCATTTTTTACGGTCATGACTCTTATCCTCAAAGGAAGATAAATTTGTAATTTTTACACTTGAACTAATTGGCAGTGTCACAACATTCTTCCAGTTCCATGGAAATATAATATACAAGAGAAAAGAATATTATTATCACAATCACCCACAACACCATGGATACTTGAATACATATAAATGATAAATTTTGTATTGTGACCATTTCCTAGTGCCACAACCACAAGATACATGAGACATTCTGGTTAGTGTTATGGCTACATCATCACATTATGACCATGTAATAATTAAGAAAATCCAATCTCAATGATATGAATTTATCATAACATCGTGGCCATATAAAATATAAGATGCCTTTCACCATGCCATGGTCATTTCTCATCACTACAGCCATTTATTAAAGACAAGAAGGTAAGTGCAAGCAAGCATAGATATTCATAGTGTCACGACTTTGTCTTATAGAGATATTAAACTTAATTAATAACATGACAGTGTCATGACTTTCTTATGAAAGCCATGACTTTTTACGTAAAGTAATAAAAAATCACATAAGTATAAAAGTGGAAGATTAAGAAATTTAGAAAGATCTCTTTCATTTTTATTCTTCTCCCTCTGTGCAACATGCAAAGCCACTATGAAAGTAAAGAAATTGTCTCTTTCTAGGAGTTCCACAAGCAAGTAAAGAAAGTGAGACTTATAACAATCCATAGAGTTGGAGGGTGTGGCTTTAAAACCTCCTTTTCTAGGGTAGATTTGGAAATTTATACAAAAATATCATGAGTCTAGGGTTTGTGTAATTTGAATATTTGTGATGTGGAATTGGTTTTTATATATTGAATGAATATATTTGTGTTGTTTTGTGTTATAAATATTAATGAATGATAGTTAAATAGAACTTAAATTATTGTTTTGATTATTAGTAGGTTTATGTGAGATTATCATAGTGGATAGTGTCAAATAAACTATGAGACTCACTCATGCATATGATAGGAAGGAAGTGATAAACCTTATAACTATGATGCATGTGATAAACTTATACTTTGAAACCCAAAATTTAGATATGTTAATTATCATGAATATGATGCTCATGAAGCCGAAAGTACAAATAATTTTATATGTCAATCCATTATTTATACATGTCTTAAAATAACTAGGTTCTCAATTAAGATAAATATTATATAGAACATTCTCCTAAGAAGTTTACTTTTAGTATGAGAGTTATATTATCGCTAAGGAGAATGGTGATAAGTAATCCTTATGATATGTGTAAGTGTGTAGTGACTCGTAAGGTGGTGATAGCCCTTATGAGTTACTTTGACTCATATGGTTCCCAATAATGAACTTTGAAAGAAATATATGTTAATTGTGTGAATATAGTACTTATGACGACAAAAATACAAATACTTACTAATTATATTAGTCTTTGGTTTTTATGATACATAAGGCTGGAAAATAAGACTATGAATATGAAGCAAACATTAAAGATAATTGACAAATTTCCCTAAAAGTTATGTGATTATAATGATTTGCAAACAAAAATGAATTATTATTTTGGTGATAATATAATGAAGAGACAACTATGAGGGGACCATCATTGGAATGGGCTCAATGGTTACAATCACTTTGTATGTCATTAGGGTGAGGAGTCATTGCACAAAACCTCAATATTCATTATGTGCCCAACATAATATAAGTTTATTAACTTAAATATTATTACCTATATAACTAGATTGTCTAACAATTTGAATATAATTTTACTGAAAAAAGTTGTCTCACTATTGAATAATGACACTACTGATATAATCTTTATAGGATCGATATCTGAATGAAAGTTCGCATTACTACTTTTTTGACTCATACACTTAGAGATCTTTATTATTAAGATATTCTCATTAATGAGCTTTTGGAATATTACCTAATTAATACAATGAGGTAGCATAATAAAATCTCAACATTCATCATAAAAAATCGAATATATGAAGAGATAAATGAAATAAGTGTCATTAATGAAATATAAGAACAAAAATTACTTGAGAAAGCTTAGAATAGAGAACTTGTAGTAATAAGTTATTCTAAATTGTAATGTATTTCAATGAACATACTTAAGTATTATATTAAATAAATCATGGTCATGAATACGTAGCTACCATCTTTAAAACAAATTCAATGAAAAATATTAGGGAAAATATCGAAGTTAGATTTAATCATTTTTTTTCAATTTAATATGTGCAACTACAACATCAATTAGGATTTAAAGAGACTTTTTTTTGTAATCAACTGAGCTAGAATTTATTAGGTATGTAATATATATAATGACTTTATCATAAGATATTGACAAGTCTATTGCCATCATGAAACTAGAACAATCTATATTAAGTGTTGATATTTTTGTTTGATGATTTAATTATGTTAGGGTGTATTTGAACAAATGGTATGAATGGTTGTGTGTATTTAAATACTATAGAAAAATTATATTTTTAAAAACCATGGATGTTTGGGCCATGTTGCACATACCTTGACTATGAAATTTTTGAATAATGATATTATATATCATTTTCATTGTGTATGACTTGAACCTTTGAATTGAACTAAGTAACAACCATTTCATAAAACTTTTGAACAAACAAGCTCACTTCATCTTGGAATTTGTTAGACATAACTAGGTTAACATGTTACCATCATCAATTAAAATAACAAATCATTGTTGTCTTCCCATAGTGTGCCCATAGTTGGGACTATTTTTCTAGGTCACAAACTATTTTCCAAGCATAGATATAATTATCTAAACATAATTTACACTATAATATATTTATTTTACTAAGCAAAAGACAAGGTTTTCACCAATTAACCATTCAAAATGAAATTTCAAAATAGTTTGAATCGAAATATAAACTACAATTATTTACTACCATTAAATAGAAAGAAATTTCAATAAGAGAAAATAACTATCTCTCAGAATATTTCATAGAAACTTTAGAAATTTGACATCGTAGCTATATTTCTCAAGGTGAATTCAATGATAAAATATATTTTATCATTAGAGTTCTAAAATTTTCAGATTTTTTTTCCTCATTATAAAGTTACCATTTTATCTATTTTCCAGAAAAATTATATTATTTATTTATTCATTTTTTCCCTAAATTTCACAATATATGTGTACCATCATCATCTTCCTCGCAACATTCTAGATTAAAGAACATATCTTGTTCTTTCAAACAAGTATGAATTCTACTCAAAATAAAAATAACCTATTTTACTTGTATTAATATTTGATGTTTTTTTAAATGTTACAACAATGGTATTGGAGGGATATGTCAATTATTTGTGCGAGGATATATTAGGTTTTTATGAATGTATAGATGCCCAGCAAAAACAAAGATATTCACATTTAATGACTAAGTTAAACAACTCAATTGTGTTTATGGATTATGGTTATGATTTTTTGTTTATGAGATGTAATTTGCACGTAGTTTTTTGTGTTGACATGGTTGTAGTTTGCACATGTGGTTGTAGGTTTTCATGTCTCATTAATATTTTGTGATGATGTTGGTTGATGTGGCTGATGATGATGGTTGATGTGACTAACAATGGTGCCTATAGTGCAATGATGATATTCATTTCGGCAATGGTAACTATGGAGGTGATCATGGCCAATAGTAGTGATGGTGGTGCTATTCATTGCCAGTGATCGTGATGATAGAAGTTGTCATGACCAATATCAATGTCAGTGATAGTATTCATTATCGACGATAATGACTATGAAGGTTGTCAAAACTAATAGTGGTGCTAATGGTGATATTTGTTACTAGTGATAGTGACTATATAGTTTGTCATAACCAATAGCAATGTTGGTATTCTTTGTTGACAATGGTGATTATGGAGGCTATCATGACCAATAGCAGTGGTGGTTATGGTATTCATTTCCAAAGATGATGAGTGTGGAGGCTATCACAGCCAAAAACAATGTTGATATTCATTGCCGATGATGATGATTAAAAAGGCTACCAACCAATGATAGTGCCGGAGGTACTATTGCAGCCATCAATGATATCCATGATTGTTAACATGGCCAATGATAATAGATTTTGTAGTTGTTGTAGCCATCGATGGTGTGGACAATGAAGCTCACGGTGGTAGATATATACATCGGTAAAGTACATGGCCAAATTTCCATAATTAGGGCAATTTCCATTTTAGTTTATTTTGGGACACTACCCCAAATAATTATAATACTAATTAGCTAGATATGACATGGTTTTGGGGACTAACATAAGTCCTAAACTTTCTCATGGAAAATCTAAGGTTATAAGTACCCTAAAATCAACATAGTCAGGGTGTTCAATATTTGGAAATACATGATGCTTAGTCATCATATATTTGTGGCAAGTAAATATGTGTGTGTGTGTGTGTGTTGTGGCATAAGAATATATATATTTGTGGCATGTAAATATATTAGCTGGCATGCATGTATGTAGAGGTGTCAACCGGGTCGGCCCGATCCGGCACGAGGCACGACACGAGGCACGGCACGGCGCAGTCGTGCCTGTCCATGGCACCAACCATGCCGTGTCATGTCGAGGCCAACCAGGCCTTTTGCTGTGCTTGGCTCGGCACGGTACTGCGGCCTATTGGCACGGTATCTTGGCAGGAGCCAAGAAACCTCTCCAACGGCAGAAGTTGAGCCCGACAGGCGAAACTCGTCGACCCCTAATAGTGAAGAAGTATCACGGCGGCACTGCGGTGCATCGCCAAACCCTATTTTTTTTTAAATTAGGGTTCATCCAGACCGAACCGAACTGGGCGGATTCGTTCCACGGGCTCGTGCCAGGCTAACCTCCACAGAACCGTGCTAGGCCAGGCATGGCAAGGTTACTGTACCGTGTTGTGCCTGGCCCGGCATGGAAGCATCATCGGGCCGGCTAAAAATGGCCCGGGTCGGCTCGACACGTCCCGTTTGACACCTCTACATGTATGTATAAAAAATAGTATAATAATTATATGCCAAAGCTGGAAAGTTAGCATAACATTTTGAATATACATTTTACATTCGCATATTTTAAAATAAAAACTCTCAATTTTAAAATATCTAAGTGGGTGAAAGAATTCATTTGGAATTAATCTTATGGTCTTCATCGCTGGTTTGAAGGTTATGCAAGTTAGTTAACATGTTGGTCTTGGTACTGAATAGCTTGTATGTACACTTAGCACAAATCATAGTTAAGTAATTCAACAATCTATTTAATGAATCACTTCTCCATTTGAATCATTCATTTTAGAAATAATTATTTTAGAATTATGTGATGATTTATACTTAGTTATGGATAATAATTTCTTCTCTATCAGAGTCACTACTCTTATTTATAAGGCTACAGATAATCATCAATTTAATCTTGTTTGGTATGACCCACTACTTAGATAACAAGATTAATATGAATTAATCTATTTGAATAAATAATGAATAGTAGATATCCTCCCATTAAAGCTTATTATTCATGGTATGTTAGATTGTTCATTCAAGAATTAGTTGAAGGAACCAATTCTTGTGATAGAATTCAAGTTAACCAAGCTTAATGTAAAATTTTTAGGTAATTTTAAAAAAAATGCTTTTCAACCCACTTGCCACCATTCTTAAAAAAAAATAAACTCGATAGGACCAATTATATAGATTAGAAAACAAACAATGATATTGTACTAACAACTAAGAACTACAAATTTATATTCATAGATCTATGCCTAGATAAACCTCGTAAAAGGGTAGCTGATAAGAAAGCCAAACCTTATAAGAAATGAGTAAAAGTTAATGAGATGTCAAGGTATTATATTTTGACTTCTATGTCAATATACTCTAACACCAACATTAGTCAATGGCTAATACTTATGATATGATGTCTAATCTCAAAAAAAATATTTGAGAATTAGATTCATTCTACTAGATAAAAAATCAAAAGGGATCTGATAAATACTATGATGAATGAAAACACCCTAGTGAATGATCATTTTCTCAAGATGAATAATATTCTGAATGAACTAGAGATCCTTGGAGCTAAGATTACTGTGGATTCTTAGATTAATATTACTCTTCAATTGTTGCTTGATTCCTATAAGACAATTTTTTTAAACTATAATATGAAGAGACATGATTGAGATACACAATTACTTAAGAAATTGGTATTGGTTGAAGGTATTGTCAAGAAACCATCTATAGTATTTGTGGCTATAAGGACTTCTTCTAAACTAAAAGAAAAAAAAATAAAAAATTTTAGAAACATGTTCATGATCCATCGACAACTCTTGAGTCACAGGTAGGAGCAAAAAGCTAAAAAAATATTTTTATTACAAATAGTCAAAATAATAAAAGTAGTATTCAATTATCCTAACAATGTAAATAATCAATGTAAATCTCAATTATTAGTTGTTTAAATATGTTTGACAGTGATATCTATGGGTACCTAATATGTAGATATTGGTACGACTAATCATATTTATAATTCTTTATAGTGATTCTAAGAAACAAGATAACTAAGTAATGTTGAAATTGATCTTCACATGGACATATTAAAAAGGTAGTAGCTATTGCAATGAAAGATTGCATGCTTTGGTTTGATAGAGATATTATTTTAATTTTGAAAAATTATCTTTATGTATCTTCAATTAGAAGAAACTTAATTTATGTTCTAATTTGGTTGAGGATGAATTTTCCTTTTTATTCAATAATTTTATAATAATTTACTTGAATAAGAAGAATGTTTACTCTAGTATATTAAAAGATAGTATTTATATTGTTAAAACTCTTTTTTTCTCTACTACAATAATGCAGGTCTAATAATATTAACAACTTAACATATAAAAAAACATTCTTCTAATATGAACTAGACTTATCTTTGGCACTTATGCCTAGGTCATTTAAATCTATAATAGATTTTGAGACTACTTAGATATGGACATTTAAGTTTATTTAAAGTGGAAAAACTTTCAACATGCGAGTCCTACTTAGAAGGAAAAATGACCAAGTGATCTTTTATGAAAAAAGACTATAGAACCAAAGAGCCATTGGAATTGGTTCATTTTAATTTATGTGGTCTATTGATGTCTATGTAAGAGGTGATTTTGAGTATATTGTCAATTTTATTGATGATTACTCAATATATATGTATATTTATTTGATACACCATAAGTATGATGTCTGAGAAATTCAAAGAGTACCTCTTGAGAGAGTTTAGGGACTACTTGTTGGATCAAGGAATTGCATCCCAATTATCTACATCTGATATTCCATGATAGAATAATATGATAGTTAGTAGAAATAAGACTCTTATTGAGATAGTAAGATCAATGATGAATTATTTGGATATGAATAATTTTTTTCGGAGATATACATTAGAAATACCAACTTATGTTATAAACTTAGTTCCATCTAAGTTCATACCTACAACTCTAAATGAATGGTAGACAAGACATATGCCTAGTTTGGAAAATATCCATTTGTGTGGTTACCCAACACATATGTTGAAAGAGAAAATAGATTAGTTGAATCATGAATAAAAGTTTGTTTCTTCATGAGATATCCTAGAGAAACTAAAAATAGTTTATTTTATCGTCAAAAAGATCAAAAGGTCATTATTAGTACTAATGGTTGATTCTTAGAAGATAATTATATAACAAACCCCAAGCCCATAAGTAAAATTATTTTGAAGGTATTGAGAGGAGATAAATACTACAATGTAACATTTCAAATTCCTCATTGCCTTATAGTAAATTAGTCCAAATTCTTTCAATATATGTAATTCAAGAAAAATAACTCAAGATAACATTTCAAATAACCTCATTTCCTTATAGTCATAAGAGAATTGTTGATGATAATGTAGCTACTAGACCTCATGAACCTATCATTGATGTGCTAGTTGCACAACCAAAGGGCAATAATTATAATGGTCCACAAGGAATAATGTCTATGCAATGTGTTGCTAAAAGATTATAACAGAGAGAAGTGTCTCATCATTGTGAGAGGATTATTCATCAACCTACATGGTATGCAATCTTAGGAGAGTCTTATCATATAATTTATGATGAGCTAGATACTAATATTGGAAGCTATAATGAAACACTTAAAGATAAGGATGCGAAACATGAGAAATAGGTTATGGAATCATATATGCAGTCAATGTACTCTAATCATATCTAAGATCTTATGGAATCACCTGAAGGGATAAAATGTAATGAGCATAGGTGAATCTATATAAAAAAGAGAGAAGCAAACAACAAATTCAAGACTTATAAAGCTAGTTTTCTTACAAAAAGTTTTACTCAGAAAGAAGGAATTGACCATGAGGTCTTTTCATCAATAACCATACTAAAGTAAATATGGATTTTATTGTATATTGTAACTTGTTGTGACTATGAGATTTGACAAATAGACATAAAGAATGCATTTTTAAATGGATATCATGAAGAATATATCTATTTGATACAACCAAATAGTTTCATAGTAAAGGGACAATGACACTTGTTGTGTAAGTTAAAGAAGTCTATTTATGGACAAAACAAATATCTAGATCTTATAATACTTTTTTTAAACAAGCTATTAAGTCTTATAATTTGATTAATAACAAGATGAGTACTATTGTATATAAAATGAAGTAATATTATTGTACTAGTCTTGATATTGTATGTTGATGATGTATTATTTATTGGTAATGACGTGAGTTTCTTGTCTTTGGTTAAGATATGGTTGTCCGATCAATTTGATACAACATACTTTGGAGAAGCTATTCACATTTTTAGGATTAATATTTTTTGAAATCATAAGTGAAGAATATTGGGTTTGTCTTAAACTACATATGTCGATCAAATATTGACTCATTTTAGCATGTAAGATTCTAAGAAAAGTTTTCTTCCTTTCAGACATTGAATTGCTCTATCAAAAGATTAAAGTCTCAAAATATCTAATGAGATAGAAAAAATGAATGTAGTTCATTATGCATTAATAGTAGAAAGCTTGATGTATGCAATGCTTTACACCAAATTTGATATTTATTTTATTATAGTCATGATAAGATGATATCAAATCAGCCCAAGACAAGAATATTTGGTAGTAGTAAAATATGTAATCAAATACCTAAAAAGGATTAAATATTATATGTTAGTATACCAAATAGACAATCTTGTATCTATTGGGTATACATACTTGAATTTCCAATTAGAATAGGATTTAAGAAAATTCACATTGATTTTATGTGTTTACCTTGAGAAGTGAAGTCATAAGTTGAAGGAGTAATAAGTAATTTTGTATTGCTGATTCCACCTTGGAAGTCAAACATATGACATCTTAAGAGGAAACCAAGGTAGTTATATAGCTTAGGAATTTTATAACAAATATAAAGGTATTCGATATATAAATTTATATATATCACGGTTTTGAAAATAATTTGAAAATATTTTGTTTGTTTTTTGATTTTTTTATGCTGATGTGTTAGAGGGCGAAACTATGTTTTTTTATTTGTTTATAAATTTATATATGTTTTTAAAATGTAGTATTTTATGTTTTTGTGCACTGTTATATAATTTCAAAAAGTTATAATTGTTTTTTGTAATTATTTTTTAGTTAATGTATTAAAACATAGTTTAGCCATAAAAAATATAAAATATCGCCAACGGCCATGGCCAACGGGTACGACAGATTATTTGAAGCTGTGTTTTGGAAGGCATCTGGTGGTAGCACCGCACCATGTCTTTCAGCAAAGGAGATCTTCTATCCAAAACAAGGAAGCTAGTGAATGGATTGGCTAAGCCTCAGCCGGCTTGGCTTAAAGCCATGGAACAGTCAATCTTTTTCTCTTTCTACTATCTCTAGAATGAACTCATTTCTTGTTTGGATGATGCTAACACGTTCCTAATTGCGTCATATAGAGTACCACCTGCAATATTTTCTCGTGCTGAGGGGAAAATCAAGAGAATAACTCTTCAAGAGGAGCCTTACATGAGAAAATTTTTCAAGAAATATTCTGCATTGGAACACCGTGATACCAAGAGGTGAGTGATGTGTTCCTTTTGATGTAGTCTCGTTTTAGATGGACTAATGATTGTTTGCGTTGGATTTTTTGGCCGAATGATACAAAGTGCTAGGAATTGTGGTGAGATCGGAGATAGCATGCCTAATTGGCCTATTGAAAACTTAAATTGAGTCAAATAAATAAACGAATGAAGGGAAAATTATGTAAATTGGTTCAAAATGAAAATATAAAAAAAATCACCATGAACTTTCAATATTACAAAAAAAAATTCACTAAAATTAAATTGTTTATGTTTTGTTACCCTAAAAATTTACATCCCAAAAATAAAAAAAATCCATAAAAAGTGTATGCTATGAATAAGTTGTATATGTATATACATAATATACATGTATGCTGTACATACATATCTGTATGCTGAATCTATGTTTATATACCATTGTATACATATATGCTGTATATATATATGGACTGTATATATATGTATAAGTATATATACACACTGTATATACATATATATTGTATATGTTGTATGTATATGAATATATACTGTCTATACGTATATAATATATATACGTACTATATTTGCATATACATTGACATATCTATATTGTATATATGTAATATGTATACTGTATATACATATATGTACTGTATACACACACATACACATGCACTACTGTATTGTATATATTGTATACATACGTATATACTTTATATGTGTATATGCAGTAGTGCATATATATGTGCATGTGTATACAGTACATATATATGTATACACAGTAAACATATATACAATATATATGTCAATGTATATGCATATATAGACGTATATATAGTATACACGTATAGACAGTATATACTCTATATATGTATATACAGTGCATATATGCTCTCTAAACATATATGCAAATATATCTACATATATATATATATATATAAATATATATATAAATAATATGTTTTAAATACCTATATGTATACAATATATATGTTGTATACATGCATATATAGTTTATACATATAGTATATACTGTATATACATATAGTATATACTGTAAATACAAAATAGTATGTATTGTATATATAATATATGCATATAGATAGTGTATGTATATATGATATCACAAACACCTTACTTAGAGAAAATGAAAGATATATGCAATTCTTTAAGTATAGCTGTGAAGATATTTGCAAATTGATTATTGATAAATGTATAGATTATATTTATTGAATTATCATAGATCTCGTATATGAAATGATTATTAATATTGAAATGATTTTTCATTCATTAAATATTAGATTGATAGTATTGTATCGTGCACGTGCTGTTTGATTATTACAATAAAATATTATCATCTTTTGGATTGATAAGTTTCATTTTTTAAAAAAAGTGATTGATGAACTGGAACTCATGAGTGATTATTATTATAACTATGTACTCAACCTTTGTGCTTGATCTAAAAGTAATCTTACATATAAGAGTTTATTTCACTTATTTAAGTATTCAAGAAATTGTATTCATTTTAATTTGTTTGGGAAAAACTTTAAAATGCTTAACTATGCTAAAAACATAAATGATATATAGTCTTGATGAGCATTAAGAGGTAACTCCAAAAAGAAAACTACTTATAATAATAGGGTCAAATACAAAAGTAAGTACTAAATGAATTTATTCGACATACATGAATTGAATCACACATATTTGGATTATATTCTAGTTTAGAAAACCCAATCAACATCATTAAAGTATAAAATAATTTTGGATGATGGGTAAAATTATAGATGTGAGTACTCAAAACAATCTTAGTATTGCTAATTTTGTAATATTATTGTGCTACTTTATTTATTGTGATACATTTAATTTTTTTTTTATTTTTATTCTTCTTTTTTGATTTTTTTTTGACATTATATTACCATTAGACATATTTTATGCAAATTGAAGTTGCTCTTGTATATTTATTTTGTATTTAAAAAATATTATATCAATCAAATAAAAAATTGTGATCATTTTATAAATTTATATAAGAAGATTTGTTATTTATATTTTTTCTTCCCGAGTTGTAATAGTGAAAGTGTGAAATCCCTCTATGTTTTTCTTTTCCTCTAAAACTTTGTAGCTCATATGTGATATCAATCTCCGTGGATGCCCATTTGAATTTCCAATTATTACATCCCTTTTGCCTCTAATTCTTGAATTTGAATAATGAATTGTTAAAAATAACTCAAATAGCAAATTCACTCATAAATGTTATTTCTTGATAAATGGATGAATCTTAACAGCTTGTTTGAGGAAGCTTTTAATCAAATTTGCTTTTAGTGTTCCCCTTTCATATCATTTTTGGTATCAAAAGTATCAATATGAAATACAACTTCTCTAATTGATTCAATGAAGACTTTATGTGAGATTAAATGAGTTTATGATGATTTGTGATGACTTTGTGATATTTATGAAAGAAAGCACCAAGTATTTGAATAATTTAGAAAATTAAAATATTTAAAAAATAGAAAAAAATGAAGAGAAAATAGTTGGTCAAAAGAAGAAAAATCAAAAAGAAAGTGATAAAAATATGAAAAAGAAATTGGATAAAACAAAAGAAGAAAAACAAAAAAATTATTGTTAAAGAAAAAAAATATAAAAAAAACATAAAAAAAAGAAATATAAAATGATACTAAAAAAAGAATAGACAAAAAAAGAAAATGATATTTTTTATAAAATGATAATGGTCTAAATGTATTTTATGCAAATTAACCCTTATATGCACTTTTATACAAAGTTATTTGTTTAAACATGCATGAAGAATGAAAAAAAAAATAATAAAGAGAAAAAAATAGTTAAAAGAAAATAAAAAAAGAAAATGGTGAAGAAAAAAAACATAAAAAAGAAATTGGTTAAAAGAAGAAAATATAAAAAAATAGAAATAAACATAAAATGCAAAAAAAAAAAAGAGAATGATAATGGAATTTTGGTGGCATAGTCAGGTCATCATGTTATGCTAGACATGACATGAATTGGGTACACGGGCTGTGCCGTACCAGCACATCATCATGGGAGGATGACCTGTCTTCCTAAGTTGAGTGTGCTAGGTCATGTTGGGTTGAGTTGGTAGTGGCCAGTGTAGTGCCTAGTGGGCAGGGTAGTGACCACTACATTGCCACTGGTCTGGAATGGCTAGGGCAGTCACCATAGCAGCCAACAAATATAGTCAAGTGGCCATTGTGATATTGATTTTTACCTTTAAAATAAAATTTTTATTTTTAAAAATTAAATATTAAAAATAAATTGCACCTTAGTGTATATAAAAAAGAATAAAATTCATAGTTCAATAAAAAATATGTTCATTTTGTAATTTCAACTTAATCACGATATTACAAATAAAATAAATTGAAAATTATAAGTCATGACCTTGATATCGATAATAAACAACAATTATCACTAACAACATGCATGTCATTGTGTCTAAGGCTTAAATTGTCACATTTGATTTTAAAACTTGTAGTCATAACGCAGTCTCGATATTTTTGATGTCATATGAGTTATTATTTATTAGTAGTTCAGTTACTTGATCTTGAAGATTTATTTTTGAATCCTCTTAGTCCTTTAAGTATGATAGTACTTCTATGATATTCAATTATAATTTTATTTTTTATCTAAAATAATATTTATAGTCATAAAAAAAGTAGATTTTGATACATAGTTATAACAGACACACTTGATGCGTGACTAAAGCTCAGGCGTCACTACTCCCAGTGAAAATGTTTTGCTTTGGGTGAGGCACAGGGGGCGAGGCATCAAAATGTGCATAGATCCACCAGACTTGAAGTTGCTGCTTCACTAGATATGTTCTCATTTTTTTTCTCTCATTTTTTTTTTGCTATTTTGGCCATTGGAAATGGAGAAAGCACCGTTGGGAAGAGAGAATGGGAGAGGCATAGCACAACAGAACTGAGTGGGAAGAAGAACAGTGTCAATAGATCCAACACAAAATAATGTTTTGGGTTGGTTTTAATTTTTTAAAAAATCAAAACTCAAAATGATGTCGTTTTGGGTTGGTTTTAATTTTTTTTAAAATCAAAAAACTTCAAACGATGTCATTCTGAGGTTTTGATTAAATTTTAAAAAGAATCTCCAGGGTGATGTTGTTTTTGGGTGTTTCAACTTTAAGCCCTATTAAACTATCTCTTTCTCAGATTGCACCTTAAAACCCTTAATGAAGCCTTCCAAATCACTCTCAAGGCTAGGTTCAAAAGAAAAGAAGAAGATTCATAGAGGTATTTTTTTTTCCTATTTTTGTTGTGAAAAAATTTCTTTAGAAGGTTGAGAAATATTTTCAAAAAATTTTTAAAAATAGGAGAACTTTTTTTCAAAAAAATGTTGAAAAAATATGAAATTTTTAGAAAACTAATGTAAAATATAGAAAAAATCTGAAAATTAACGAAAAAATAAAAACAAAATTTATTAAAAATTATGAAATAATAGAACATAAATTTAAAATAATTTTAATATTTTCTGTAATGATTGAGTATATTTATAATTTATAGATTTATAATATGTATTATATTATGTATATTTTTCAATTTTTTCGTAATATAATTATTATTTTATTGTTTATTTGTTGTAAATAATTTAAAAAAATGGACAAAGAGATTGAAGTTGAAGTAAAGACCGCAAGTAGAAGAAAAGATTCGAGTTGAAAATTTGTTCATTTATTAAATGAGAAAGATACAAATATGTATATTTGTATTTTTTGTAATAAAGTAACTAAAATAGATATTTATAGACAAATGAAACACTTTTTGGAAGATTATAAATTCAAAAAAGTGTATAATATCTCGAATATGTTAGGAAAGAAATAGAAAATTATATGCTAGCCAAAAAAACTCAAAAATCAAATAAGTTTTGAGAGTCATAACATAAATGGAGATATGTTTGAGTTCTAAGATGTAAATAATGAAAACCGAAAGGTTACTAGCCAAATAGGAAGAAATGATATATCTAGTGGTGGTAATAATGGAGGGGAAAGTGGTGGTAATAGTAGTGGTAGTTGCACAAAGAGAATAAGTAAAAAAAGGTCTTATTAATTATTTTTTTACTCATAATCTCGAAATGATTGTTCAAAATAGAAAAATATTAAATTACTATAATAATGCATACAAGAAAGAGGTCAAAAAGAAAATTGATATATTATTTTATAGATAAATGTATGATATTATGATTCTATTTAATATGGTGAACTATCATAGTTTTCAACTAATGTTTGAGACAATTGGGCAATATGATGTGGGTTACAAGGGATTAAGTTTAATGATGTAAGAGTTACTAATTTGAAGAAAGAATTGATTTTTATAAAGGATTCAATAAAGGATCATTTCACATAATGAAAGCAAAATAAATGTTCAATTATGTCGGATGAATGAATTGATAGGAAGAAAAAGTCATTGATGAATTTTTTAGTAAATTTTTTAGTGAATTTTTCAAGAGAGATTATATTTATGAATTTTATTAATGTTTCTCTTATGGTCAAGATAAAAGATAAATTATTTGAATTACTTAATAATTGGGTGGAGGAAGTTAGTAAAGATAATGTTGTTCAAGTGATAATAGATAATGCTTCGAATTATGTGGTGGCAAATACATATAATTTAATTTGAAATTTTTATTTATTTATGTATATGAGTGATTATATTTATTATTTATTTATTATGTGTTTAATTTATGTAGGGAGGTTGGAAAAAAATCATATTTGTATTGGATATCATGTGTTACACATTGTATTGACTCGATACTAGAAGATATTGGAAAACTATCACTCATCAAGAAGATAAAAGAGATGACTATATTCACAAGTTGCTACATCTATAATAGAACAAGTTTGCTCAACATGATGAGGTGATTTATTGAGTAAAAGGAATTGTTAAGGCTCGCTAAGACTCGATTTATAATGATTTTTATTATCTTATTCCGTATCAATAAACAAAGAAACAATATGAGGAAGATGTTTACTAGTTCAGTTTGAACAAAAATTATATGGGCAAATGAGCAAAAGGGAAAAAATGTATTAAATATAATATTTTTTTTATGCAACATTGTCGTATTTTATTTGAAGGTGTCAGACCCTCTTATATGTATTTTTTATTTGGTGGATGGTGAAAAGAGATCTCTTATGGGTTACATTATACAGCCATGAAAAAGACAAAAGAAATTATTGTCAAAAACTTAAATGAGAACGAAGCTAACTATAGGGGGATCCTAGAAATCATTGATCGGAAATGAGAGCTTCAGTTTCATTGGCCTCTACATTTAGCTGGATATCTTTGAACTCGCATTTCTATCATGATACAAATAGATTAGGAATGGATCTAAATTCAAAAAATTTTGAAGATGTATGTAGTTACATATTGAGATTGATAAAAAATAGAAATGAACAAGATGTAATTATATCATAACTAGACTTGTATATGTATGTTAGAGACTTTTTTAGTAATGAGTATGTCATTAGAACAAAGAAGACTAAACCTCCGGGTTAGTCCTTTAGTTTTGTTAATTATTGCATTGAAGTTATTATATATGTTTGGTTAAATTAAATAAAATGTTCAACTAATAATTTATTTATATTAATTGTAGTTGAATAATTAAGTATGTTTGGATTAAGTACAAGAAGTTTGCAAAATATTGCATTGAGGATTCTCAACCTAACATGTAGTGCATCAAGTTGTGAATGAAGAAGTATCTTTGAGAATATAAGCTACATGCAATTGAATTTGTGTCTTTAGACTCTTCACAACCTTATTTAATGTAATTCAAATTCTTTAAAACTAAAATATTGAGATATAATTATAAAAATTATTTATTTTTTTAGATTCATTGTAAGAGGAGAAATAAGCTGAAGTATTAATGTTTGAATGATTTGGCGTACCAAGTACAACTAAATTTTAATAAAAAGATACATTGAGCATCATATTATTGATCCCATTATCTTAATAGATATAGATGATGGTAATGAATGATTGATGGGAAGAATGAAAGATGAAGGTGCTGCAGAAAAATGATTTGATATTTGAAGGTGATGATTTAACATGAGGTGATATTTCAAGAGCTAGTAGAATTAAGAAGCTTAGGGTTTATACAAGAGCTAAACCAAGCAAAACACCAACTCTACCACCAACACCAAAACCAAAGTCAATATCATCTTTCTCCTAACATACTTCTGCTTTTATTTTGATTGATAAAGGAAGAGATGATCTATTTATTGGTAGAGAAAAATGAAGAAGATAAAGAGTGGAAGATGATGATGAGGATAATATCAATAATGATTTTATTTTATTTAGATTTAGATATAGATGCCTAAGTATTTATTTTCTTATAGAACTTTGAATTTTTGGGATGATATGAATCACTAATGATGTTTGTTATTTTTTTAGGAACTTTGAATGTTTAGATGATGAAAGCACTATTAATATTTGATTTTTATATTTGATGTTTTTTATTTTATTATATTTTATAATTAAATAAAAATTATAGACAATATTTAATAAGATGTCTAATTTTTATTTGTATTAGATTGCGTGCGCCCCAAATAAAAAAGTTTGTATCTCAAGTGTGCCTTGCATCTCAAGCTCCCAAAAAGTTTTTGCTCTTTAGTGTACCTTGTGCCTAAAATAAGTATGCTTTGATACTATACTAGATTTTAGAGGGGTCTGAGATCACGTGTTATCTTAGATAGCATGAGATAAGTTGATTCATATGATTCTTATTAATTTAATATATTTAAATTCTTATTATCATCATGTGGTAAGATAAAATAATAATCAATATCTAATTATCAAAATAATTTATTTCTATTTGATTGATCACTTCATTATTTTCACTTAGCTAATTGAATGAAATAGGCATCTTGTTTGAATATTGTTATCATATTCTTTATTGGAGGTTTGTTAAAACTAATATATCTAGTGTCATAATATTTAAATATATTAAATTATTTATAAATTCTATCATCTGATTCTTCTGTTTGATTAATGCCATTGATATGTATTTTATATTATTTTTAATTTTTTTTATCTTAATCCTAAAATACACACAAATAGCTAATCAATAAAAAGATGAGATAAATGACCAATATTTTACTACATAGTTTTTATCTTAATCATAATACTAAAATCATGATGTTCTTTATACTTGTTAAAGATATTATTCTTATTATATATGCACATAAGTGCAATGCACGTAATGAGTGTACATAGAGGTATTAAATGGGTCATGCTGTGTCGGCATAGCTCATTTTATTGACATGGTCATGTCACCATGTTGTGTCGTGCACAACATAGTTAATATCCTGTGTTGTGCCAGGAATATTATGATGCGTGATCCATTAGCTTAGCACGGCATGGTGGGCATGACAAAGTGCAAGGTTGTGCCAACCATGCTGAAATCTAAAAAAATGGTCTGCCTTATGATGAGGCGATCGAATTTTAAAAAAAATATAATTGCATGTGTGACCACATGACGGGCCAGGCACATGGGTCATGCCAGACCCGGCCCAGCCCAGCCCTGCCTGAGGCATGGTTTCAGACCTTGTTGTGTCGGGCCATGCACTGCTGAAATGGGCTGGGTCTTGGTCGTGCTCGGGCTGCTCAGCCTGCTCGGCCCATTTGTCACCTCTAAGTGTACACAAATGAATATATATTTATCATATCATAAACAATTTTTAGGAATTTTAAAAATAAAATTTACATCTCTTAGTCTAAATCAACAATAATAAGTTTATCATTTTTGTTATTGACGTAGTTGAATATTACTTGTTGGTATAATATTGAGTAGGTATTATTTTTTTTAGGTCCGATTATAAACATATAATATAAAATTTTTATTGCATACTAAATATTTTAAATGTATTTTAGTAAATTTTTTATATTTTCTAATATGAGGGATAATTTTTAATTTCACTTACATAATTAAATTAATTACGTGACACATACTTTTAATAATAAAAATATCAGTTAATAGCTTGTTTCTGATAGTTCTAATAAATATATTAATCACGATACTATTATTTGAAGCATTATCAAATATAATCTAAACAATTTTATTTTAAATATCATATTTCTTAAATATTTTTATGAGTCACTCATATATGATGGAGCCATCACGAGGATAAAAAATTACAAGAAATTATAATTTTTTTATTTAGTTCACTTAGTGTGGGCAGTAACACATATAAATGAATTATTATTGTTACCAGTTCAAATATCAGATATCACATAGATCACTCATTTATATTTCTTAAATTCATTAAGTAATAATTATTTTTTTAATTTAAAATATTTTATTATATTATTATTATAGGTTGATGTAGAAATTTTTATTAGCTAGTTTGAAAGTAAGCTTGTATAATATGAACTAGTTTAATATTTTCTGAAAATTTAATTGGAAGATCTATATTAGTAATCACTTTCATTATACTTTTTCTCTCAAATTTATTATGCTAAATAAAAAGGATATATGAACCTAAAGTTGTTTCAACTTTAAAGATATTGTTTGTTATGAACTTAATTTTGCTAAGTCAGCCTCCAACTCACTTGATAAACAATGCATGGTTTTAACCTACACATGAGAAATGAGTACATAAAAAAAACTTAAAAGAAAGAATTTTTTATAGAAAAAGTAAGAAACATTTAACTTGGTAGTTTTCAAATGAGATTATTATTTTGTTATAAACATATTTATGAAAGTGTCTAAAACTTCTTAAGTATTTTTACAACCTTAGAGAATTCTAAAATATTTTATTATGTAACTATTTTAATGAATAATCTTTTATCTTCCATGTTCTTTCATGCAAGTATGATTTTTCAAGAATCTTCTATAATCTTTTACATTCCTCTAAAAGAGGGAGGATTTTTCAAGTCATTAAAATTTGCCCACCTCTTTATATAAAATCACATAACATCATTTATTTTTATTTTAAAAAGAGAGGAGCTTTCCATAAGTGAGAGAGTAGCATCCTTCCCTGGCAAAGCTACAAACATCCTATCAATTTTCCTGCCTATAATTGCTTGTTTTGTTTTTGAAAATGCCATAAAGTTATTATTGGCTCCTAGTTAATTTTAATTTTGGGTAGTTTATTTTTTTTTATTTTGTATTTTTTGTAGGATTGAAAGTTATTTTTTCTCAAGACTCAGTCTACTATGATGTAGCCCACTTCCTTATCATAAAATATCACTTCTATTGTGGGTACTTTATTAGAAATTTTTTAGCTTAGATCTTCCTTAACTTCATTATAAGGCTTTAGATTGTTAAAGTGAATACATGATGAATCTATAGTCTTGATAGTAACTCGATCATGTAGAAAATTTTACTAATTTGTCCCAATATGAAAAAGGGGCCTTCATTTTTTCTCACAAATTTTTTGTACATATTTCAAAAGGATTTGAACTATTATTATATGAGCTTTCCAAACACTAAGACTCCAATTTGAAACTCCGTATTTCTTATCCTTTTGTCAATTTATTTCATCATCTTTCTAGTAGTCTTTTCTAAGTATGAGCATATTATATTAGCTTGTTCATGTTTTCCTTTTGTAAGTTTGTATGTCTCTGGATTTTTTCATGTATATTCTCTAACTAGGATGTGAGGAGTCATTGATTGTTGTCCCATGATTATCTCAAATAGACTCCTTTTTGTTACCTTGCTCATTTGTAGGTTGTAGGACAACTAAGCCTAATATAGCAACTTAGCCCAATAAGTTTGATTAGCACTTACAAATTATCTTAAGTATAGCTCCAATAATGCATTCATTTATTTTGTCTGCCTATCGGTCTTAGGGTGAAAACTAATAGAAAAGTAAAGCTCTGTATCATGTTCCATATACATGAAATGTTTCATCTAAAATTTTTAAAGTGAAACATGAGTCTTGTTCATTACTGATGAACTTTGATAATTTTTTATATTTTATCATGTTCTTGAGAAATAATTTAGTTGTCTCATTTTTGTCAATCATTTGGGATTGCTATGAAGGTAATATATTCTAAAAATTGGTTAATTAAATTTATTATAGATCTATATTTTCTAGACTTGGGTTAATTGATGAAGAAATTCATTGTGATACTCTCCCATGGTTTCTCTGCTTTAAATAGTTGCTTCAATAATTTTTTAAACTAGTGCCGTTCCTCTTTGTTTTATTGACATATAAGATAAGTATTCACATAAGTCATTTGGAGTCATGATATTCTTTGATGAGTTTTCTTTTTATACTTATTTCACCTAGACACGTAGAGTTGCTTTCTTTTTGTGTAGATTAGACTATTCTTCATCCAAAATTGTCTTGTGCTGCAACTTATTCTTTATGAGGTTTATCATATTTCCTTGAGGTTAACTAGTCATGGATATTAGTTCTATCTTACCGCTTTATGTATTGGCTATATGATTAGTTATGCTTGGTTTGT
Source organism: Sapria himalayana (assembly GCA_029783825.1). Classification (NCBI taxonomy): domain Eukaryota; kingdom Viridiplantae; phylum Streptophyta; class Magnoliopsida; order Malpighiales; family Rafflesiaceae; genus Sapria; species Sapria himalayana. The sequence goes on from JAREIK010001723.1 coordinate 259,725, forward strand.
ATTCTGATATATAGTCAAATTCAGCCAGGAAGTCATGCCATCTTGCATGCTTGGGATTTAAATTCTTTTGGGTTTGGAAGTAGCTATTAGTAATATTATTCGTCTTTATTATGGAATATGATCCAAACAGATAATGTATCCATATTTACAAGCAGTAGTTGATTGCTGCCATTTTTTTTTCTTGGACTGTTTATCATTTTTCTGTCATTGAACTTGTGGTTTTCAAATAATGTGAGATGTATTTCATGCATAATAACTCCTTTGGTGGCAAAGTTCATGACATCAATGTGTACTTAAAATATTTTGATATGGTCAAGTAATGCTAATACCAGCTCCTCCATTATGACATCTTTAAAGTCTTCAAATTCTTCAAATATCTTGTTGAATACCAGCTCGTTAATGAATTCATTAATAGTTAATTAGGCCATAGAAGGGCCTTTGTTGTGTCATCTTAATTGGGGGATCTCATTCATAAATGACTTTGATTTTATTCTCATCCACCGTAAGTATGTTTTTTTTTACATATAATTCATTTTGTCTTAATAATCGAAATATCTTTCTTAGATGATTAACATGTTTTTTTAAAATATTATTATATATTACAATATAATTTTTGTATACTACTATAAATTTATCTGGGAAAGAGAAGTACTTTATTTATCATGGTGTTGAATATAATGGTTCTTAGTAAACTAGGAACTCATAAGAATTGTACCTAGTCATACTCGTAGTTTTTGCTCATCTTTTTCAACTATCTTCACTGGATAGTATTCTAATAGCGAGTTCAGTTTAGTGAAGTATTTTGTTTTATCAAGTTGATCAAATAGATTAATAATAAGATAAATAAGATATTTATTCTTTATCGTTACTTCGTTGAGCGCCCTATAGTTGATGTACATCCATAATAACATATCGTATTTTTCTGAAATGAGATTGATGGTTGGTGGTTTAGGTCTCTGTTCCGACTTGATTTTATGATCTTCATGACTGATAGCATAAGAGTCTTAACTATGTCTTTGATGATTGTAGGAATCATGCCTGGTGTTTTATCTCCCAAGATAACCATTGAATGTAGAAAAGCTAAGGGCGCAACTTTTATTTGGCATAGAAAATTTATCTGGTTACTACCTTGAAGTTATCTATGAGTGCTATCATAAATCAGCATTGCCCCCTCATGGCCTATTCTTTATCACCTCACAAGTTATCCTCTCTGATGACTTGCTAGTAAAATTGATTGCATTGAGATAACCTACTTGCAAGGTACAAAGGGAACAAGCTGTTGTTTCTTTGGCAACAGAAGTACATTGAAAGGGTTTTTTGGAAGTTCAACATGTCAAATTGCAAATCAGTTAGTAAACACGTGCTTGTTGAGTTAAATTTATCTGTAGATCATTACCCATTTACATGGGACAATAGGAAATAAATTGGTCTTATTCTTTATGTTAGTGCAGTCGAAATCTCATATATGCTATGATTTGTATAAGATCTAATATTTCACATATAGTGGGAGTTAGTAGATTTATGGTTAACTTAGGAAAAAAACATTGGAATACAACAAAAAGGTTGCTCAAGTATCTTCGTGGGACTTATGGATTTTTTTGTAGCTTATTGAAAATGACAATGAAAACTTTGAAGTTAGTGTTATTATGGATATTGATTGGGGAAAAAATGTGGATACTAGAAAATCTGCAAATAAATTTATACTTTGCTTGTATGATGGGTTGGTAAGCTTATTGAGTAGGTAATATTTTATTGTAGCTCTGTCATCAATTGAGGTAGAGTATTTTGATTCTTACTCAAGAAAGTATAGAAGTTGTTTGGATTGGGCGACTGTGTGGAAATTTTGTTTTGAGCATAAGAACTTGAAGTTTAGCGGTGACAATCAAAAATTTATTCACTTAGCAAAGAGTTTGATATTTCATGCACGAACAAAACACATTAATATCTAATATTATTTTATTAGAGAATAAATTGAAAATAACATTTTTTCGACTAGAGAATGTTGATATGAAAGTGAACTATGTAGACCACTAGGCAAAGCTAGTGGATATTCAGAAATTCAGGTGGTACACATGCGGGACTTGATTAATGAAATATATGCCAAATAAGAGAATATTAAGATTGACTCATTTATCATATGTGCTGAGATATGTTGAGATCTCCACTTGGTTTTTCTATGCCATGACTGAATTGATTTTTGCTTAACTTGTGATAGTTATTATTTTATTCTTTAGATTGTGACTTAGGTTGTTACAATGTAAAATATGTTGTCATAAATGCAATGATATCATGACAAGGAAATATATTGTTGTGGTTAGTTTGATGCCGTGATTTAAAATATATTATCATGACTCTATTTGTTTTTGAGACATTGCATTGTTGTCTTTGGTTTCTGCCATGATATTGACTGTGTTGTAGTGAAATTATTTACTTGTATTCATGTTTTATGTTTAAATGATTAATAAATGAGCAATGTAATAGAATAACATAATATAATAATACGCAACACAATGAGAGGGAGAGAGAAACACAATCGAGAATCAACAATCATGAAAGTATGATAACTTGAGAGAGTGTTGTAATGTAACATGTACAACATGAATAAAATTTAGATTAATTCAAAATGTGATTTACTGTGTATGTTTTTTCTTTTCTTGCTCTCTCTTATATGTGTGAATCTATTTGTATGAGGTGGTTGTGCTTGTTCTCTTTTGTAGTTTCTACTTAATCTCGACATCATCAATTATGTCATGAATTTATCAGAAGCATTCAAATTCTATGCCATACAACCAAAGTCGAAGAAGATATGATTAAACAATGATAAGATCTTGTGGGACAATTTGCTTACAGCTCACATTGATATAGGACCTTGGAACTTAGTTTTGATCCTACTTTGATTCAAAGTCCTTGTTAGTACTTTTGATTCCTAACAATTGGTATCAGGGTTTTAACTTGACATTTAGTTTTAGACTCTTTTTTTTTTTTGATACCCTTTATATTATTTTTTTTTTGTTTTTTGTAATAAATATAAGATGATTCATTAGAAATCTTGTGTCGACTCTCATGCTTTGAAAGAGGTAGTTGAAAGAAAGAATATATATTTAACAAAATTGATCAAGACATTTTTATTATATAAAATTATTTTTGTATATTTTTGGAGTGAAATAATAATAATCACTAATTTCTTCATCTGAATGCTATTTTGTTATTTTAGCTTGTATCACATATAAGCTTGTGTATTACAGAAAGAGACATTTTCTTTTTTAACCTAAGAACCTTAGGGGTATTTGCTTTGTTGAAGATCTCTCTCTCCTAGTAGAGAGAAGAAAAGAACTCATGTCATCAGTTGTGCCTTCTCTTAGTGTTTGAGAACTCAGGAGGGGTATGAGTTCTACTTACCAAAGAACAATGTCAGGAATCAAAGCCTAAAATCAAATGTCAGGTTTAGTTTTGATGTCAAATGTGATGATTGAGGGGTAAATTGGCTTATTGTCATAGTTATTTAAGGCTCAAGGCGCAGTGAGGCGCAAAAGCCTTTTGGGGCCTTAAGGCGCAAGACGCACTTGAGGCGTGAGTTTTTTTATTTGAGGCGCACCCAGCCTAATACACATAAAAATTATACATTTTACTAAATATAGTCTTTAATTTTCATTTAATAATAAACTAAAGAACATCAAAGATAAAAATCAAATATTAATAATGCTCCCATCATCCAAATATTCAAAGTTTCAAAACAAAATAACAAACATTCAAAATTCTAAAACAAAATAAACACTCATGTATCTACATTTAAATCTAAATCAAGAAAGTCTTCATTAATATCATCCCCATCATCAATCTTCCACTCTCCTTTTTCTTTATCTTTCTCTCCCGATGAATAGATTATATCTTCATCTTCATCAATCAAAGCAAAAGTAGGAGTATGTTTAGAGCTAGATGGTCTTGACTTTGGTTTTGGTGTTGGTGTTTGTGTTTTGCTTGGTTTAGCACGGGCACGGACACGGACACGGGGATACGTCACGATAGGATACGAGGACACGGTAAATTCTAAAAAACTAGGATACGAATACGGCTAGGATACGTCATGATAAAAAAATAAAATTAAAAATAAAAATTATTTTCTTTATAAATATTAGGTATTTTATAAAATAAAATAAAATAAATTAAAATATTTTAGTCTATAAAATAAATAAATATATTTTTATTTTATAAAATAAAAATATTGTATTTTATTTTATTTTATAAGATAATATTTATAATTATTTTATTTTATAAAATAATATTTTAAAATTATCTTATATTATATAAAAATATATTTTTTTATTTTATCAAATAAAAATATTTTATTTTATTTTACCGCCCGCCTGTCTTCCTCCTCAATTCCCGTCCGCCTGCTTCCCCCCTCAATTCCCGCCCGCCTGCCTTCCCCCCTCAATTTCCGCCCGCCTGCCTTCCCCCCTCAATTCCCGTCCGCCTGCCTTCCCCCCTCAATTCCCGCCCGCCTGCCTTCCCCCCTCAATTCCCGCCCGCCTGCCTTCCCCCCTCAATTCTCGTCCGCCTGTCTTATCCCTCAATTTTACCCGCCTGCTTTCCCCTCAATTCCCGCCCGCCCTCTGCCTCCTCCTCAATTCCCGCCCGCTTGCCTCCCCCTCAATTCCCACCCGTCCCCTGCCTCTCCCCCTCAATTTGTGCCCGCCCCTTGTCTCCCCCCCTCAATTCGTGCTCGTCCCCTGCCTCCCCCCCTCAAATCGCGCCTGCCCTATGCCCTATGCCACCCACTGGACGTCCGATACGCCACCGTCCGATACGTCATGTGGCGTATCAGATACGGATTTATCAATGATACGTCACGTGTCGTATCGGATACGGATTTATCAATGATATGCCACGTGGCGTATCGGACACGTATCCGTGCCGTGTCCGTGCTTCCTTGCCCGCTGCGCCTCACCCGCCTGCGCCTCGCCTGAAGCGAGGCTTTTTTCCTGGGAGTGGTGGTGCCTGAGCTTTAGGCGCGCCTTTCATAACTTTGCTTATTGTTCAGATAAAAATGTCAAGAATCAACAATACTAACAAGCTTTCCAAATTCAAGCAAGAGAACCAAGTTTTAGGGTCTGATACTAACGTGAGCTGCACGTGAATTATCCCACATGATCTTACCATTTGTTCTTTAGATCTTGACTTTGGTCATATAATAGGAAATATAAATACTTGCGTTAAATCTACAACGTAATTGACAATGTCAGGATTATCTATGAGCTGTAGGAGAGAACAAGCACAATCATCACCCACATATTTACGGAGAAGAGGAGTAGGGGAAGAGAGAGCACACATAGTAAATCACATTTGAATTTAATATAGGTTTTGTTCATGTTGTGTATGTTACATTATAATATTTTATTGTGTTCTGTTCATTTGTTTTATTCTAGTGTCTATTTACTAATCATTTAAATACAAATCATGAATACAAATAAATAATGTTAAGACAATACATGTATTGCTACAACACCAAAAACAACTGTGTGGTGTTTAGGTAATAATTGGAGTCGCGATAATATATTGTCAGTCATGTCATCAAATTAGTCGTGCTAATATGTTTCTATGTCACAAGACCACTTCAGTTATGATGACATTTTTTATTTTGTGACAACTTGAGTCATGACCTAAAGGACAAGATCATGACTATCACCTCTTAAGCAAGGGGTTGATATAATTGCAATACAGATGAACTAAGTCATGATCTCAATATGTTGTGGTGCCTTTTCTTTAGCTTGTGATTTTCTTTTTCATAGCATTTACTTTTTAAGATTCCAAATGATGTCTGAGCCAATCATAATATTTTTTTTACTTGGTGAATATTGTATCAATCCTGTCTTGTGAACTACCTGGACTTCTCAACATTCATTGGTTTTGTCAAGTAGTATATGCAGTTCGCTTTTGTATTAACTTTTTCCAGTCTAACGAAGTTCTTCGCAAGGTTTTCAGACCCGGCCCAGGGTATTGATCCGGGGAGGGGAGAGGGTCTAAGGGTCAGAGGTTCAACTGGGTCGAACTGGGGTTCAACTGGAGGGATAGACCCGGTCTATATATAAAATAAAATATATATTTTTTCTTATATATAAAACTTAATTTTTATTGAGTAATAAAATTAAAGAGATACATCTAATGCACATTAAAGAGATATATCCAATACATAATCAAGTTTATATTTCATATAATAATAAAATTAGACAGTTAGCAAGTTACATTAGATTAGACATTCTCATCTTAATCTCGAAGTAGTAAAGATGAATTACTTGAACATATATTGCAAATATCACTAGTTCTGAATATATCAACTCCTAAACCGTTGTCATAAAATTTTTAAAAAATAACTCATTTAACTTAAAATAAATAAAAACATATAACAAAATAAAATAACACACAAATTTAAAAAAAATACCTTGGGCGCCAACAATATTGAAAGTCTCAGTAGGCATAGGAACTGAATTATTTTGATTAATAATATTAAAAAAAATCAATAAAATAAAAAATTGAAAAATTGTATAATTTTTTCAGAAATGGTGCCGCATGATCAAAAAAAAAAGAAAAAAAAATTGAACGTGTCAACTCGGTTAACCCGGCACTGGTTCAACTGGGTTACCGGTTCAACAGGCAGATGGCCGGTTTTATCCTGGTCTTTTGCTTTCTCATAGTTTTCTGGTTCAACCGGAAAACCGGTTCCCGGCTCGGTCCCTGGTTTTTCTGGTTGGACCGGCCGGGTTGGTCCGGGTTTCACAACCATGGTTTTTCGTAACTTATTTTTTGATAAAAAATGTCGGAACTCAGATGTCAATGTACATTGTGTATGACACATCATATTCTTCGTTAAGTGAATATCTTTTTGACTGTCATATTTGAGCCTTAGGTTCATCTACTCAAAACTAAATTTTATACACAATTTCTTAATCTAAACAATTTCCTTGCTTTCTTGAGTAAGAAGTTGTTTGATAGTTCTGCCATCAAACAATCTCATTTGATGGCAAAGCTATAATAGGATGGTGCTTATTCAACTCGCTTACCGATCTACCATACAAGCTAAATTTAAATTCATTTATAAATCTTTTGGTATTTACATTCCTGTCTCGATCAACATCCACAACACCACTAACTTCAAAGTTATTTTCATTGATGTTTTTATCAAAATAAAAAAAATAAAATTAGAAGTACTATGAAGATACTTGAATTTCTTTTTTATTACATTTCATTTCTCTTTTCTTGGGTTGGCTATAAATTTGTTTAAAACTCTCATTGCATATGAAATATCTGGTATTATACACATTATAGTATATATGAGTCTCCTGACTGAACTAGCATATGATACAAGACTCATTTCTTCCTTTTTGTCTTGTGTAGATAGGCAATATTCTATAAATAAATTTAACCCAGAAAGTACTAATTGGTTTGCAGTTAGACATATTGAACATTTGATTTACTTCTTCAATATACTTTTGCTGCATGAGAAATAATCATTTGTTCTCTTTGTCCCTTACAATTTGCATACCCATAATACTCTTAAATTTTTTGAGATTAGTCATGTCAAAATTCCTCGCAAGTCATTCATTCATAATTTAGATCATTTTATTATTTTCAACCAAAATATATTATTCCGCATAAAGAATAAGAATTAAAACATTAATTTCTTACCTCATAGTGTATCTATAGTTATCTGTCTCGCTCCAAAAACTTAACTAATGGATACAGACATTAAATTTCTTATTACATATTAAGTTTTCTTTATCTTTTATCGTGAATCTTTTTGGTTGTTCTATTTCTAAATTATACCAAGCTATTGCAATTAAAACTATTTGAATATATGATATCTTGGCCATTGCAGAGAAGACTTTATCATGGTTTATCCTTTCAATCTGATCATAACACTTGGACACTAATTGTGCCTTCTACTTCATATAATTACTATCAATGTAATCTTTTGCTTAAACAAGAAATGTATGATATGCACTATTTACATACCTTGATATCTATCTTTTCAATATATTTTTTCAATAGAATAATATTTGTATTTTATTGCTCTTTAACCCTTGGATAATTACACAAATTTTCAAGTGTTATCATCTCTTATAACAAGAAGTACACAATGCACACTATCAACATATCTCATCGGTAGATTTCTAATCCATGTAGATCTCTTCAGTGTGGGCGTGGACTCCATAACTTTCTCATGAAACTTTCTATGCATTGAAGAAATTGAATTGGCACAGTTCATTTCTTTTTCAGGATTCTTAGTCGTAATTTCATTTGCTATTGCAATATTATTTGAGTCACAATGTCACAATTCCATGCCTTTGAGGGAAGTCACCATTAAGTTTTATATCATTTGTTGTGTTAAGTTATGACGATTTGACTTTATGTCACATCCCTTTGAGAAGAGTCATGATATTTATGGTGTATGTCATGATGTTGAGTTGAGCTATGATAATCTTTTTTATGTTGTCTTTTTGGGAAGAGTTCTAATAATTATGTTTTACATTATGATGTTAGGTTTAGTTGAATTGTGATGGCTTGATTTGATGTCACTCTTTCAAGAAGAGGCATAATAATCTTTTTACATGACATTTAGTTGAGTTTTGAAATCTTTTTTCATGTTGCTTATTTAGGAAGAGTTGTGACCAACTAAGTTTTATGTTATAACATTGAGTTGAGTTGTGATGTTTGACTTCATGTTATGACTTAGAGAAGAGTTATAATAATTGCCTTGTTTCTTGTACTTCTTGAATATGATATCTTTAGAATCAGTGATTATTTTGGTCTAGAGGTGTCAAATAATTCATGTTGTGTCAACACAACTTATTTTTTTAGCATTGTTAAGGCGACCGTGCCATGCTCAGCACAACATGGTTTGTAGCATATGTCAAGCCGTGTAGGTATGACTCTAAAAATGGGCAGTCCAGCATGATCCATTGGCACACCTTTTGGTCGGTCATACCAGGTCATGCTAAGTCGTACCAAGCTGAGTCAGGCCTGACCAGGCTAACTCAATTCATTTTAAGCTAGCATGGTTCATTCTATACTAGCCTGGGTTTAGTCCAGACTAGCTTGGGTTTAGTCCAGGCTAGCTTAGGTTTATTATAAGTTAGTTTAGTTCATTTTAAGCTGGGTTCAATCTAGGTCAGCATAGGTGAGAACCAGGTTAGCCTGGGTCAGGACCAGGATAGCCTATTTGGCCAACTAGGTCGAAATTGGTTTGTATGGGCAGTTGTGCCGGGTTGTGCTGGGTCATGCCATGTCGTGCCTCCAATGCCCATAATTTTGCCAGGTATGGCATGAGCTGTGTTGTTGGCTATTTCATGGCATGTCCATGCATGACAGAATCTTGTCGTGCCTTGAGTCATGTCTGGGTAGCTCGACCAAGTTGACACTTCTATTTTGGTAATCAGGTTTTATAGTTGTTGTATTTTATGTCTTTATTATATTAATGAACGCACACTTCATAGATATGAAATTTAAATTGTTCTATTTTTGTTTTGGCACATGTGCAAACATGTCACATTCAAAGACTCAGAGGTGAGCTATACTTGACTTTCTCTCACATAATAATTCGAATGAAGTTTATCCTTTCATAGTATATGCGAGTGCTTGGTTCTGCAAGCTGCTACATAAGAAATAATAGTTTATTTCTTATATTTCTTGTAATTTTCATGTCCAAAATACTATTTGCTTCTTCGAGGTTAGTCATCTTGAACTTTCTTGCAAGTCATTCGTTCATAGTACATATTATCTATTTGTTATTTCCAATTTGAATCATATCATCTACATAAAGAGTAAGAATTACAAAATTAGTACATAATCTCTTTTTGGTGGCCCAAAAAGAAGAATACACAATAATTCTTCTCACTCCTTTTGAAACCCAACTAAAGGATATACACATTAAATTTTTTGTACATCATTCATATAGATTATTTTAGACTATACAAATTTTTTTCTAGTTTACATATTAAGTTCTTATCTTTTATCTTGAATTCTTCTTATTGATGTATGAAAATCTTTCTCTAGCTCACCATGAAAAAAAAATACCTTCACATCCAGCTATTCAATATCTAAATTATATCGAGTAGTTGTAGTTAGAATTACTCAAATAGATGATATCTTTGTCATATTGGAGAAGATTTCATCATAATCTTTTCCTTCAATCTAAATGATTTTTAATATGTTGTTTGTGGATGTAATTGTTTGATTTTTTTTATTATTGTGCTAAAGCCTTTGATGCCGTAACATTATTGTGTCTTTCACCATAATTTTATTTAGTCTTTCATCAATACCATTCTATTGGAGTGCCATTCAAATTATGTTCTGACTTGCAATCTTTTGCTCGGTACAAAGTCTATCTATTGGAAATATTCATCCTTATTGTTCCTGTGCAAGTTTTTTATTTTTTTGTTTAAAATATACTTTACAAGTACCTTAAACTTCTTGAAACTCTCTAGAATTCTTGGCTTATTTTGAATGAAATATATCATATATATCTATAGAAATTATTCACAATCTAAACATAATATTTCAATTTTCTAAGTGATACTTCAAGTGTTTATCAAAATAAGTTATGTATTAGGTCCAACACTACTGTTACTATAGTGGTTGTCTACTTGAACTTCCTTCATTCTTATGTTTTTCAGACAAATAGTTTTCACAGAATCTAAAACTATGTAAACAATCTAAAACCCATTCAATCATGTTTGCGGATGCAGTCGCAAGACTTTTCATACTGATGTGCCCAAATTTGTGATGCCACAATATTGTTGTGTTGTGGCTCTAATATTCTCATTGATGTATTCAAGTCTTCTATCATGATTTTCTTCTCATATGTTGTAGTTCCTTCAGAAAATAGAGTTGTGGCTCTAGTATTTTTAGTTGCAATGCTATCTGAGTCGTGCTACCATTGATCTTGCCTTGACCTATAGTGTTATTTATTTCTTGTTCTCTAGAATTCACATGTTTGTTATAAAATTTTTTCTTAGCTGTGTTCTCATTCTTTGTAATGAAGGAGCCATTTTTAGAACTGGGGATGATGATAGTCTTCAGCATGTACAACGATTCAACCCCCATTCCTCGAGTAATACTTCTTCCTCTTTGAGTCGTTTTACATGACTTGTCATCATAAGTTAAAATAAAGCATATGATTGTCATTACTCAATTGAGATGTGGTTTTTGTTGAGGCCTGAAACATGCATTGTACCTGATAGTTTTTTTATAGTCTCATCATGCACTCTCATCTTTATTTTCATACTTAGAATCATTCTTGATATGAAGCCATATGATATGAGTCTTTAGAATTAATGAACCATGTGTCCTTAAGTGTGAACGACACATGTTGCTGCAAAGTGGGTATCTCTCCTAGATTATACTTTTCTTATTGATCAACTTCTATCATTTCTAGTCTTGGAAGTTTTTGCTTGGTAATTCTTTTTAAAGTATCCTAGTTTTTTTTATTTGTAGTACTCGGTGTTAGACTTCTTTTCATGCTCTTTGATATTTTTTTAAATCTTGGTTTGTTTTTTGAATGAGGGGAAATGATCAAGAGTATTTTGCCTTTAGATATGAGAAGGCAAAAGAAGTTAGACACATATCTAATACACAACTTAAACATCAGGTATGTGCATAGTTATGAAAGGTGCGCCTGAGGCGTGCCTAAAGCTCAGGCGCCACCACTCCAGGGAAAAACGCCTCGCTTCAGGCGAGGCGCAGGCGGGTGAGGCGCAGTAGGCGTCGACTTCCAGTTTCGGCGGCGGCAGGCGTCGACTTCCAGTTTCAGCGGCGGCAGGCGTCGACTTCCAGTTTCAGCGGCGGCAGGCGTCGACTTCCAGTTTCAGCGGCGGCAGGCGTCGACTTCCAGTTTCGGCGGCGGCAGGCGTCGACTTCCAGTTTCGGCGGCGGCAGGCGTCGAGCCAGGTATGCCATTATTCTCATTCTTCCTCTTCTTCTCCTCTCCTTTTTTTTGTCGGATTCGCCGTTGGAAATGAGGAAATTTCATTGGAGAAGAAGGGCAAAGCAATGGTGGGAGAAGCGGTGAGAGGCGGAACCAGGCGAAACGCAGGAGGAGCGCGTCAGGGAAGACGACGTATTCGGATGATCCAACCCAAAACGACATCATTTTGGGTTGGGTTATATTTTTTTAAAAAAATCAAAACAACCCAAAATGATGTTGTTTTGGGTTGGTTTTGATTTTTTTAAAAAAACAAAACCCTCAAAACGACGTAGTTTTGAGGTTCTGATTTAAATTAAAAAAATGTCACCTCCAAAACAACGTCGTTTTGGCCTTACAGAAATCAAAACGATGCCGTTTTGGTGTTTTGTAATTTTAAGCCCTATAAAACCCTCTCTTTCTCTAGTTACACCCTAAAACCCTCAAAACAACGCTCCCAAAACACTTTTAAGGCTGGATTGAAGAGGAGAGAAGAAGAAGAAGAGGCTCAAAAAGTATTTTTTTCATTTTACCTATTTTTGTTGTGAAAAAATGCTTCAAAAGATAAAAAAACATTTTCAAAAATACTTAAAAACTAGGGGAAAATTTTTGGAATAATACTTTGAAAAAAATATGTAATTTTCAAAAAACTAATGCAGAAAAAAGAGAAAAATTCTGAAAATTAACGAAAAATAGAAAAAATTCATGAAAAAAATTATGAAAATTATGAAATAATTAGAACAAAAATTATAAATAATTTTAATTGTTTGGCAAAGATTGAGTATGTTTATAATTTATAAATTTATAATATATAATATATTATGTATATGTTTTCATTTTTTTCTTAATATATTTGTCATTTTATTGTAGATTTGTTGTAAAGATACATAAAAATGGACAAAAAGATTGAAGTTGAAGTAGATGCCTCAAATGGTAGAAAAGATCTGGGATGGAAATATGCTCATTTATTAAATGAGAAAGATACATGTACACTCATTTGTATTTTTTGTGATAAAGTAACTAAAGGAGACATTTATAGACAAGAGCAACACCTTGTTGGAGGGTTTAGAAATTCAAAAAAGTATACTAGATGTCCCAAACATGTTAGAAAAGAAATAGAAGATTATATGCTAGCCAAAAAAATTCAAAAAAATTCAAAAAAATCAAATAAGTTTTGGAAGTCATAATGTGAATGAGGATATGTTTGGGTTCCAAGATGAAGATGATGAAGACCCGGAGGTTACTAGCAAAAGGGGAAGAAAGGATGTTTCTAGTGGTGGTAGCAATGGAGGGGGAAGTGGTGGTAGTGTTAGTGGTAGTTACATAAAGAGAATGAGGCAGAAAGGTCCTATGGATCATTTCTTTACTCCTAATCCAGAAATGATTATTCAAAATAGAAAAAAATACTCAAACTACTATCAACAATGCATACAAGAAAGTAGCCAAGGAGAGAGCTGATATATTATTTTGTAGATGGATGTATGATGCTGCAATTCCATTTAATACAGTGAACTATGCTAGTTTCCAACTAATGCTTGAGGCAATTGGACAATATGGTGTGAGTTACAAGGGGCCAAGTTTTCATGATGTAAGGGTTACCAACCTCAAGAAAGAATTGGCTCTCATAAAGACTTCAATGGAAGTTCATTTCACAAAATGGAAGTAAAATGGATGTTTAATTATGTCAGATGGATGGACTGATAGGGAGGAAAGGTCATTGGCGAATTTCTTGGTGAATTCTTCAAGAGGGACCATGTTTATGAAATCTATTGATGCTTCTTCTATAATCAAGACGAAAGAGAAATTATTTGAATTATTTGACAGTTGGGTCGAGGAAGTTGGTGAATCCAATGTTGTTCAAGTGATAACAGATAATGCTTCAAATTATGTGGCGGCAGGTACTTATAATTTAATTTCAAATTTTCATTTACTTATTTATGTAAGTGATTACATATATTATCTATTTATTATGTGTTTAAATTATGTAGGGAAGGTTGTTGGAAATGAAAAGACCACATTTGTATTGGACACCATGTGCCGCACATTATCTTGACTTGATACTAGAAGATATTGGAAAACTACCACACATCAAGAAGACAATAGAGAGGGCCATATCCATAAGTGGCTACATCTATAATAGAACGGGTTTGCTCAAAACGATGAGGTGATTTACTGAGCAAAGGGAGTTGTTAAGGCCTGCTAAAACTCGGTTTGCAACAGCCTTTATCACTTTATTCCGTATCAATGAACAAAGAAACAACTCAAGGAAGATGTTTACTAGTTCAGATTGGACGGAAAGTAAATGGGCAAATGAGCAAAAAGGAAAAAATATAGCCAATATAATTTTCATGTCTTCTTTTTGGAATACTGTAGTGTTTTGTTTGAAAGTGTCAGACCCTCTTGTACGTGTGCTTCGTTTGGTGGATGGTGAAAAGAGACCTTCTATGGGTTACATTTATGCAACCATGAAAAAGGCGAAGGAAATCACCATCAAAAACTTTAATGGGAATGAAGAGAAGTATAGAGAAATCATGAAAATCATTGATAGGAGGTGGGAGGTTCAACTTCATCGGCCTTTGCATTCAGCTGGGTATTTTTTGAACCCATAATTTTATTATGATATAGAAGGATTAGGAATTGACCTAGATTCAAAAATCTTTGAAGATATATGTAGTTGCATTTTAAGATTGGTGAAAAACAGAGATGAAAAAGATGCAATTATATTACAACTCGACTTGTACATGCATGCTAGAGACCTTTTTGGTAATGAGTTTGCCATTAGAACAAGGAAGACTAAACCTCCAGGTTAGTCCTTTAGTTTTGTTAATTAGTACATTGAAATTATTATATAAGTTTTGTTAAAATAAGTGAAATGTTCAACTAATAATTTATTTATATTAATTGTAGCTGAATGGTGGGGTATGTTTGGATCAAGTGCTAGAAGTTTGTAAAAGTTTGCATTGAGGGTTCTCAACCTAACATGTAGTGCATCAGGTTGTGAAAGGAATTTGAGTATCTTTGAGAATGTAAGTTACTAAATCAATTACATGCAATTTAATTTGTGTCTTTAAGTTACAACATTATTTAATGTAACTTAGATTTTTCAAAACTAAAACATTGAGATATAATCATGAAAACTATTTGTTTTTTCAGATTAATAGCAAGAGGAGAAATAGGTTGGATCATCAATACTTGTATGATTTTGTGTATATTAAGTACAATCGAACCTTGATAAAAAGATATATTGAACGTCATACCATTGATCTTATTATCTTGAAAGAAATAAATGATAGCAACGAATGGTTGATGGGAAGAATGAAAGATGAAAGTGTTGCAGAAGATGATTTGGTGTTTGAAGGTGATGATTTAACATGGGGTGATGTTGCAAGAGCTAGTGGAGCTGAGGAGCTGAGGAGCTTAGGGTTTATACAAGAGCTAAACCAAGTAAAATACAAACACTAACACCAAAACCAAAGTCAAGATCATCTAGCTTGAAACATATTTTTACTCTTGCTTTGTTTGATGAAGATGAAGAGATGAATAATTCATCGGGAGAGGAAGATGAAGAAGAAGGAGAGTAGAAGATTGATGATGATGATGATATTGATGAAAATTTTCTTGATATAGATTTAGATATAGATACATGAGTGTTTATTTTGTTTTAGAACTTTAAATATTTGTTATTTTATTTTGAAATTTTGAATGTTTGGATAATGGGAGCACTATTAATATTTGATTTTTATCTTTGATATTCTTTAGTTTATTATTAGATAAAAATTAAAGACTATATTTAGTAAAATATATAATTTTTATGTGTATTAGGCTGGGTGCAAAAACTATTAATAGTTTTTGCACCTTAAGTGCCTCAAATAAAAAAGCCCGCGCCTCAAGTGCGCTTTACGCCTTAAGGCCCCAAAAGGCTTTTGCGCCTTAGTGCGCATTGCCCCTTAAATAACTATGGGTATGTGTAATCCTAATGGTGGCTTATATCCATTTGAAATTTTTTTTTCTTTAGATCTGTAGATAAACAGAGATTACTAAATTTTTGTTGTCTGTGTCAGGCATACGAAAAAATTTTAGTGAGTTACGTATATTTTTTAAAGCGTGGAAAAACTTTAATCCCTGCCTATACTATGAGGTTAATGATGTGACACATTTATCTAACGTAAAAAATCTTTTATAATAATTTATTTTTAATAGTCCTAAAAAATATATTAATGGCTATTTTATTATTAGTTACATTATCGAATATGATACTATATATTTTATTTTGAATATTATATTCTCTAAAAATTCATATCATGTAATCATAAATGGTCGAGCCATCATAAGTATGAAGAATATTTGAGAATCCTAATATTTTTTTTATTTAGTATCTATTTAGAATCTACATAGTAGGTAGTGAGTCATACATAAGATACATCATCGTGACTAATCTAGATATCCAACGTCATTGGTACCATTCTACTATATTCTATAAATTCATTAATTATTATTCATTTTTTAAAGTTATAGTATTTAAGTATGTCACTCCTAATTATGGACCTAAGAATTCTATGATATACAAACTGAAAATAAGTCTGCATGATACTAACTATCATTGGATCCTCTAAAAATCTAATTCATATGAAACTGAAAATAATTATGGACCTAGGAATTCTATGGTGACTAGTTTGGTCATGTATTCTTTTCCTAACTCGTTGCAGTATATGAATGGAGTTATTGAGGTTGAATTGGATTTAGCCCCAAAGACCCTATCATTGAGTTATGTTTGCATAAGATCTAATACACAATATTTTTTGGTATATTATTCTACATGTCTCTTAAGATATCAGTTTCATATGAACTCTCACAAGTTAATACTTTTTTATAATATATGCAGTGTGCTGATTTTTCATTGACATCCCTAATATTTTTCTGTTGTATAATATTAAAGTGAATTCAAATTATTAATTTTTTTTGAATTTTTGTTGATATTTGAGTTGAGATAACTAGAGAATTTTTTTTGATATTTGAGTTGAGATAACTAGAGAAAAAAATTTTGGCTGCCTCAGATCTTTTCGTAGAGTTATCCTTATTCATATTAAAATTATAAATATTTACTTTTAAATTAATTTTATTATTATTATTATTAAAATTACTATTTGTCATTTTAATTTTGTATTAGTTTATTAATTATATTGTAATTTTTATTTTTAAAATTATATATTAACTAATATTATTTAAACTAAAAATTGTGACTTAAATTAAAATAAAAAAAACTAAACTAAATACAAATTTAAAAATAATACCCATAATACGTAAAATCTCATTTGCTTTATGATATCCGCATTGCAATTAACGGTCCGTACTTAGCACCCGAGTCTCGAAAGTCAAAATCAAAAGGAGAAATTGAAAGAGAGAGAAAGAGACGAAAAACAAGAGAAGATGAAGAGATAATATGAGAGTGGGAGATAAGATAAAAATTGAGAATGCGAGGGGGTAATATATAGATTTTAAAAATATAAATTAAAAAAATTTTTTTTTTTCTATTTTTTCAATTTTTTTGTTTATTTAAAGGACATAATCATGACAATTATTGGATTCTACTTCTAGCCACTAGGGACAAATTCAACGGCTTAAAAATTAAAAATATGTATTTTTTTGACCATTTGGTCGGTTCGATCGTCAAACTAATTCTATGATTACAAATTCTAGAAGCTTTGGCTTTTGGAATCTATAAGCTGGTCAACTTTGGAGTTCGGACTTCAAAAGCGGACTCACCTGAACACCAGCCTGACATCTGGGTCCGACCATCCGTGGTCGGGGGCGGGGCCATGAGGCATGGTTCGGGTCGTGCCGATGAATCATGCCTTCAGGCCAGAGTACCGGGCCATGCCTGGCTCAACATGAGGCCTGGGTTACCTCAGCATGGCAAGGCACAAGCCGTGCCTTGAGCCAGCCTAGCAAGGGCCCCAGGCATGATTCTGGACTATGCCATGCTGGGCTAGGCATGGCTGAGTAGGGTCATGCCTCGGGCCGGACTCAGCTGCTCGGGCTGTCTGACTTTTTGACACCTTTATCATATCCCCAGACAAAAGAGCTATAATTATGTTCTCATATGTCAACTTTATCGCATTGTTACTAATAGTGATAATTATATTTTTTGTTATGAATCTAACAATGAATAAAATATTATCACTATGTTATCATCATTATTGATTTCATAATTTTTAGTCATAAGCATGATTGATCAATATGTTGAATTCGTATGGATTATTCGAAAAGGATTCTTTATCTTTCATACGCAGATTGAATAATTTATTCCTCAAGAATATTTAGTTGACTAATAGCTTGATCTTATAGAGATTCTTCAGAATCAATCATAATTCTTTTGTTACTTTATCTCTAGTGATATTCATAAGCTAAAAAATACGGATACGGATACGGGGATACGATACGATGAGATATAAGGATATGACAAATTTCAAAAAATTAGGATACAGATATGGTAGGACACGATATTATAAAATAAGAATAATTATCTTTAAAAATATTATTATTTTTAATAAAATAAAATAATAAAAATAATTATCTTTATAAAATAAAATAATTATCTTTATAAAATATTATAAATATTAATACAATATCTTTATAAAATAAAAATAAAATACGACTAGGACATGGCCCATTATCATGACATGGTAATGGGCCAAGTTACAAGTAGCTTGGCCTTTGGCTAGTGGGCACTAGCCCCTTGGCCTTTGCCAATGCCCTCTGGTTGGCATTGGCCATTCAGTTTCAAGTAGTGCTTTGTGGTTCATGCCACTATTTTGTGTTAGTGTGTCAGACATGTGGCATTGTGGTCCTAAAAAGGCATGAGCCTTACCATGTGCTGACATGAGTTTGGTATAAAGGTGTCAAATAGGTTTGGCAGCTCGGGCCTGGCCAGAGGCATGACCTAACTCGGTCGTGCCCTAGCTCGGCACAACACGGTCCAGACTTATGCCCCGTGCCCGTGCTCATGCAGTGTCGTGCTGAGGTATATCAGACCTCCTGCTGGGCCAAGCACTGCCTGGTACCCTGGCCCGAGGGCACGAGAATTTGGCATGTGTATTTTGCTTCCAATGGCTAGGAGACAGAATCCAGCAACTCTAAGGATTCTGCCCCATTTATTTTTTTTAAAAAATTTAAAAAAATACAAACAAAATTATTAAAAAAAAAACTTATCAACTTTATAAAACTCTTCTTATTCATAAATTTTAATATTGTTGTCTCATATTTTCTCTCCGTCTCCTCTCGTCTCTCATTTTTTTTACTCTTTCAGCTTTTGGGACTCGAGTGTGGACTGTTAGTATGACTTGTCGATTGTGGTGTAGTGCGAATATCAAAAGGCAAACATTATTTTATGCATTATGATTTGAGTATTTTTTAATTGTTTAGTTAATTTTTTTTTAATTTTTGTTAACGTTACTTTAAACGTTAAGAGTTAATTTTTAGTTTAATATAATTTTAATTAATATATAACTTTAAAAACATTAAATACAATATAATTTAAAAATAAATAAAAATTAAAAATAATAAATAATAATTTTAATTACGATAATGAAATTAATTTAAACATAAACATAGAAAATTATAATAAGATAACGAAAATCCTACAGAAAGTTTCAATGCCGCCAAAACTTTGGTTTCTTCGGTCGTCTCGACCCAAATATATAAAAAATAAAAAAAACTAAAAGAACATCAATAGTTTGGATTCATTTTAATATAATACAACAAAAAAATATTAGGGGTATCAAAGAAGAATCGACACAATACAAATATTGTAAAAAAATTTAAGTTATAAGAGTTCACGAGGAACTGGGTACCTTAAGATGCATGTTGAACAATGTACCAAAAAATATGGTACATTAGATCATAGGCAAACCAAACTTAGCGGTGAGTTTTTTGAGGCTGGATCCAATTTAGTCTCAATGTTTATCTCCTTCATATACTACAATGAGTTAGTAAGAGAAGACATGATCAAATTGATCACCACGATGAGTCTTCCGATTAGGTTTTTGGAGGATTCAAGGGTACTCAATATCATGCAAACTAATTTCAGCATGCATATCATAGGATTCTTAGGTTCACATCTAGGAATGATATACTAAAATATTATAACTTAGAAAAAGAAATAATAATTAATGAATTTAGGCATTATACTGGAGTGGTGTTCGTGACGTTTGAAATAGACTAGTTACGATGATGTATCTTATGCATGTCTCACCGCTTATTATGTAGATTCTAAATGGACACTAAATAAAAAAATCAGGATTCTCAGAGATTCAAAATCATCATAATGATCCAGCCATTAATGAGTGTATGATGAAAATCTTTAGAGAATATAATATTCAAAATAAAATATATAGTATCATATTCAATAATGTATCTAATAATGAAATAGTCATTAATATATTTGTTAGGATTATTAAAGATTGATTATTAGGAAAGATTTTTCACGTTAGATGCATGTGTCATGTCAATAATCTTATAGTACAAGTGGGGATGAAGGTTTCTCACTTTAGAAAATTACGTAGCTCATTAAAATTTCTTCGTTTACCTTGCAGAAAACAAAAGTTCAATATTCTTTATTTGTCTGTGGATTTAAAGAAGAAGAAATTTTAATAGAATGTGAGATATCGTTGAAATTATATATATCTTATATTGGAGTCATATGTTGGATATGAATACGTGATATCTTACTATGTCAATAATAAGAATAATGAACTTATTATTGATGATACTGACTGGACTACATAAATTTTATTTATAAAATTTCTGAAGATTTGTTATGATACAACGAACATGTGTTTCTCAGTTTATACTCATACCACTTGTATTGCACTTATGTGCATATACAATATTAGTAGCATGTTTAGGAATTTTAGAGGTTACTCGATTATACTGTGTATGTTACATTATAAAATTTTTTTATGTTTTATTTATATGTTTTATCATAGTACCCATTTACTAATTATTTAACTACAAAGCGTGTGCATAAGCAAATGAGATCGCAATAACACATTCAGTGTCGTGACAACATAAAAAATAACTATGTAGTATTTTGGTAATAAATGGAGTTGTGATAACATTTATCCTATCACATTATTAAATCAACCATGACAATATGTTTTCTTATCACAAAACAATTTTGGTTACGACAACATATTTTATATCGTGACATCAATTTGAGTCGCAACTTAAAGAGTAAGGTAATGAGTATCATAAGTTAAGCAGAAGGTTGATGGTCGTGATGCAGAAGAATTAAGTCACAAATTCAACATGTCATTGTACTTGTCTTTCAACTTGTGATTTCTTTTTCTATGGTAAATATCTTTCAAAATTTTTAATATTGTATAAGCTATTCCTAATAATCAAAAAAATTATTATGGAGTGAAAATATATCATTCTTTGATGATACGCTCTTTTTGAAGAAACTCGATCCAAGATGACATACTTTCGGTCATCATAGTGATAGTATTATTTCATTGTTTAGTTATTTTCCCTCAAAGTCATAATTAATTATGCTTTTATACCTGATACTACTATCGTAATTTGTCTTGAAGAGATTATAAGATATTTTCAGGTGTCTCATTAAATTATGATTCCGTTGAGACTCGTAATGGTGAGAGTCGAGGCTTAGAGGAAGATTGTAGTGTAAATGTCTCACAAGACACAAGATGTGAGTTTTCCTTAAAGGAGATAAAGATGAAAAGACTTAATGGTCTCAACTAAATGTGCATACTAAATGGATACGTTGATAATTTTTTTAGTTTACTACGTTAGCTGATCTAATTCAAAGTATTATTTTAGATCTTTTGATTACTCTATTGAAGGAATCAAATATATGTTCTATTTGATATTCATTATCACAAATATTTTTTTATTTTTATTGTGATATTATGTATTATGATTTATGTATTTTTGTTTTTTCTTAATATTTATGAAATTTTAGATATTTTTTTTTGTGATATTTAGTCATTCAGGACGTTGGTAAACTATTTTGGATGAATTAAATGTTAGTACTTTTGTTAAGTTTAGAACATAGATTGAAATAATACAATAATATTTAATATATATAAAAATATAGGCAACAGCCTTATATAATGGCCACATTCTATAGCTGAAGCTCACAACTTGAGTGTTCAGTTAAGCTCATCATCAAAACATAAAAATAAAAAAATAATACAATAAGTCTTCAGGTTAGCTTGCAGTGGGACATAAGTGATGTATATGATAATTACTAGACCTAAAGGAAAGATTGGTTGGCTTAAAACTATGTCGACATCTAAAAGATTTACATACTTAAATAATGTAAATTATTAGGATATTTTTTTACTAATAGTTAATATGATCATTATCACATTATTACCTTTCATTGTTATTTCTTATAATATGACTATATATTAGTTGAATGTGAGAAATTTATTTCTTTATGATGATCTTGAGAAGTTATTTATTAGTTAATTGTATATACGCTGCATAGCACTCTTTATGATTTGAAGTAATCTCATAGGCCATAGGTCATAGTTCAATCATTTTTTTAGCACTTGTTATTTTTGGCCTTATGAGGTTGTGAAATATGCGAAGTTAGTAGTATGCTTTAGATTATTTATTTGATTTAATAGTCATTAGATTAAATATTATTTATGTTGTTATTATAGTTAGTCGTTATTTATATTCTTCTAGATATTACTTATGTTATTAGTATAATTAGTAAGCAATAAATATTTTTTCTGAATTGAGTGTTGTAATAAAGTATAAAAATTATGATACTAGTTACTTGTGAGTAAAGTTTTATAAGACAAAAACATAGGACGAGATATTTTTTGTGTTCGTGAGGCGAGGGGTAAGCTTCGAGACGTTAAGGCTTAATTATTTTGAGTAGTGCCAAAAAAAATGATTGGCACTGTTATAGGTTTGACTATTTTATTTTTTTTTCTTTTTTAAAGGCCACATAAGCTTCTCCAAAGTGTACGTATCCCTTTTCAAAGCGTGATCAAAGTGCATCTCAAACACGCAAAAGATGATCGAGGCTTATGCCTATCATGTGTGTGACTTTTTTTCAGATGCTTTAAGACATTTTCTCCATGTCTCGCCCTGGAGCGCGCATCAAGGCGCATCTAGATAATAGCTTTTAAAGCATTGATTGTGAGTTTTATTAGACTAGTATATTCAGGATGAGTCAAGCCTATTGTTCTAGAGGTTGATGACACTTTATATTGATAGTCATGTAACTCGTTACATTGTCGTCAATTTGATATTTCATAAGTGAAGAAAAAATATTGATAGTATTTGATATTTTGTATGAGAAGATTTAAGATAAGTCTATCAATGAGTATAATGCAAGTATATTCATGAAGATGTTTAGAAAATTTTAAATGTCTCTAATCTGTGTTTTTTTTTCTAATCTCTTGTTTTTGTTATAGTTTTTCTCTTTTTATAAGAGTACTTGACGTGTATTGTTACAATCTTAGTGTGTGTGTGTGTGTGTGTGTGTGCGTGTATGTATGTGTGCGTGTATGTATGTGTGTGTGTGTGTGTGTAATTTTTATTTTTAAAGGAAAATTTTTTAATATTTTTTTTCTTCTCACTCTTTCTCTCACTCACTCACTCACTCACACACACATTCTCTCTATCTCATTCTCTCTTCCTCAAATTTTTGAAACCTAACACAATGCTTTTGTAATTATTTATTGATATAATCATTTCATTCGAGAATATTCAATTTAAAATTATTTTGATATTTATGATGATTATGCAAATAAAATCTAATGTTAGCATAATTATAATTGAGAGATTTATGTGTTGGTATATTTATTGGAAAATATATATAAAAAATAAATCCAAATTTTCATATTCAGTAAAAAAAATATCAAAATATAAAATAATTATATTTCCATACACTATAATTTATAAATTTGAAAATATTCCTTGTTCTTGCCCACCTCTGTATAAAAAAACTTAAACATAACATTTTTGAAATAATTTCAAAAAATAAAAAATATATATAAAGTTTACACACACACACACACACACACATATATGTACATACGTACGTATGCATGTATATAAACACACACACACACACATACATGTAAACATATATAAATGTGTGTGTGTGTGTATATATATATATATAATTATATGTTTATAAAAAAATATATTTTAATGCACTATAATTTTAAATCCGAAAATATCTCTACCTGAACATCCAAGTATAAAAAAAATAAAACATAATATTTTTGAAAATATTTTGAAAATATATCGTTTATAATAAAGTTTGAATATATATATGTATATATATAAAAATATATGTATAAATGAAAGTATACATATAGGCATATATAAACTGTAATAAATGTTTATAAACTTATATAAATGTTCATATACATTTATATATATTTATATATATTTATACAAGTTTATAAATATTTATATATGTTTATATAAGTTTATATAAATGTTGATATACATTTATGTAAATTCGTAAACACTTATATAAGTTTATATACATTTATATCTATATTTATAAATATTTATATATGTTTATAAACATTTAAGGTTATGGATGAGATGGTGATCATATCCACTATATAAAGCTCCCTCATGTTTTAGCATGAGAATTGATAACTATCATTATAGTATGACTTTTAACAGATATATGTAATATAAAAATTTTTTAGATGATCATCCCAATAATATTTTTGCATAAAGATTTTTAATGTTGGAGTTTTTATAAGATACATTGTAATATTTATGTATCTTTATAAATATTTATATTCATTTCTTAATGTTTATATCATGATTATATATTTAGGTAATACATATAGGTTTCTATAAATGATCCATTTTGTAAAATTACATTTTCCAAATTATTTTAAAAACTTTTGGTTTTTTTATCACTGACTTGTACACATGAGAGTATTTGTGGTGAGGAATTTTTATTTTTGATTTTCTTTGTTTTCATTTGCTCTGGGCTTTGACATATTGATTGGTATTGTCTAATATTGAACTTGGAAGCCTTCAAATATGTTCAGGATTTGTGATTTCGATCCCCCTGCAGTCCGTACATTTGGCTTACGAGTGCTCAAGTTGAAGGGTCAAGGTGTTAGTGAGGGAGAAGCCATGGCAATAGCAGATGTATGCTGCCTTGTTTTCTGAACACCACCATTCCTTTTTATGATTGATATAGTTTCAGTACCTGGTGCATCTTTGTGTTATCAGATGGAATATCGAGCAGATCAGAAATCCAAGAAGAAGGCATATGCTCAACTGAAAAAAACTTGTCATCTTCTAGGGAAAAGGCTGCAACCTAACCTGTGTCCTATAGGCATGGCTCAGGACAAGCAAGCAGAAAAAATAAAGTATGGCCTTAGAATGCTTTACTCTTCCAATATTCTTGATATGGTGAAGAGGCTGAAATAAAAGACCAGGGATAGTTGGGGCGCAAGCAGATGTGGCTGGTAGTTATGGCTGGGTTGACGAAACACCATCAAAGATCTGTGTATGAATATTCCAGTCTTCAAATGTCATGAATCTTGATTATTATCTCTCTCTTTATCTCTCTATATTAATCATCAGAGCAGTGCCATTTGAGATGATATTTCTGGAAAAATAGAATAATCAATGATTTAGCTTCTTTCTTATGAGATAGTGAACACTATTGAAGCTATCTCAAGGAGGTTTTCAGAAATCTTGATCATGCATTTTAGAAGTGTTGATTTAGTATTGGTTGATATAAGAAAAATAAATGTTACTGAGAAACTGTTTTAAAACAAAAAAGGAGTTTTCATGAAATGGGTTCAGGTTAGTCAGTTAGTGTGAAATTGATATTCTCGAAGAGATTGATTTGTTATTTTGTTGATGAAGGTGTTTTGGTTCATATAATACACAAACACAACTATTTTTCTAAGTATTCAAACTAGACTAGACCAATTTTTTTTAAAACAATATTTTTAAGGGAGAATTATAAATTAGTGTTTCCACAGAAATATTTAATTTTTGAGACTTATTTATTTATCTTTTAACTTAGCATTGGCATGTCAGCTTACCATGAAAAAAAATATTATGTATATACATAATGCATGTATAATACACATAGTTATATGTAAAAATATTGTGTTTTTTATATATGCATATATATAGTTTTTTATATATGCATATATATAGTTTTTTATATATGCATATATATATTTTTTTATATATGCATGAAAAAAATATTATATATATATATATCATGTATATGTATATTTCAACATATGTATGATGTATATTTAATTTTAATGCTTTTAAATACATAAACCTTACCCTACACTTAAGACTTAATTGCATTGCTATGTAAGCTTGTCAATTAAAAAAATAAGAAAAAATTATGAACAAAATAAAAATTATACACACACACAGACACACAAACACACACAGACATAGACACACACACACAAACACACAAATATATCTATGTACATATTTGTGTTTTTTATGCTCACATGTATAGATGCGTGAGTATTTTTGAGTTTTCGAATTATAGTATACCAAAGCATAAATATTTTGTCAGTATTCATACATTTAACAAACACACAGCATACATACATAATACACACACACACACACACACACACACACACACACACACACACACACACACACACACACACACACACACACACACATTTGTGTTTTCTTATGCTCACATGTATAGATGCGTGGGTATTTTTGGGTTTACAAATAATAGTAAATCAAAACATAAATTTTTTGTTAGTATTCATTAAATAAACAAAAACATAGCATACATACATTATATATATATATATAATTCTATTTTTTATATAATATATATATAATGTGTATATATATATTGTTCATATAGTATACATACAATATATATAGTCTATATATATATATATTATATATATACAATACTGTTGTATATAGTATATTGTATAAAATTTATATATATTGTATGAATGTTATGTGTGTTTTTTTTAAAATTCATGATATACCTGACAAATTATTTATGTTTTCACATACTATAATTTGTAAACCCAAAAATACCCCCGCATCTATACACGCGAGCATAAAAAAGACAATCAAAAGTTTTCAAAATAATTTAAAACACACACACACAAGCATATACATACATCTATCATTATAACATTTAGAAACGGAATACTAATCCGTTGTTATTAGGAGTAAATAATTTCACATAAAATGAAAATAGAATTAGAAATGAAATTAGAGATGACAATTAAAATGGTTTAACTTTTCATGACTATTATCACGAGATGACGCTAACAGATAAAGTTATGTGTCATTTAGTGATGAAAAATTATGTTTCTACAAGTATTTAATATTGAAAATAATTTGTCTAAAAATTACAACATAATTGAATTATTTTTCAATTAGTTTAGAAATAGGTAGTAGATTCATTTCAGAATTTGGTGATGGAATTGAATTCCATTGTTGTTTTTGAAATGGAAAATTATTTTGTAACTATTTGACGTAAATAATTTTTTTTCAAAGCGCACATCATTCGTTAGAACTTAGTTTAGGTTTTGGGCAAATAAAGCACCAACTTGCATCACCCATTGATTGAATCGACGTTATACTCCTTCGTGGTTGTGTTTGTCACCCTATTCATCATTCATAGGGGTACACAATTTCAATTTGTTACTTACATGTATCACACACACACACACACACACACACACACACACACACACACATTTGTTATTACATTCCATTTTTGATTTATGTTACATATGTGAATAATATATATATATATATGTATGTATGTAGGTATGCATATATGATAAATTTAATTCGATATACTTTAACTTGTTTCTTGACAAGATGGGTATGTGAGTGTCACTTGACTAAATCTTTAAAAAGTGGATATTCTTATCAATTCTATGTCCATACAAGTTGAGAAGAGTAATATATCTTAGAAATTACTAAATATCTAAGAGATTGATGCAACCCCCATCAACTCATTTAAATGCAAAATTACCTTCAATTAATTCTTGGAAATCATTGGTTTTTGTTATGCATCTTCATTCATTTCATAAATATAGTAGATATCATACATAAGATAATTTTTGTTGGGATTGTCTGAGTTAGGTTGACCAAGTTTTATTTAGTTGTATTCATGTTTGGTTATTTTAATTTTAAAATGTTAATATATAATTATTTTTTTAGCTTTGATATTTTATTTTATAGTTATTGTTATTTCTATTTTTTTTTTGTTTTCTTGCATGTATGGAGCATAATGGACCATTAAAGTGGGACAAACTTATCCCATCTTGAAATTAAAAAAAATAACAAAATTTAGAAAATTGGGAAACTTCCATTTTTAACAAGAGTCCCGCATGGTGCATCTTTGATGGGAGGAGCACCTCCCACCCAACATTTAGTACAATGAAAAATAAACATATCATAGAAAACAAAAGGGTGTGACTACAACTTATTTATGACATTTATGTAATGTCATAATTAAGTTACGACAATTCTAATACAAATAAATCTGTATCTACATTATTATTATTATTAAATATAAGTTGGTATCGTGCGTAACAGGAATGGAAAACATTAAATGAACTAATTGTGAATGGATAAATGTTAGATTAAGAGATGAGTTTTTGACTGACGAGTTCATGGTGGGGATTGATGAGTTTGTTGGCTTTGCTAAAAAATACTCTCAATTAATGGATGGAACTAAATAAGATGCTTATGTAATAACTATAAATATCAAAATTAGAGTTTTAAAGACGTGGACACCGTGTGATTCTATCTTGAAAAAAAATAGATTTGTTAGGGACCATTTGGTATAAATATGAAGAAATATGTGTCCCACAAATAACAAAAAAGTATACACACATAAGCGTTGATTCAAATGTTTTAATGAAATATGTCAGTCCCAACAACATACTTGAAGCCATGTTATTAGTCATTTCTTCAATCTGGATGTCATTGATAATATCCCAAAATCAACAATAAAAAAATTTTATGAAATGCTAAAAGTATATAAAGAAGAGTTTTGACCAGGTAATCCACATGGCAACTCAAAGTTATCTACGGTGGCTAGACTATTGAATTTAAAGGTAAAATATTATTTTTTTGAAAAGTATTTTGATAAAATTTGTGAGTTGTAATCTGAGTTATTATCAAAGAATAACATTATGACAGATAGCTTTTGTGGTACAAATAAGTTAATGCGAGATTTGATGTTGCCTGTAGAAAAAATTTATTGCTGCATTAATGAATGCAATATATATTGGGGGGAAGACAATGAAGCAAATGCTTATAATTTTTGTAACTATCCTTGGTATAAAATACATAATGCATGTTAAAGGTAGAAAATTAATATTCCTCATAAGAAGATGTATTACTTCTCATTGATTCCTCAGTTGCAAAGATTATTTATATCTAAAACCGCTGCTAATGACATGAGTTGAAACAATGAGCATACTACTGAAGAAGGGGTGATGCGATATTACTTAGATTCTCCTTCTTGATAATAGTTTGATCATTTTAATCCATCTTTTGTAGATGAAAGTTGAAATGTTAGATTAGGGCTATACATAGATAGATTTTAGCCATTTGGACAAACAGGGCAATAATACTCTTCATGGTCGGTGATTGTTATATCATATAATTTACTGTCATGGATGTGCATGAAAGATGAGTATATATTTTTTGTGTATTATCATGGTTGGTCTAAGAAATCCAAAAGATAAGTTGGATGTTTTCCTACAACTTCTTATCGTAGAGCTTAAAAATTTGTAGGAGCTATATGTGTGTAAACATATGATATATCTAGAAAGCAGAACTTCTAGATGTGAGTAGCACTTATGTAGACTATAAATAATTTCTGAGCATATTCAATGTTTTCAGGATGTAGTACTTTAGGAAAATTAGCTTGTCCTTACTGCATGGGAAACATTGATCTATTTTCTCAAAGCAAAGGTGGAAAGACTTCTTAGTTTGATAACCATCATAAGTTCTCACATATAGAATATCTATTT
This sequence comes from Sapria himalayana, assembly GCA_029783825.1. Classification (NCBI taxonomy): domain Eukaryota; kingdom Viridiplantae; phylum Streptophyta; class Magnoliopsida; order Malpighiales; family Rafflesiaceae; genus Sapria; species Sapria himalayana. The sequence continues at coordinate 289,728 of JAREIK010001723.1, forward strand.
CATAGAAATATAAAGGTATTTAGGAAAGGAAAAATAGTTATATAAGGTACACTACCTTTGAGGTTTGGTGCCCAAAAATTAAAGGTAATTTAAATATATGGCTTCAAAAGTATTAATATGAAAATTTCAAAGAATTATCACTCTGGTCGGAAGAAACGAAGTATTTGCCTTATTAGAAAACCAACTTAATTAGACACAACCTAGATATGATGCACATTGAGAAGAATTTTTTTGATAATATTGGTAATACTATCATGAATATAGAAGAAAAAACTAAAGATAATGCCACATCAAAAGATAATTTAAATGAGTTATGCTCCCATCTAGAGTTATATAGGGATGAATCAATGAATAAATTTCCTAAGGTTTGGTATAGTCATGACAAAGATGCAAAGGAAGATTTGTGAAAATGACTAATAGAGATCATGTTCCATGATAGATATATATCTAACATGGAAAGGTGTGTTGATATGAAGAAGTATAAGTTATTTGGGATGAAAAGTCATAACTGCTATGTGTTTATGCAGAGGCTAATACCCATAGTATTCCATGAATTACTTTCAGGAAATGTTTGGGAAGTCTTGACTGAAATATATTTTTTTTAATAATCTCACTTATATTGTCATAACAAAGGAAGACATGGAGAAATTACAAAATGATATATATATATATATATTTATACATACTTGAGTGTATTTTTCCTCCTAGCTTCTTTGATTCCATGAAATATCTTTTGATCTACTTATCTTATTAATTCCTATGCAATATAAATGGATGTATACATTTGTGAGGTTTAAAAAATTTTCATTTCGTCATCTAAAAATATAAATGTATCTCACAAATAAATATTATTGTGCTTAAAATTTTTTTCAGATATTTTTGAAAATTGAAAAATAATATTCAAAATAAAGCCAAAGTTGAAGGATCAATATGCAACTTACTTTGTTAAAGAAACTTCAGCATTTTGTGCACACTACTCTTGGTCATAAGTGTATACTTAACATTATAAAATATCACCACATAATAATTATGGTATGGAGGATGGATCAGAAGAAGATGGTTGCTTTTCATTTTCACCCATGCAGATTGATCATATGGTAGAGCAAAAATAAAACATTTTTTGGATGATCAAGAGTATCATGATAGGCATACATATATCTTATTGAATTGTGAAGAAGTTAAACATTATATTGAGAAAGATTTATCATCATTTTATATTTTCATTTCTTTCTCAAAGTATGTGATATACCTATTTTAATATATAAAATAACTTCAATCTTGTCTTTGTAGAATTTATGCTATGGAATAAGGTAAAAAGAACTGCATATTGATGAAGTTATGATTGATGCCAAGCTTGACAAAGATTTTGCATCTTGATTTTAGAAAATTGTTAGTATATAACTTATCATTTTTCCTTCTAATAAATAATGTGCCATAGTATATAAGTTTGATTTTATTTTTTATCCTTTTAGGTACATTTTCTATCATCAAATATATGTAATAGTCAAATAAAGGATCTTGCAAAAAGCTCATTTAGAAGTTTATAAACATAACTAATATATTATGTAATTGGATACAAATTTCACACTTTGAAACATGGTTCAAATAGAGCTACAATGAATAGCAATGTATGCATTAAGGGGTCTAATGCTACTACATCTAATATTGAATTTCATGGTCAATTGATTGAAATTCTATACTCGGAGTATCCTTCTTTACTAATTAAGAGGATAATTCTATTTATGAATGATTTGATCCCATTCCAAATTTGGGTACTAAAATTCATCACCAATACAATCTTGTGGATGTGCACAATAAGAAATATTATCATAAGTATGAGCTAATCATTCTTTCATTGTAAGCAAAATAAGTGTGTTATACCACTTATCCAACCACAAGAAGAAATACTAGTGATTGATAGACTATTTGTAAAATAAAACCTAGATCATCTATGAAAGTTATTGAAATGGATGCCATAGTGGCACCACCGCATGTGCCTACATTTCAAGAGAACATTGTGGATATTCATACAATTAAGAATATTTTTAAAGAGAAACTAATTGTAGAGGACATAAAGTAGAGCAAAGTACCATCAAATATGAAAGAAATTAATTGGAAAGAATTTGAAGTACAATTTTAGTGCATGTAAAAAAATGTCAAATTATTTTATTAAAAACTTAAAAAAAATGCATTACAATGTAATATTCTTTTTTTTGTTTCTTGTAGAAAAAATTAAATGGAATAATGTTTTGCAGAAAAATACATGGAAATATAGTGTCATATACAATTACAAGCTTGGAAAATAGAAAAAAAAATATGGCGAAGATGCAAAGCCAAATAGTGTTTCTCTTAATGTTTGGATAAAATAATGAGAATACTAGAATAGTGAAGAGTTCAAAACTTGTTATAGACGCCATCACAAAATCATCGATAAGAGAAAGTAGATGAAAGATTTGGACTTTTCAAACATATGTGGAGGTTCCAAAATGACTTACCAATATTCTATAGATTTAGTAAAAGTGTCATTCCTAATTTATTTTAATTTTAACTTTGTGAATTTAAATGATACTAAATTAATGATAGTTTTTCATGTACATCATTGGTTAATATTTTTTATTTTCAGAAGGCTAAGTTGGGATGTCCACCAATACCTTTTAAGGTATTCAAGAAAATGCAAAAGAAGAAGAATTGATCACTTGTAGACAAGTGGTTAAATGATATTAATGTGAGTTTCTCATTTATTACTTTTAGTGTGTTGTGTACATTGAAATATATTAAAAAAAATATTAAAAAATTTAATTTTTGGCAACCACAAAAATTAATCCTACAAGTGAAGTATCTTTTTTTTATTAATGGTACTGATGAGTTATTATATATGTACTCCCTAACTATAATAATTCACTTCATTTTTATATTAATATTTAGTAGGCTATTGATGGTTTGATATAATGGTTTCAATTTTATCTGAATATTATACTGATGAGTTATATTATATTGTATAATTTTAAGAATCTATGGCGAATATGGTTGTCATTGTTTCTCAATTGATAGATCATTTTACATAGGGCTCCAAATATTGATGCTGTTCATATTTACCTTTAGGTTATTGGAGTGGAGTCAAAAAAAATGGCGAGTGTACGATCTTGGTGCCTATGCATCTACATTTTATCTAAATTTTATTTGGAGCTCTTTATCTTCATCTTTCAATTATCATAATTTCTTTGATGATTGGTTGCAGGAGGAGATGCATAAAATTCAAGATAATTTAAAAAAAAAAAGGAGGAGATGCAATACAAGAATAAAGATATGAAAAAACAAATTGAAGATATGAAAAAAAGAGAAAGAGAAAGACTGAAAAGAGATGATGAAATGCGACATATGATTTTAAAGATAGAAAAAATTTTGTGCAAATTGGTAGAGGCTTCATCTCTTATTCAACATTCAAAAAAAGATCCATCTAGATCTCTTGAGGAGAATATTCATATCGAGAATGATTCATAACTATTTGTTATGTTGTTTATGACATTTTTGCAAGGAACTTCGTTGTGTTGATTTTTGTGTGTGTCCTTGTTATTGTATATAATATATGTGCAATGGGGATGGTTGACCTTTGATGTTAGTTATTTGATGTTATATAGTTTAGTAGATCTTATTTGAATGTTATTGGATGATATATATGCAAAAAAAGCTGGATTGTAGGGTATATGGTTTATTTAAGTATTTGCAATATGGTCATGTTTCAAAGCTAATTTAGAAATAGAAATAATAAAACTATTCCATTACTATTTTAGTATCGAATTAGAAATAGAAATAAAGAATTTGATTCCTTAGCTCTATTTAGAGATAGAAGTGTCAAATGGGTCGTGCCAGCTTTTTTTTTGTGGCATGGTCAGACTATCATGCCATGCGGGACACGACCTTGTATGGCAGTCATGCCATGCCTGACACTTCATGACTTGAATATTGCTGGCCCAACATGGCTCGGCCAGCCTGAGTCTGGGCAGAGTCAGGCTGGGTTATGCTAGGCCATGCTGGGCCATGCCAGGTCTTGCTCAGTTGTGCCTGGAGGCTACCAGCCTCATTGATTGGTCATCAGTTGTGGAATATGATTTTAATTTTTTATTGCAAGTTTAAAGTTTAAAGTAATCCATTATGAGTTACGACATTACATTATTTTACATAAATAAAAAAAAATAAAAGTATTAACACAAATGAAAAATTTAATAATCAAAAATATCTAAAAAACATAAAAATCACCAATCACAATCATGCAAGCTCACTCCCAATGCCAATCAGTGTAAGTATGCAACTGATTAGTATCACATAAGCATCTGATGACATCACTAGTAGCGGGCTCAACATCCTCAAAGTCCCATGAGTCATCATCTACCAGCAACTTCTCAGCTCTTGTTCTAGCATGATCCTAGATACACAACTTCGAATCATCATAATTCTTTATGCATGCTAGTGTCTCAATAATATATAGCCATAGTAATAATCTCCTACCCAAAATAATATCGACTTCAACAAAAAAGCAGACTCCAATGCAACGCATGACACAAGAGGAGTCATAAGATCCCATGCTATCTTAGACAACATAAGATAGGTGAACTCATATGATTTCCACCATTTTAAAATATCAAGGTTTTTGTTATCATTATATAATATGATTGAGTAGTAATCAATATACTAAATACGGAGATAGCTCACTCCAATTAGATGGTTCACCCCATCATTTCTCCCTCACTAACTTAATGAAGAAGTCATCCTCTTCGAAAATGGTGTTCATGTCCATACTCGAAGTCTAGCTACAACTACTACATACCTACTATAGTAGTATATAAATAACTCAACCAACTTTTAATGAATGAACCCTTCAGGTTGGTGTTCCTCGTTCATGCACATGGATATGCAAGTCAAAACATTCGCTACCCCTCCACCTTAACCATAGGATCCATGTAGGCAACTAAACAATAAAAAAATGATATAATAGACCAACACTTAAAGTACTTGGTTTTCATTTCAATAGTTATGTCACTAAATATAAGGTCATCTCTAAACTTCCTAAACATGCCACTAATGTTGAATATGCACGAGTGCAATGTAAGTAGTGAGAGTGTAAACAGACGAACACATGTTTGTAGTGTCATAAAAAATCTTTAGGAATTTCATAAATAAAATTTTTGTATCCAAGTCTCACGTGTTCATATCGAACACATGATTCTAACATCAGATATGTGTAATTCCAATAGTATCTTACATCTATTTGGAAAATTTTCTTTTTTAGACCAGTAGACAAACAAAGACTATCAAACTTTTATTGTCTGCTAGGCATCCAAAAATATTTTAGTGAGTTATATATTTTTTCTAAAGTAAGGAAAACAACCTTCATCTCCACTTATACTATCAGATTAATGATGTGATGAATACATCTAATGTGAAAAATCTCTCCTAATTGCCCATCTCTAATGGTCCTAACAAACATGTTAATGACTACTCTATTGTTAGATGTATTATCAAATGTGATACTAAATATTTTATTTTGAATATTATTATCTCTAAAGATTCTGATCACGCACTCATATATGGTAGGACTATCATGAGAATGAAGAATCCCTAAGGACCCTAAAAATTTTTTTATTAAGTATCCATTTAAAATATACATAATAAGTGATAAGACATACAAAAGATGTATTATTGTGACTAGTTTAGATATTGGATATAACGGATACCACACAACTATATTGCCTAAATTTATTATTTTTTTTCTAACTTATAATATTTTAGTATATCATTCAGATATGTGGACCTAGGAATCCTAGGATTCTCCTAAAATCTAATCAGAATACCCATCATAGTTATAAGTTTGGCAATACTTTCTTTTCCTAACTCATTGCGATATATGAAGGGGGTCAACAAAGAAGCTGACCTAGATCCAGCCTCAAAGACCTTACCACTCAATTGGGTTTGCCTAGGATATAATGCATTATAATTTTTTGATACAATGGTCAGCATGCGTTATTAGGTGCCTAATCACACACGAACTCTTACATATATATATATTTTTTATAATACTTGGATTATGCTAATTATTCATTGACATGCATAGTATTTTTATTTTGTATTATGTTAAAATAAGTCCAAACTATAGACATTCTTCTAGTTTTTTTTTTGTTTTTAGACATTTCAATTTGGGTTGAGGCAATGGAAGAAAATATGGTGTCGTCCTCATACCATTCCATATAATTATCATTATTAATATTATCTATATCTAGATTAATATTAATTTCATTATCATTAAATTTATTATTAGCTATTTTTTTAAGTTTATGGATTATGAATTATGTTATAACTAATAATTAATGATATTAAAAAAACAAAATAAAAAATAATACCCAATTCATGGTGAGGAGATAGATTTAGAATATTAAAAAAATATTCTAAATCTAAAATAAAAAAGTTTAGCTTTAGAGAGAGAAAAATCGAGACCGAGAGGAGAGAGAGAGAGAGAGAAGAGAGTGAAAGAAGAGTTGAGAGATTTGAATGAAAAATTCAATCTCTTATTTCATTAATATTTTTTTATTAAATAAAATATATATTTTTTAATTTTTTAAATACTTTTTTAAATTTTAAAAGGGAAAAACCTGACAGTCATCGGATTTTCTACCATAGTCGTTGGAATTATATTTAATGGCATGGATCTTCTAATATATATATATATATATATATATATATATTCATGGGAAATCTGTTATAACTGGAAGCTTCTAGATGGTCTAGAAGCTTTGGCTTCGGAGTTATCAGCGTGGGCTCGGGCTAGGGGGCATCCACATGCGCATGGGTCGTACCACGTGGACACGCTCTATCAACCATGCGGTGAGTTAATTAAAAAAATCTGCCATGTGTACTAGGCAGGTTGGGTTTTGTAAATATTTTAATAAAATTTTTTAAAAGACAAGGGGCGAGCTCAGTCTGATTGGACCACACTTGAAATCCGGTCCGAGGTCCAGGGTTATGGTACTTGTGCAGCTGAACTATGCTTTGAGGCCAAGCACATGGGTCATGCCTAGCCTAGCTCCCCTTGGCCCAGCATGGCATGAGTCATGCCTCTGGCCAGGATGACCTAGGTCTGAGCATGGTTCTTGACCCTGCTGTGTCGGGCCAAACACATTTAAATCAGGTCATGCCTCGGGTCATGTCTGGGCGGCCCGACCTACTTTCCACCTCTATTTAGAAACAAAAATATTTTCTCGTACATACTAGAAATACCCTTGTAGATTTCATTTCTAAAAATAAAAAGGAACCTTTTAGAACTGAAAAAATTCTATTTCTCATTAGGTCACAAATTGTAGATTGTGATGAAATTAGAAACGAATTTGGTCATTTCTAATTTGCTTATTTCTTTTAGTGGTTTGTGTGTGGGTGTGTGTGTGTGTGTGTATTCATATATAAATTTTTATAAATTTTCAAAAATATTTATAAATAAATTAATAAATAAATATATGTATGTATATAGTGTTTATAATAATATATAAACTTATATAAATGTCTGTAACTTATATAAATATTTATAAACATATATTTCATTTATAAATGTTCATAAACTTTTATAATTATTTATGAGCTTATATTAACAATTCTAAATGTATATGAATATGTATAAACACCTTAATACTTTTATATATGTGTATAAATATTTATATAAGTTTGTAAATATTTATAAAAGTTTATATATATTTATATATGTTTATAAATCTCTCTCTCTCTCTCCCTCTCTCTACACACACACACACATATTTTATATATATATTATATAGAGGCTTATATTCATTTATAAATATTCATATATCTTTATATAAATTTATAAATATTTAAATAAGTTTATATACATTTATATGTTTATAAATATATAAATATAAATATATATATATATATATATATATATAAGTTTATATATGTGTGTGTGTGTGTATGTATATATATATATATATATAAGTTTATATATGTGTGTGTGTGTGTGTGTGTGTGTGTGTATATATATATATATCGATATAAGTTTATATATATAAACTTATATATAAAAACATTTTCCAAAATATTTTGAAAATTTTTGCTTTTGTTTCTTATGCTAACACGTAGTCATGTACTAGCACGGGGATGGTTTTGCATTACTAAAACATAAGTGTTTTCTATTTTGATACTTTTTTTATTAAATATGAAAATTTATGTTTTTCTTTTTGTAAATATTTATCCAATGAGTGTATCGAAACACAACTTTCCTTTTTTTTTTGAAAAGAAAAATAGTTTTGCTTTTTTATTAGTTTTTTTTTCATAAATAGCATGATGATGCAACATTGTTATGAGTATAGTGGGGATTATGCAGTTGAACCCACCAAAACTTAAATGCTTTCGGTTTTGGTGTACTAAAAATTACATGAAAACAATTGGGTCTCAATAATTTTAAGACACCAAAACAAAAATTTCTTTATTTCTAATATAGGTATAATTAATATATTTTAAGAAAAATGTTTATTTGGCATAAACTAAAAATAATTATGTTTTAAAATCAAACCAAATTTATTTTGAAGTTTGGCACACCAAATTGACAGATAATTATGTTTTTCTCTAATTACAAATGATAACCTAAAATTACCCTTCTTCTTGCCTTGTCCGAAAGTGATATGTTATTTAAAAAAAAAAAGACAATTAAAAAGATATTTATCCTATCTAACCCACACAATCTTTTTAAAAATATAAAAAAAATGATTGGTTGGATTGGGTATGGAACTATTGGGCGTGCTAGGGTTGGGCAGGCATAGCATTTTAATTAAATCTTTGATTTAATTTTTGTTTGGTTTAATTTTAATTAATGTAAATGGTTATTTTAATGTGGTCTATTAGGGGTTCTCACATTAAAAGGGTAAGTAGTTAACATTTTTAAATAAAATAAAAAATGGGGAACAACCCCATTTTACATAAAAAAGGGATGTCCCATTTGGAGATGTAAGTATTGCACATGAGGATATAAGGAGGTAGTTTTTAGGGATGGACTGGACAAAAAGATTTTTTTTGAAAGGACTTAGTTTCCAAAAATTCTTAAGTGTCTGAAGGGTTATTTTTTATCTTAATTTTTAATTCTTATTCCCTTGTTATTATTATTTCTGCAAAGTGGGATTTGTGTTTGGATGTGTGGGGTTCTAGTGGAGGATCATTTTTAGGATCATGGGAAGGTTCATGAAAAGGTTTATATGGTGAATGTGCTTTGATCGAGTACTCAGAATTATGTTGAATAGACAAATATAAAACCTCCAATTTATTAGATATTTTATTTTAATTTATTATTTTACGTGTTTATGAATTAAGATTATAAATGAATATTTTATTAATTTGGTTGTTTGATTATTAGATAATTCTACCAATTTGGATAGAATAATAATTAAGTTTTATTAGTTAGTTCTTAAAATAATGTAGGTAATTATTTGGATCATATATATATATATATGGATTAAAAATATATATTTTCCACAGATGTAAAATTTGAATTTGAATTTTAAAATAACTTAAAATTGGATAGATTTAGTTTTTTTTTTCATTTTTGGGTATTAAAAATTTAAGTCAAATCGGATTTTAATTTGAATTATTATTAAAAGTTATCATGATTTTAAAATATAATTTAAAAATGATTTTAATTTAAAAGAAACAAATGTATATTTTGAAAAAAGAAAATATATGGTTTTTGTTATATTTAGTGCAGTATTGATTTAAAAGAAAAATTAAAAGATTTAAAATTATAGGAGAAAAACAATAACCTATTTGTGAGTATGGAACCGAACATGATTTTTGAGGTCTATCTCATTTTTACCCTAGCAAGATCCAATCCATGATCATTTTAATAAATAAAAAAAACAAATGAATCTCTATGTCATTCGACATGCACATCCTAATTAAAAATATTTAAAGTTAAAGTTTATAAATAATATATATATATACTTATCATATTAATGCAAATATATAACTTTTATATAGTTATACACACAATTATAAGAATAGAACCCGCAACAATAATTTGAAAACAAAAAATTCAATCCTTAAAACAATAAAATAAATAATACAACAAATGAAATACTAGATAAAAGGGAATTATCATGCTTTTCAAAGGAGGAACCTCCTTTTATAAAAAAAATTTGAAAATCTTAAATGGATTTTCGATGTGGGCAAGGTGATGTTTCACCACCCCTTTTCCATTATATTCTTCCACTTGAAAATCACCTTTCTTCCTTGTCTATGTTTTTTTTACATTCTTGCTAGGTCACATGAAGTTCTACACCATTCAAACTTGTCAATGCTGATCAGTTTGGTCAAAACATCTACTATGTTCTCATCAGTGGGAATCTTTTGTATATCCACACTTTCTTCTTTAACTTTTTCTCTTACAAAATGTTATTGTTCTCTGATATATTTTGTTTTCGATTCAAATACTAGGTTTCTTTCTAAGTATAGAGCACTCTGACTATCACAAAATATAGTAACTTTTAATTACTTGTGTCAAAGCTCTTCCAATAGTATTTGTAACTAGATTTCCTCTTTATTGGTTTGTATATCTGCAACATACTCTGCTTCTATTATAAAAGTAGACACAATAGACTGTAACTTTGAAACCCAACATACAGTCCCTCCAGTAAAAGTAAAAAATAGCCCATGATAGACTTGCAAGTATCAATATCCCCAACATAATCTATATCAACATATCCTCTAAGAATAAGATATAAATATCCATAACATAATGTAGTATTTGAGGTTTCTCTAATATATTAGAGAATTCTTTTCATAGTACTCCAATTCTCTCTACAAGGATTTTCTATGAATCGACTAATTACTCCCACTACTTGTGCAATATTTAGTCTTATACAAATCATTGCAAATATTAAATTTCCCAATGATGATATATACGATACTCGAGATATTTTCCTCCTCTTTTATTTTGAGCTATGACTCATACTTAAGGATAACTTAAAATTAACAGGAAGTAGGGTAAAAATTAGCTTACTACCTTTAATATTGAAGCATCACAAAATCTTGTTAAAGTAGTTTTATTGAGAAAGCCAAATCTTCATGTGATTTCTATCTTGATAAATATGCATCCTTAGAATCTTATTTACCAGTCCCAAGTCCTTCATATCAAACTCCCTAGCCAACCCGTCTTCAATTCTTGGATTCAATATCTGTTATGGTATGCTACCAATATGTTATCCATGTACAATAATAAAATGATATAATAATTTTCATTCTCCCTTTTGTAGTATGTACAATGGTTTGAACTAAGCCTATTATACCCAAGGTTAATGATGAAGGAATCAAATCTTTTATACCAATACCTCGGTGCATGTTTCAAACTGTATAGAGATTTGTTTAATTTATAAACAAAGTTCTCCAACTTGATTCAGCAAATCTTTTTGGCTAGAACATATAAACTTCTTCTTCAATTCTGCCATAAAAGAATATAGTTTTGACATCCAAATACTCCAAATATAAATTAAGTGTATCACAAATAGTCATTACTACTTTGATTGTTATAAGGCAAACCAATGGAGCAAAAAATCTCATTGAAGTCAATACCTTCTTTCTGAGCATATCCCTTTGCCACTGATCTTCAATAATACATTTCTACTTGATCATTACTATCCTGCTTGATCTTGTAAACCCATTTGTTACCAATGAATTTTTTTCATAGTGGTAATGGTACTAGCTTTCAAGTCTTATTCTTGTGTAGAACTTCAATTTCTTCCTCCATTGCTATCATCCTTAGAGATGTTTCAAAACTATTTGAAGCTTCATAAAATATTGAAGGTTCTCCATCATCTGTTGGAAGACAATACATAATATTTTTCTCCGTAACATACTCCAAGTGCCAAGATGGTGGTCTTCTATCATGTGTTGGCTGACTAATTTCTAGAGCCTCATACTCAACTTGCTCTTGTACTTCATGCTCTAGTTCTTCTTCTATAGATATTGAAATATCTTGTCTCTGATTTTTTTCTACTCGCATAGTGATAGTTTCTGAAGCTTCTTTCAATGTGCTATCTTTGTCGTCAATTCTTTGTAGTTGATTTTCTATAAAAATTATATATCTAGTTATAATTACCATGTGGGAAGTGGGATTCCTTAGGTGATACCCCTTCACTCCTTCAGCATATCTTAAAATATATACTTTCTAGATTTCGGATCCAACTTATTATTTTTTTGGTGTTGTACATCACATATTCAGGATATCCAAAAAAGTGTAAAGTAAAGTAATCTACTAGTTTATCAGTCCACATCTCAATCACTGTCTTCAAATTAATCATAGTCGATGGTGATGAATTTATCACATAACATGCAGTACTAGCTACTTCTGCCCATAAATAGTTGGGTAGACTTGTAGTTCTCAATATTATTCTCATCCATTTTACTAGAGTTTTGTTCAACTATTCTGCTTCTCTATTTTGTTGTGGCATGTATGTGATTATGAATTATCATTTGATACCTTCTTGCTTACAAAGAGCAAGAAACTAGACATCTATATACTCTCTCCTATTATCTATCTATAAACACTTAATCTTTTTTCTAGATTCAAGTTCCACCCATGAAGTCTATAAAAATTGGAAATACATATGACTTCTTCTTGATTAGGTACACCCAACATCACCTTGAGTAATAATCAATGAAAGATATAAAATATTTTGCTCCTCCTTAAGACATTTAAGGCGATTCCCATACATCAGAATGTATCAAGTCTATAATATATTTACTTTTTATAACTGATCTACTAAAAACCAATCTATTGTGCTCTCTTGTAACATAATGCTCACAAAAAGATAAATTTATTTATTTAAGCCTCAGAAGGAACTTTTTGTTAGAGAGAATCTTCAGACCTTATCTTGACATGTGGCCTAGTTTGAGATGCCATATCATTATTGATTCTTTCCATTTGCTAATTGATGCAACATATGCATCATCTTCATATACTATTTCTATTTTAAGCATGAATAAATTTGACGTGATATTGTTTCTCTTTGTGACTACAAGCATGCATTTCACAATTTTTATCATCCAATTCTCAATATGTGTTTTACACTCAAGACTATCTATTTGTCCCAGAGACAATACATTTTTCTTCAAGTCCATCACATGTCATACCTCTTGAATGGTATAAACCATACCTTCAAATATTTTTATCTTGGTAGTATTGATACCAGCAATCTTGAAAGGATGTTCATCACCCATGTGCATAGAATCTTCTGAGATTGATTCATATTTGCAAAACTAATCTCTTTGAGATATTATGTGCCATGCAGCTCCCAAGTCTAGCAAATATACATCACTAAACTAATTTCTTCTTTCAACTATTGTTGTCACCTTGTTGGATAAGATGTTTCCATCATCATTGATACTTTAAATATTTCCTTGAGCATTTGATAACTCATCATCTCTATTTTTTTAACCAACAATCGCTTTTGAAGTACCCTTTCTTGCTACAATCATAGCACTTAATATCTTTCATACTTCTTAATTTTGATCTGCCATAATTCTAACTCCTATTGGGGTCATGCTCCATCGATCTCTTTCATATCACCATCAAGACTTTTACTTACTGTGCATTTGCATATCTATCCTTCTTATTTTTAGGTCTGCTTTCTTCTTCTAAAATAGTAGAGACAATATCATTAAAGATTAGACTGTCTATCAGAATACCATTCATTAGATTGTTGATGAGTTGATCATACAAATTAGTTAGATTTTAAGTACAATCTCAATATGCTCAACTTCTTATATTTTATGACCCAACATATTAAGCTGAGAAAATAAAGTATTCAAAGTGTTGATATGATCAATTACTATAATAGATTCTGTCATTCAAAGAGTGTAAAATCTTTTCCTTAAGAAGATTGTGTTGTGAAATGACTTCATCTCGTATAATCTTGTAAGAGTATCTTAAATTTCTTTTGCTGTATTCTTTTGTACTATACTCGACAATACTCCATCAGCTAATATCAAATACAGATTGACAATTATATTATCATCCATCTCATTACACAAATCTTCAAGAATCTCGGTGAACATTTTTCCAATTTCATCTAAAAAATTATCTTTCCTTAAAATTGCCTTAATTTTCATTTTCTATAATGAAAAATTACTCTCATTGAATTTTTCTACTTCAAATTTTACCACAATTGGTTTCACTTTTATAGTGAATAGTAATTGAGAATAATAGCAATTATTTGTGTTAATACACTAAAAAAATTTCTTGGTAAGTGGAGGGGTGCAATATCCTTTTAAAAATCATATAACTTGAGGCTCTTATCACCCTTTTAATATATCTATCTTATACATGCATTAACCACAAAAGTTATTATCCTAAACCATGCATTTGATATCACTATCATAAAAATAGAACCCACAAAAATAATTTGAAAATAAAAATTTCAAACCTTAAGATAATAAAATTAATAATATAATAAATGAAATACAAGCTAAAAGAGAATTATAATTAGGATGCTATTCAAATGAGGAGTAACCTTTTTTTATAGAAGAAAAATCAAAAATCTCAAATAGATTTCTGACGTGGGTAAGTTTTTCATCGACACTTTTGCAATTACAATATAATTATATATATAATGTATATAAACATTATATATGTTTGCATATATATATATATATATATATATATATATGTGTGTGTGTGTGTGTGTGTGTGTGTGTGTAATTTTGAAGCTAGTTTCCATATATATAATGTTTATATAAAAATGGTATATATATAACATTTATAAACATATATAAATAGTATAAAAATATCATATACATTTATAAACATTTTTATAAAAACATTATAAAGAAATATTATATATGTTTATATATACATAAATATAATTTTGGAAATAATTTATATATATATAACATTTATATATAAACATTTATGTATAATGTTTATCAACATATACAAGCATTATATATAAATGTCATATATGTATATATATATATATATATATGTGTGTGTGTGTGTGTGTGCGTATGTGTATGTGTGTGTGTGTGTGTGCGTATGTGTATGTGTGTGTATGTGTGTGTGTGTGTGTGTATATATATGTATATATATATATATATATATATATATATATGTGTGTGTGTGTGTGTGTGTGTGTGTGTGTGTGTATAATTTTAAAAAATTGTTAATTTACATATAACATTTTTTAACATATATCAATGCTATATCTAAAAATTATATATGTATATTTATTCATAAGTATAACTTCGAAAATAATATATATATTTATATACATATAACAATTATATATAAATATTTATGTATAATGTTTATAAACATATATATGCATTATATATAAATGTTGTATATGTTTATATATATGTATATATAATTTTAAAATAGTTTATTTACATATAATATTTATAAACATATATAAATGTTATTTCTAAATATTATACATGTTTATATACTCATATGTATATATTCAAAAATATAATATATATATATATATAACATTTATAAACAAATATAAGTATTATATACATAAATATAAAGACACACACACACACATATTTATTTATTTATAATTTCAATAATAGTATATATATATATATATAATGTTTAATATAATAAATGTTATATACATTTATATACATGTATAAATAATATTGAGAATTGTTTACACACACACACACACACACACACCATGTTTATTAATATATATAAACATTATATAAGTTTATATAATTACATATAATCTTGAAAATAGTTTATATGCATATAATGTTTATATATAATCTAATATAAATGTTTATATATAAACATTATATATATTTGTTATATACATTTATATATACGTATATATAATTTTTCTTCTTTATTTTTTTCTCTTATTCCCCTCTTTACTCCTCCTCTCACTTCTTCTCCTTTATCTTCTTATCCTCCATCTTCTACTCCTCTCTCTCCACCTACTCCCTCTTCATCTCCTCCCTCTCCTCCTCCTCTTGATTTTTCTTTTCATACTTCTTTTTCTTCTTCTACTTCCTATTCTTCTTTCTATCCTTCCTTTACTTTTTTTTCACAATTATTATTTTTATCAGCATCATCATCATCATCATCATCATCACCACCCCCATTCTCTACTTCATCATCATCATCATCATTATCATCATTATCATCTTCATCATCAAACTTTTCATCATCTCCTTCTCCTCCTCCTCTATCTCCTCCTCACTCTTCCGCCCTCATGTTCCCCTCACTCTACTTCTCTCTTTTCTTCTCTTCCCTCTCCTCATCCTCTTCCCTCTTTCCCCCCTATTCTTCTCCTCGTCCCTCTTATCCTCCCACTCTCCTCCTCCTCCTCCTCCATCCTTCAGATTCTTTTCCCCATGTTCTTCTCCTCCTCCCTCTTTTCCTTCCAATCTTTTCTCCTCCCTCATCTCCTCATCTCTCTGCTTCTCCTCCTTCCTCTTCTCTTCCAATTTTTTCTCCTCCCTCTTTTTCTTATCCTCCCACTTTTTCAACTCTCACTTCTTATTTTCTTCTCTTCTTCATCATCTTCTTCTCCTTCAATATCATCACCATTGTTTTATTCTTATTTTTTTATTATTCATAATATTCATTATCATCATCTTCTTCAACTTCTTTATCTTATACTTCTTCTTCATCTTCTTCATCTTCTTTACTTATTCTTCATCTTCTCCTCCCTCTTCTTGTCCTCCATCTTCTTTTACTTTTTTTTCATCATCATCATTTCCTTCTTCTTCTTGTTTTTATTCTTATTTTTATCTTCTTTTTATTCATCTTATTCTTTATCTTCATCTTCATCATCATCATCATCATCACATCTTCTTCATATTCTTCTTTTTCATCATCATCATCATCTTCTTCCTATCCTTCCTTTTCTTCATCAAATTATTTTTCATCATCATCATCATCATCATCTTTTTTTTTCAATTCTTTCCTCTATGATCTTCATCATGATGATGATGATGATTATCATCTTTTCGACTTCTTCTACTTCTTTGTCTCATACATCTTTTTTGTCTTCTTCTTTTTCTTTCCCTTCTTTTTCTTTAACTTTTTCATCATCATCATCATCATCATCATCTTCTTCATATTTTCCTCCTCCATCACCTCCTCCTCCTCATCATCATTATCTTCTTGTTCCTCTTTTTCTTATTTTTCTTCTTTTTTCTTCTTCTTCTACTTTCTTGTCATCATTATTATCATTTTCATCATCTTTTTCTTCCTTTTCTACTTTATTTTCTTCATATTCTTCATCCTATTATTATTCTTTTTTTTATTTTTTTTGTTCTTCTTCTTATTTTTTCTTTTCATCTTCTTCTTCCTCTTCCTCTTCATCATAATTATCATCAACTTTTTCTTCTTGTTGATCTTTTTCTTCTTGTTTGCCTTTTTATTTTTATTTTTATTTTTCTTCCAATTTATCTTCTTTCTCTTCTTCTTTGTCTTCTTCCTCTTTCTTTGTCTTCTTTTTCTAGTTCTTTTTCATCTTCTTCTACTTCTTCCTCTCCTCCTTCTTTTTCATCATAATTACCTTCTTCATCTTCATCTTCATTTTGTTCACCATAATATAATAATAATAATAATAATAAATATCATCATCTTCATATTTCTCTTCCAATTACCTCATCATCATCATCATTACCATAATTATCATCTTCTCTTTTCATCTTCTTCATCTTCATCTTTATTATTATCACCATTATCATCATCATCATCTTCATCTTCTTCATCTTCTTCATCTTTTTCATCTTATTCTATTTTTTCCTCTTCTTATTTTTTTCTCCTTCTCTCCCTCATCTTCTCCTCCCTTCTCTCCTCCTCTCTATTATTATTATTATTATTATTATTATTATTTTTTTCCTTCTTATTTTTCTTTATCTATTTTTATCATCAACATCTTTATTATCATTATCATCTTCTTTCTCTTCATCTTCATCTACTTTTCTTCTTCCTTATCATTTTCTTGTTCTTCATTTTCCTCTTCTTCATTTTATTGTTCTTCTTCTTTTTATTTTTTTTTCTTCTTCTTATTCTTCATCTTCCTTCTCCTCCTCCTCCTCCTCCTCCTCATCATCATCATCATCATCATCATCATCATCATCATCATCATCATCATCATCATCATCATCTATTTCTTTCAATTTTTCTTTTTCTATTTCTTTCAATTTTTCTTCTTGTTCCTTTCCTCTTATTTATTTTTTTTTTCTTCTTCATTTTCTTCCACTTCTTTCTTTTCTTTTTCTTTTTCTTTTTCTTCTTATTTTATTATTATTATTATTATTATTATTATTCTTTTTCTTCTTCTTCTTCTTCTTCTTCCTCCTCCTCTTCATCTTCCTCTTCCTCCTCCTCCTCCTCCTCCTCATCATCATCATCATATTCTTCTTCTTATTCTATTTTATCATAGTCATCATCATTTTCTACTCCATACTCTTCTTCTTCTTCCTCCTCCTCCTCTTCTTCTTCTTCTTACTCTCTCTCTTCTTCTTTCTCTTCTTTTTTTTCTTCTTGTCCCTCCTCCCCCTCTCCTTCTCCCTCCTCCCCTTCTTCTTCTTCTTCTTCTTCTTATTTCTCTTCATCTTCTTATTCATTTTCCTTCTTGTCATCTTCTTCTTCTACCTTTTGTCCCCCTTCCTCCTCTTCTTCATCAGCATCTTCTTGTTATTTTTATTCTTATTCTTCTATTTCTTAATGTTCTTCTTCTTTTTCTTATATTTCAAATTCTTATACTTATTATTTTTATTAATATTATTCTTCTTTCTTTTTTTTTCTTATCCTTCATCATCATCATCTTCTTTATCAATAACAATAACAACAACAACAACAATATCATCATAATTATCTAATTATTCTCCTCTTCATCTCTTTTTTTCTCTTTTTTTTTCTTCTTTTTTTTTTCTTCTTTGTTTTCTTCATCTTCTTTTTCTTCTTATTCATCTTTTTCACCTTCTTCTTTATTATCATCATCATTTATTCTGAATCTACTTATTGTTTTCATATTAAACATATTTTTCTACTTTTTCTTTTTTTTCCTCTTCTTTTTATATGCTTCATAATGATCAAGATCATTATCAATATCTAAATTTTCATTTGAATGTCAAAACTCTAATTGTTATAGTGTGGATTATACATTTTTGAATTACCAATTCATTTGTTTCTAAAAACTGCATTATTCTTTATTGCAGATTGTGTGGGCAACCCTATAGAAATAAATGCAGCTATTACCTTGGTTACAAAGCCTGAAATAGTGTGAAGGCATATATCTCAAACTTTATGCCTTAATGAATATGGATCATTTATGGTGATGATGTTGTGAATGAGTTTTGGAAATATATAATTGTTGAGAATTTGCTTTTGTTTTGTGTCCATTACTTGAATCATGGACACATATAAGAGGTCTGCTTAAAGCTCCATCTTAGACAATTTTTTGAAACAAAGACAAATACAAGAGAGAAAATTGGTTTATCAGAAAAAAAAAATAAAAGATCTCACATAAAACACAACTACAAAAGAAATATAAGTATAAATACAAGCTACTAATGAAAGCAGGAACAATGAAAGACAAGGAAGGATACAAAAGAGAGAGAATACCACAGAAATTTATATTAAAAATAAAAAAGAAATAGAAGTAAATTTCAAAAACAAAAATCTAAGAAACAAAATGAAAACATTGTTACAAAACTCTCCAGAGAACTTTTAAGATATAAAATCCAAAGAAGAGGAAATATGAAGAACTAAAGGCCAAAACATACAAGAATCTAAACGAAAAGAAGATAGTTACACATCAAAATATGTCATGGAGCTTGAAAAAACTAATGAAGGGCAGAAATTTAGCTGAAAAAATGGAATAGAAAAAAAAATATTTAAAGCAGATTTGTCAAAAATTAAGTTAAAGATAGAATTAGATGTGAAGCAAAAAATGGAAGGTACACTTGAGAAAACAAACAGAAATTAGAAATGCACGTAGAATATAATCCTAAAAGTAAATAACCTAAAAACTACTAAAAGTCAAGAGAAGGGATACACAATAAGAGCTAAATCTAAGTCTATTCTGTTATAAAATAAAACTAAACCCGCAATAATTTGAAAGATAGAAAATTCAAAAGTAAAGCAATAAATTACATCAGGAAATAAAATACATTCAAAAGAAAATGAGAAATTAGAATACATGGGAATGAATTTTCAAAGAAA
This sequence comes from Sapria himalayana, assembly GCA_029783825.1. Lineage (NCBI taxonomy): Eukaryota > Viridiplantae > Streptophyta > Magnoliopsida > Malpighiales > Rafflesiaceae > Sapria > Sapria himalayana. The sequence continues at coordinate 309,967 of JAREIK010001723.1, forward strand.
TAGAAAAGTCCTTTATATAGGAAAAAGTTTGGAAATCTCCAAACAATTTTCCAATGTGGGCAAAGTGATTTTCACCTACCCCCATATTAAAATAACATATTCTAAAATATTAAACATCATGTATTGGAATATAAGGAGCATAACTAGCCCTAATAGAATAAATACTAATTAGACCACACAAACTTCAATGTATAATGATTTCAGAACACATGGTTGAGATATCTCAGTTTACAACCTACATGGGGAACCTTAACTTCCCAAACAATCACACCAACCACTCAAGTAAAATATACATTTTTTGGTTAAACTCCATTCAGGTCTTTATTAGGAACAATAATGAACAAATGACTACTATGCAAGTAAAAGGAAAAATAGCACAAGCCACTACTTATAAGTATAGTTTATGAAAAAAACAAGAGAGAAGATAGAAAATAGCCACGGGGAGAAATGACTCATGCTTTGGATCTGAATATGCCTTTGATAATAGGTGGAGACTTCGATGTCATCAGCAAATCCTTCAAAAAACTTAAGAGGAAGAGGAGTGGACAACACAGCTATACATCAATTTAATGAAACCAAAATGAAATGCAACTTCATTGATGCAGTATACTTGGGATCTAAATATACATGGTGTAATATTAGAAAAACTAAAGGACGGATATAGGCAGGCTTAGATAGAATGTTAAGAAATAACTCTTGGATACACATAATCTACCAAACATCAATTAAGCATCCTAAGAGAACCTTTTCATACAATACTTCCACAACTATTAGCTTAAAAAAATGTAGATAAAATATTCGAATAGTTCACTTTTCAATGCACGTGGTTTTTTCACCAATATTTCTATAAAACATGTAAAGATTCATGGATACAATAAGTAGAAGGCAATCCTTTCCAAGTATTCTACTCAGCACTGGATGGAATGAAAAGTAGATTTATCATGTGAAATCAGGAAAAATTCTGGAATATAGAAGAAAAAATAAATGAAGATGAAAAATAATCTTTGAAAAAAAAATAGAAGAAAATGATAATGGAGATAATAGAAAAGAACTTAAGTTAGGTCTTCCCAATTTTGGGCTGACCAAAATATTATGTGTTTGTTTTGGTTTGTTTAATTTTTTATGTGAGTTTATTTTAACTTTTAAATAAGAGTGTGCACTCTTATTTAAAGTGTATGTCTATATAAAATTAAAATGATTAGTTTATTTATTATAAAATGGCATGTGTGCACAGTGATACACACTAAATTCATGATGTAACAAAGAGAAAATTAGAAGAGAATAAAAAGCATGTTCATGAATCACGAGTAAAAGTCATTGGCTTTTAGAAAAATGGGAACTAATATTGTTCTGCATGTAAACAAGATTTCTTCCCATATGTGCTTGCAAAATATGAGTTGTGTGAATAGTGTGTATTTCATATTTGTGAATAGTGTGTGTGCATGAATAATATGTATGTGTTTTCATGTCCGTGGACATTGTTTGTGCATTTTTGTGTTTCAGTTTCATGAAAAGTTTGTGTGTATGTAGCATAAAAACAAAAATATTTAGATTCCTATTTTTGTGTTTCCATATTGTGTGCTTGTGTTGGAGAAAAATGATAATCCTTCCATTTTTGTTTTGCACATAGTTCTGGGTTCTCATGTTGTTTTCCTAGACATCTGTTATAATTTATAGAACTTATTCTATGTTTCTATAATATCTAAGAGGTAGTGTTTACTTTTTTTTGTTTATATTTTCGAGAATTTCTGAATTCATATGAAGTTTGTGTCAAATGCTTGTAGAGTTCGTATGTTGTCCTGGAAAAAATTATTATTGTGTTCATGTTGTATGCATGTTGTGTTCGTGTTATGCTCTTGTTGTGTTTGTGTTGTGTTTATACTAAGTTCTTGATGTACTCATTTTGTGTATGTGATGTGATAGTAGAGTTTGAAGTTCCATAAAATACCAGGTTCAAAATTGAAATACAATTCTATAGATGTTTTCAAATACTTTTATATTTCTCATGATTTGTAATAATTTGGAAATTAGGATTTATATGTTTATAAATATTCTAATAATTTTGGGGACAAAGTATTTATTATGATTATGATATCTATATTAGTTTATTTTTATATTTTCCAATAGAAGCAGAGAAGCATAAAGATATATATTTTGGAAAATTCAAAATATATTTATTTATGTAGTTTGATTTTTAATGTTAATAACCTAAAAGTTAGTTTTTATTGTGTTATGCAATTTGAGAAAATTTTATAACAAAAATTAAATAGTTTTAAAAAGATCAAAAATGTCAAATCAACATAATAGTTAGATCGATAATTTATTCTATGATTATCTTAGTTTTTTGGGAAGTACGTCGGTCAATCCCCAATAGTAGAATCAGAAAGAATATTACTTTTGACATTTTTTGTTATTTTTTTTTGAAGTTGAATTATTTCTTCAATATGGTTGAAGAAGATAATTTGCTTGGAATTATTAGAATGGAACATTCCAACTACTTAACCTAGAAAATAAAAATGATGAGGGATCTGCTAAAACAAACTCTTATTAATATTGAAGTAGGAAGGTATGGATGAGACGAAATAGAAGATGTTATACTATAAGACATTTGCCACAATGAGACAATGATTTGGAAAGATACCTTTCCATCACATCTCGGCTATTGTAAAAGTTGAAGAGATAGAAAAGGTTACAATCATTGCCTGAAAAAATTACATCAAGAAATAAAACCCTAATAATCCGACGATTGGTTAAGATGCATTATCAGGATGGATCTGATATGAATGCTTATTTAAATTTTTTTCCAATTGTTGATTAATCAACTAGTATTTATGAAAATAATACTAGATGATAAGGTTCAGACATCTCTACTCTTTAGCTCGCTTCTAAAGAGTTAGGAAATGCTCGTAATCTTCTAAAGTACATCGGTTCCAAATAATACACTTACCATGAAAATCATCACTAAAAGTCTAGTAAGTGAGGTTTTGAGTTGAAGAAACAAAAGGGCTCCTCTAGATATTTTTTTATTCTAGGAATTTCAAATGACAAGTGGATCGAGCTTAAAACTTACACTCGAGGAGGAAAGTGAGAGTTCTTTCAAATAGAAATTCATAGTAAAATGTTACTACTATAATCAAGTTGTATATTTTAAGAGAAACTATCCTAAGTAGAGGAGACTTCAAGAGGAGCAAAGGAAGAGAGTAGTAGTTAGAAGGGTACATAGTAAATTTGTCACATAAGATGACATTTCATTTTTTTAGCAATGTTTTGTATTGTACAATAAAGTTAATTGGAAAAATGATTTGTTAGCAGATATGACTGTAGCCTTACACATCACACCAAATCCAACCTTGTTTGTGAATTTTTCATCTGGGGACTATGGAATAGTCAGGATGGACAATGAAAGAACCTTAAAAATATTGGGCATTGGTATTAATTTTCTAGATATAAATATTAGATACCAACTATTTTTGAGGAATGTTTGATATATCTCAGAGGTTTGTTTGAATATATTGTCTATAGGAATGTTGAATAACATGCATCATGTGAAGAAGTTAGGAGAAAATCAATTGAACTCGTCTAAAAAATTGTTGACTATTGTGATGAGTAGAAGGGTGAATTCTTTCTATATTATCTCAACAAGGGCTAGCTTGGATTGGATAGATATTTGAAAGAAAATTATTAGCATTTACTCTAAATTGTATTGGCATTTGGCGGGAATATGCTTGTCTTGATGAAACACTTTTCACATGAAAGAAGTCCACACCCACTATTCAAAAGCCTCCTAGTGACAGTAGGATGGTTAATATGACCCGAGATATATCAGACATTTAGAATCTAGATTTCTTCAAGGAGATCGATTGTGATCAATCTAGATTTTTTAGGTATTTGTTCCAAAACAAATAAGAATCTCGAAGGAATCCCTAATAATATAACTTTTACTTTAATCACTTTCGGGGATCATAGTGATCAAGTGGGAGTTTATGAGTTGAAAGTAAATAATAATACTTGTACTTCAACTACTCTCTGAAATTAGTTGTTCCAAGACAAATAAGAATCTTGAAAAAATCCCTAATAATATAACTTTTACTTCAATTACTTCCGTGGATCATAGTGAACAAGGGAGAGTTTATGAGTTGAAAGTAAATGACAATACTTTTATTTTAACTACTCTTTAGAATTAGTTGGATCAAGGGAGAGCTAATGGCTCAGAAAAAAAGTGGAGCTTTTGGGATATTATAATATCCGAAAAAACATTTTCTCATAAAAGGAATGACAAATAGTTTTGCAGTTAAAGAAATTTTTTGTGTCTTGAATTCACTAAATCCAAACCAAGAATGTATTTCAAACTACCCAAATAGGGTTGAGAGGGAGATTGTTAGCTCTACTCGCTTTTGGGTAGACCAAAATATTATGTGTTTGTTTTGGTTTGCTTGGTTTTTTGTGTGGGTTTAGTTTAATTTTTAATGAGAGTTGGAGCTCTCATTTTAAGTGTGTATGTATAAAAATTAAAATGGTCAATTTCTTTTTTATGAAATAGTGTGTGCACATAGAGAAAGACACACTAAACTCACACGGTAATGAAGGAAAAATTAGAAAATAATAGGGTGCACGTTCATGGATTATATGTAAAATTCATTTACTTTTAGAAAAATGAAAACTCATCCCATTTTACATATAAATGGGATTTCTTCCTATATGTGCATGTAAAATAGTAACCATGTCAACACTTTTGTGTCTATCAACAATGTGTGTGTGAATAGTGTGTGTTCATTTCCATGTTCATGAATAGTATCTACGTATTTTTGCATTTTAGTTTCTTGAATAGTGTGTGTGTAGTGTGAAAATAGAAAAATTTGGATTCCCATTTTCATGTTTCCATATTGTCTGTGTGCTTGTGTTAGAGAAAAATAGGAGCCCTTCCATTTTTGTTTTACATAGTTCCAGACTCTTATATTTTTCTTCTGGACCTTTATTAAAATTTACATAATTTATTCTAAGTTTCTCTAATATTTAAGAGGTGTAGTTTACTCTGAGGATTGTTGGATTAATGCAAAGTTTGTGTCAAGTCCTTGCAGAGCTTGTTAGATGTTTAGAAAAAAATTATTATTGTGTTCGTGTTGTGTTCATGTTGTGCTCATGTTATATTCATGCTTTTCTTATACTATGTTCAAGTTGTGTTTGTGCTATAACAGTAGAGCTTAAATTTATTCTAAAATATTGGGTTCAAAATAAAAACACAATTCTACAAGTATTTTCAATTACTTTTGTATTTCTCTTGATTTATAATAATTTGGCCTTTGGATTTTGTGTATATAATTTTGGGGGTAGAGTATTTATTATGATTGTATGACATTTATGATGGTTTATTTTTATACTTTCCAGCATAAGTAGAGAAGCATAAATATATATATTTTAGACATTTTTAAATATATTTGTATACATAGTTTGATAAAAATTTTAGTGACCCAAATATTTGTTTTTATTTTGTTGTGCATTTTTGAGTAAAATTTATAATAAAAATTAAACAATTTTAAAAGGACTAAAAATGTCAAATCGACCTAATAGTTATATTGAGAATTTGTTTCATGACTATTCTTGATTTTTTGGGTAGTATCTCGGTTAGTCCCCAACAACTTAGCTTAGCCCAAGCACACTTAACAAAACTAAGATAAAAAATGGAAGAATATTTTTGAGAGCAAAAAGCTATATTAAAATGGACAAAGGAATAAGATAAAAATATAGCTTTCTACCATGCTACAATAAAAAAAACATAAAAGTATACACAAAATAGAAATTAAATAAGACAAATAAGAAGAAGGTATCAATAACATACAAAAATATATTATAAATTGATATGCAAATCTTTTCTAGTTATAAGAATCAAGAACCACAAGAATAACATTGAAGAATATTAAAAATAATATCATAAAGTAGTAAAACTTTTCTCCCATGATTACGACCTTCCAAAATCATCGATTAAAACATCACTCTTTTTAAACTTGAAAATAGAAAATGTCTAAAGCTGTGAGAATTTAAGACCATTAGTCTTAGCAATTCCTTTGATAAAATTATCTCGAAACTTTTAACAAATAGATTGAATAAAATTCTCACAAATATTATTTCAAAGGAACACAATATATTTATAGAAGGAAGACCAATTTTAGAAAACATATCTCTATCACAAGAAATGATAAACTACATAGAAAAAAAAAGTAGGCAAATTGTGGTGATAAAACATGACATGTCCAAAGACTTTTGACATAGTATTTTGAGATTCTTTATGTCACACTCTGTAAAATAGTATTTTTAAAAACATGAATTGAATTGATTTATAGATGCATATCAAATATTGGTTTTCTATACACATAAATGGAGAAGCTGAAAAATATTTCAAATCATTTAAATGATAAAAACAAGTGAATTCACCTCCCTCATTGTTTATTATATCTATGTAAATCCTATCTAGATTAATAAAAAAAAACAATAAAAGAATGGAAAATTATAACCTCACAACCAAAAAACACACCTACCATTACTCTTCTAGCTTTTGTAGTTGATATAATATTTTTCATCAATGACAATAAAACTTCACTTGAAGCCTTAATTAAAACATTGAATATATGTGAAGAAGAAACATGATAAATAATAAATAAGCATAAAAGTCAATTCTTAATGTGGTTATAGAACTTCTCTTTATAGGCAATTACTTATCTGGGATGCCCTCCCTAAACATGGAAAAATACATCACATTATTTTGACTTTATCTTAGAAAAAAATATGCAAAACATACTTATTATGATGGAAAGCAAATAAACTTAATGTTTTGAGAAAATTTACTTTAATTACCCATGTGCACCAAAGCATCTCTTTATAACTCTGTTGCTATTAGAACCATAAAAAAAAGAGCATTTAACCATCTCAAGAGAATCTTCATGTATTTATTATGTGATAAAGAAAAAAAAAGGAATATTAAATGGAAAATGGAATGATCTTTGTGCTGGATCAAAACCCACTTGTTCTTGATACTTCTTGTAGATTAATATATAGAAAAGTGAGATAAACAAAGCTTAGACCAAAATAAAAGATACCTCATTTTTTTCTTAATGGAATATGTTCTAAGTCTTCTACTTGTATTTCTCAATGCCAAGGAAGAGAAGAAAGAGTTGATATCTTCTCCCTCGTCACATCCCATTGCAACTAAATTCCACAAGATAAAAAAAAAATAAAAAAATAAAAACTAAGGAAATCAAGAAGAAGATCCTACTTTCTCTCCTCTTTTCATTTTATATCATATCTTTTTGTTTTTCTAAAATCACACAAAAGTGATCTTGAAAATTTAATAAAATTAAAAATAATTTGTATTTTATTAATAAATCAATAATGACTCTTGTTAAGACAATGGCATGGACCTAAAAGCTTACATAATATTTTGGGCTCCCAATGTAAATAATTGAAATTATTTATATTAATTATAATTTATTCAACCAAAAAATTATAATTGTACTCTCTCATTTATTCAAATTGTCACTCATGTATTTTGTTATTAAATACATACTTATCTCACCACTTTAAGATTACATATATCTATTGATTAAATTAAATTATTGACACTTTTATTTAATCAACGTATAATATTTTTCCTTGAGATCTTCCATTTAATTTATTTGATATGTAAGATTAATATTCACTTGTAGAGTTTGACATAATCAAAACTTATAAATATCCTCAAGGGGTATCATCAATTTATTTTACAAGATGTGGATTTTATTAATAATTTATATTTATCATACAATTAATGTAGTTATTCAACTCACTAAGTTTATTGATCTATATATAAATCTCACTCTTCATGAATTAAAACAACTAATAATAAATGTTTTTGTCTAATAATTATTTCAAGATTAAAAGTAATAATATTCATAAGAACTATGAGGTACCAATTATTTTCTATCAGTATAAAATAATTGCCTCAAGTTGGTCTCATTCAATATGCATAAGTGTACTAATATAAAAAGTTAGAATTTAATAATTCATCATAGTCAAGACAAATATCCTAAAATCTTGTGATATAATCTTACCAATAATATATTCAACTTCATTTAGACTGTGAACCATTGGCTTATATTCAACAAGAACCAATTATTTGATTTTTTATGTGTAAGTCAAACTCTACACATCAAATTACCTACTATAATGTATAAAAATACTCATGCATAACTATTAAATGCAAATTAGCTAATGTATGTTTTCATTACAACAAAATAACATAATGAAATTAAATAAACATTCATAACAATAAAATGATTTTTAATATATAACTCTAACACTTTGTTACCATATGGACGAAACTGATTTGAGTTTAATGAGCTTATCAACTTTGGGCTATTGTAAGATGATGCAAATTATGGTGGAAAGTTAAAAAGAAAAATGATTTATAGCTTGATTTATATTATGAAAATATTGCAAAAATAAATCATTTGAATAAATGAAAGCTCGAGTTAAAGACACATCAACATAGAAAGGAAATAAAAAAGATAGATATTGAAATGCAAGAATACGTAACCAAAACAAAGATGATTTATACCCCCATAAATATTTTCTGATCATTGCATGAATCTCCTAACCACTGAATTAGGTTCATAAGATTGGAAGATCCCTTTCAAATTCTATAAAATATGGTTGATACACAGAGATATCTCTCTGATACTGCTCAATGTCTAGAAATAGGAAATGCAGGATTCTTTAATGTTCCAACTTAACAAAAAAACTGAAAATTCTTAAAGACCCCCTCAAAAAGCTCAATGAGAAGAATTTTAGTCATGTTAGTACAAAAGTGTGCTTAGCTAGGAAATCTCTTCAATCTACTCAAAAAAAAAAATACTTGAAACCTCCAATGAAACTTTTAATGTGGAAGAAACTAAATAAAGAGTTGAATTGAGAATGACGGAGGTGGATGAACTGTCCTTTCTTTGACAAAAAGCCAAATTTAAGTATCTAAAACAAAGTAACGAATGCACTAAGTTTTTTCACTCATTGGCTAGTGCTAGACTTCAAAGAAATAAAATAATTTGTGTCATGAAAGAAGATTGAGAATACACAACTTCCTATCAGAAAATCTCCGAAGCTTTCCTTGGATATTATAAAAGACTGTTGGGTTCCACAATTGACAGAGTATCTTTATGTGGGTCAATCATTCATAGTGGGCGCATCCTATCTGATTCTGAACTCAACCTACTATCATTAAATTTCTCACCTAAAGAGATAAGGATCCTCTATTCTCAATGGGTAAGGCTAAATCCCAATATCCGGATGGATATAAGGTGAAGTTTTTCAAAGAGTCAAGGGGGATTATTGGGAAGGATGTTATTAGTGTCATACAAAGCTTCATTCATTCTAGAAGAATGCTCAAGCAAATTAATCATGCTTATATTGCATTAATACCAAAAACTTTACACGCCACCTCGGTTAATGATTATAAGCCTATTTCTTGTTGTAACATATTATATAAGCTTATATATAAGGTGATTGCTAAGAGGCTCCAGAGCATTCATATAATTAACACAACATAAACAACATATGTTAAGGAAAGATTAATTTCAGATAACTCCTTACTTACACAAAACTTAATATGAAGATATGCAAGGAAAATAATATCTCAAATATGTTTTCTCAAGATCAATCTTCAAAAGGCATTTGATACGGTCAGTTGGGATTTTTTGAAAGAATCTCTCTATGCGTTCAATTTTCCAACAAAATTCATTAAAATTATTTATGAATGTGTAACCACTACTTTATTCTCCATTGCTATAAACGGAGAACTTAATGGGTTCTTTAAAGGGAAAAGAAGATTGAGGCAAAGAGACCCATTATCCCCTTATCTTTTTTCCATATACATGGAATACTTATCTAGGTTTCTTATCAAGGCCACAAAATTTGATGGCTTTTCTTTTCACCCTAGATGTTCTCTAATAATCACTCATCTAATGTATGTAGATGACTTAATAATCTTCTCTAGAAAAGATTCTCCCTCCATCAAGATTATCCTCAATACACTTAAAGAAGTTGCTGCAAATTCGGGCATATGTGTTAACCTTCCAAATCAAACATCTTCTTTTGAGGAATTAAGTTGAATATTAAAGAAAAAATTCTGAATAATTCTAGATTTATGGAAGGGTCCCTTCCCTTTATATTTCTTAGTGTTCCACAATCTTCTAGTAGACTAATCACGACATAATTTTTCATATTGCTTGCAAAAATTACAGCAGTCATACATAAATGGGCAAGCAAAATTCTTTTTTTCGCTAGAAGGCTTGAATTATTATGCACGGTTATTCAAGGAATAGAAGAATATTGATTTTCAATATTTTTTACCTTCTTCGATAATTAATGCAATCAAAAGTGCGTGTAGGAAATTTTTATGAGGCACCCAAAAACATGAAGATTTAGGCCTAAAGCTTCATGGGAAAAAGTGTGTTTATCTACATCTATTGGGGGGCTTGCTCTTCTCGGGTTGACAAATTGGAACAAAGCATTCTATATTAAAAGTATTTGGAGAATATACAAACATGAAGATACTCTTTGGATAAGGTAGATTTATCACTTTTATCTTAACTCTTATAATATTTGGGATTATCAATTATCTAAGAAAGATCCTCCATTTTGAAAATCCCTAATTTTGGTTAGAGATATTTTAATTAAAAAATTAGGAGGTATTAAACAACCTGAAATTCTTATCAAGACTTGGGCCGACAATGGTAGGCTTATATAGGAAGCCTACAAACAGCTAGCGGGAATTAATAAGATGTAAACAAAAGCTTGGATGAAAGTTATATGGTTTCCTAACTATATTCCAAAGTACACAGCCCTATTCTAGATTTCTAAAGTTGGTAAAATTAGAATGAAAGATAATTTATTTTCTACTCCAAGAAATATGTAGTGTGAATTATGCTCTCAACAAGCATATTTTTTTTAATGTCGTTGAACCAAAAGCTTATGGGAACACCTAAAATGCTGGACAGCAATGAAGGAGTCCATGGAATCCATTGCATTACGTTTCAGAATTTTAAACAAGAATTATTTAGCCAATACTATCCAGAATCGCTTAAAAAACTGCCTTTGCCGCTACTGTTTACTACATATGGAGAGAAAAATACCGGAGATGGCACGAAAAAAGTCACAAAATTTAGATATAATTTTTAGGAAGATTAAAATAGAAATTTATATTATATTCCAGAATGATTGTAATGGATTGAATCTTGTTTAGGTTGTACATATTTTGATAGTGCATTTTATTACTTATATAAAAAAAACAAAAATGATTTATAGGCTGATTTTATATTATTAAAATATTGCAAAAACAAATCATTAAAAAAAATGGAAGCTCAAGTTAAAGATTCATCACCATGGAATAGAATAAAAAAGATAAATAATGAAATGCAAGAATATGCAACAAAAACAAAAAAAAACTAGGATATGGAAGTCTACTCCCAATGGAGAATTTACTTTCTATTTATTTTAACATGAAAGGAAGAAAAAAAAATAAAAATTTATTTATCTTTTAAAATATATTGCTAACTCATATGCCACCAAAACTTTCATTATTTATATGGAAACTTGTACATAGAATTGTTCCACTAGACACCTTACTCCAAACGAAAGGAATAATCATAGTATCTCAATGCCCTTGTTATCTATAAACTATAGAAAACTTATACCACTTATTCTCAATTCAGACAGCTGGAAAACTAGATATGACAAAAGTTAGAATATATTATACAAATAAATCAAAAAACTTTAACTTTGCAACAAAGAATTTCCAAATAGTGGAGAATTCAACAAACTAAACTCATTCTTAAATGTCTAAAAATCACTTTGCCTTCTATTATTTATTGATAAATATGGAAAGCTAGAAATGATTACTATTATGAAGAAAATATGAGGAATGCCAACATAATCCATGAAGAAATTTTAAAGACAAATAACCCCCATGCCAACATCCTCAAAAATTGAAATATATAGTGAGGGCTTAAGTATGGGACAAAGATTTCATAAACTAGTGAAAAAAAAAATTAAAACTAAACCCAAACTAATAAAATGGGGAAAATTTTTAAAAGGATATCTTACACTTAATATAGATGAAAGTTTCAATAAAGATAGAAGCTTGGCAAGAAAAGGGGGAGTTGTTTGGGACTAAAATGGAGAAGTTCTTTTTCCTTCTCTACCCCCTTAAAAGTTGTTTTTCTTCTCAAATATAAGGTTGATACTCTTATCAAGGGCATTCAACTTTGTAAAAAAAACAAATTATAAAAACATTATAATTCAAATAGATTCTAAGAGGCTAACAACATTTATCAATCAAAAATGTATGAATAAGAAATTTGCATCAATTAGAAACTACACATATATTGATGTAAAAAATAAAAGCCACAATGGAACATATCTACCTTGAAGCCAACACACAGGCATACAAGCTAGTTAAAAGAAGGAAGAGTACAAGAAAAATGCACATACAAGGAAAAGAAATAACCAAAAAATATTCTAGGTATTATTAATCAAGAAAGGCTAGAAAGTTTTAATATTAGACAAGCTAATATAAAAAAGTATAGTAATTTATTGTATAAGGTATTACTCTACCACAAGTGAGGGTTCATTTTATATTAATAACAAAATTTTAAACAAGAGAAATCAGAAAAAAGGAAGGAGGAGGAATAAAAGAAGTCGAAGATAAATGCATAACAAGAGAAAAATAGAAAAGATGCTCCAAAAGTTATGTTTGTGAACATAACAAGCTATGATATAGAATATAACAAGGGCATAGTATTGGTAGACATGTTTATTCATGTGGATTTATTGTAAAGGGTGTTAGTGGATTAATTGTACCAGAAAGTACAAAGTATGAATTTTCTAGAAAATTAAGATAATTTTATTTTACATAACTAGTTTAATGAATATATTGGTCATTTGCTATATTTACAAAATCCATTATGTTAACATTTTGAGCTACCAAGTCTTAATCCTTAATATGATTAGCATTGATAGATAGCATTTGTGTGAGCTAAATTGTTGTAGAATATATATTTTAAATTTAGGGAATTCCAATAGTGATATGAGATGCTACATATGATTTTAAATAATTTGTTTTTTTTATTTGCATTTAAAAAATTTTGGTATATGATTTATATATTGATATGTGATTTATATATAAATGATTTTAATTCATCAGCCACAAAGTTAAAATGAATAGTTTATACATGGTTTTAATTTGATATTTAATTTAATTTAATTTAAAATATGATATTAGTAATCAATAATATTTAATTTGATTATATGTGAACCATCATTATGGGATTAGTGAATTAATATATATATATATTTGTATATTTTTGTGAAAAATACATGGTGTATAGTATAGCCAAAGAATAATTTGTACTACATTTATTACTTGAAACTATTTGAAACCAATATGATTGACTTTTCTTTTGATATATTTATGGTAAACTCATGAAGATGATAATTATCTTTGGTTGGCCAAAAAATAATTTAGATTATGAATAATACTATGACACATTTTATATCATATATTCATGTGATATTATATATATATATATATATGTTTGTGTGTGTGTGCACGCGGCGTGTGTGTGTGGGTGTGTGTGTGTGTCATATGTGGTGCTCTATATATGTGTGTGATGTTATACACACACACACAAACACACACACACACACACACACACACACACACATTGAATTACACACACACACACGCACGCATGTGATATAATGTATTAATGAATAGAAATTAAAATCCCTTATTTATAATTTAGTTTGACTTGATAAGTTATCAAATTAGTTTGACTTACTTAATGAGACATGATGAATAATGGAATTATCCAAATATATAAATTAGTTTGACTTGATAGGTTATCAAATTGGTTTTCGATATCAAATAGGATTTTAACAAGGCATGAAATATAATTGGTAAAAAGTTACCTATCATAATCATCAAACATTGGGTGATAAGACAATGCTTACTTAAAATTATGTCAAATATGGATCTTGGCTAGTACCATCCCAAGTACTAAAATTATTTAATCAATATTTGAGATGTACTAATTATATAATATTTGGTGAGAATAATTCTGCCTTGTTGAAATTTTAAAAAAATACTGCATACAAAATTTGATTGCTAATGTCATCAAAAAACACATCTAACTTGTCCTTGCAACAAGTACTTGGGAAGGACAAACTAAATGAAATAAAGTTATTCGATTGATATGAAATCTTAAGAATCATTTTTATTAATGAGAAGAAAATATATTCTAGAGCAACATATCCCCAAGAAACCTAGTGACAATACACCTTTAACCCAAAATGATACATATAGTATGTATGAAGAAGAAACTCTTGATGTCATTGTGCCATGTTTATCAATATGAATTCTAAACTTCAAGAAAAAAGTAGATATAAAGTCATTCACTATGATAGGTCATCGCAAAGTGACATTATATGCTCACATTGAAAGTTTTTTCACCATTAAGGCACTATTTTACCACAAGATGATTGCATATAACATGGAAAGCCCTCACGTTCAAAAAATGATGGGTTATCTAGATTATTTGGAGAAACTTAGTCTAGTGGTTATCCAAGAGTTGGTAATTGACATTATTCTTGAAATGTTACCCAATATTTATGATAGTTTTGTTATAAATTATAGTATGTATAAAATGGAGAAATTAATCACTAAGCTACATGGAATGCTAGTAATGATCCAAAATTTTTTTTTTTTAGTATTAAGAGAGCTAGTAATGCAATAATACTTCAAAAGTGTATGGACATGAAGATGAAACAAAAAAGTAAGGCTCAAGCCAAGGATTGCAAGAAACCCCAAGCCTAACCAAATGTTTAATCATCTACTTGGAAGATCAGAAAAAAAATGAAGACTGATGAGACTGCATCTTCATGTATTTATGTTATAGAAATCAACATATCTATAACATAAATTTCAAAGGACAAGGAAGACCTATATGTTGACAGCAAAACAAGGGTTGATGCTTTTGTTGTAGGAACATCTCTTTATCTCTACCTATTGAACATGTTTTGAATTTAGAAAATTATTATTATGTTAATACTATGAGTATGAATATAATTTCTATTTCTTATCTGGGCATACCTCGATTTTCTTTTTATTATTAAGAATAATAGTAGCTCTAGCTATCACGATAATTTCTTCAATGAGAATGATTACTTGTTAAATGGTCTATTTGTCCTAAATAATGATAATTAAAAACTCCATAATACCAAAAAAATTAAACCTAATAATTTAAACATAACATATTTTTGGCATTGTTGTTTGAGACATAAAAACAAGAAAAATATTTCAAAACTCCATGAACATAAACTTTTGCATTCATTTAATATTGAATCACATTAAATATAATAATTTATTTTTAAATTAAAAATGAATAAAACTCCTTTATAGATGTGATGCATGTGGGCTAATAAATTAAACTATCATAAGAAATTATTAGTACTTCATTAACTTTATAGGTTATTTTAATAGTTATGTCTATATCTATCTAATACAAAATAAATGTGAATCTTTTGAAAAGTTCGAACATTCAAAAATGAGATACAAAATACACATAGAAAAGTATTAAATTATTTTGATCAGATCAAGATATTGAATACTTGAACAAAAAATTTATTGATTATCTTAGAGATCCTAGAAATGTTTCACATTTAACTTCACTACATGCACTTCAATGAAATATTATTTTTTAGTAAAAAAATTGATCCCTATTAGATATGGTTTGATTTATAGTTAATCATAGATGTTCCAATATCTTTTTGGGGATATGCTCTAGAGACCGTTGTGTTCATTTTTAATTGTGTTCCATCTAAGGTAATTCAATAGACATCATGAGATTGACTAGAAAGTCACCCAACTTGTCATTTATTAAGATTTGGGCTGTTAAAAATGAAAAGCATTAACTTTTTTATTAAATTAATACCTTAAATTAGATAAATATTATTTGGTGGGGTATCCTAAATAAATCAAAAGATTTCACTTCTATAATATTTTTGAGATAAAAGTATTTATTGCTTGAAAAATATATCTTTTTTAGAAAAAAAGGGTTATGTCTAAAAGGACTAAGTAATGCTCAACTTAAAGAAGTTCAAGTAGCACCCTATAACATTAAATTGAACATGAAAATTCCTTAAATATATACAAGTAATAGAAGGTAAGAGAATTCATTGTGGGATACATCATAACTCAAGAAACATTGATTTTTTATAATAAGAATTTTATTTTATAAATTATGATTAGCTCACAACCTACCAAGAGGCCATGTCTAGTGTATACTCCAAAGAATGGCTTGGAGTCATGAATTATGCAACTTAATTCATGTTTGATAATCAAGTTTGTAACTTATTAAACAATTTATTGGTTTAAAAATTATATGGTGCAAGTGAATTTTTAAAAAAAGAAACATGGATGGTATTGTATATATTTTTAAAATATGATTAGTTCAAATGGTTTCATAAAAAACTCATTGTATTGATAATGATGAAAATATTTCACCAACTAACATGCTTAAACCTTATGAACCATTTTTTCCATCTTACATACTATGATTTGTGATATGACAAATGAATGAGAATATAGTATTTCATAATAGAAATTTATTAGAGAATGTGTGCATGATACAACCAAAGTATTTTTCAATCTAAAAAATTCTAGACTTAAGAGATCAATTATAGATTAAAATAGACATCTCAAAATTGGAATCATCATTTTGATGAAATAAAGAAAGTAATTGGTTTTATCAAAATAGAAGATGAACTTTATATTTACAAGAAGGTTGATAAATAACTTTTTTTCAATATTTTATATTGATGATATCTTAATCATATAAAATGATATTCCTACCTTGTAAAAAGTCAAATATTAACTGGGGAATTATTTCTCATTGAAAAATTTAGAAGAATCCTTCTGTTTGTTAGGTATAAAGATCTATAGAAATAGATCTAAAAAGCTTATTATCATAACCCTCGAGCACTATCACTCGGGAGACACGACGTACTTAGTTTGATTAATTAAATTTAATAGGATTTAAAATATATTAAAATCTAATGTGAGGAGTTTTTTTATTTTTTTAATGGTGAGTTTTTGTAAATTTAGTAAATTACTTGTAAAGTACATACAAAAATAAAATGAAAAGGTTTTTATTGAAAATATTGATCAAAAATAAATAGTATTGTCCATGATCAAGAAAAACATGTACTATAAATAGTATTGCCCATGATCAATCACATGCATGTAGAAAGCTATAGATAAGTTGAATGAGGTGTCAAATGGGCCGGGTCGGCCCGACCCGACACGAGGCACGGCACGGTTGCCCCGTGCCTGGGCCGGCCCGGCACGTTTTTAAACCATGCTCGGGCCGGTGCCGTGCCAGGCCCGGGCAAGGCACGAACCGTGCCGTGCCGTGCCTGGCCCGGCACGACTCGTGCCTGGGGACGGCATGCCGGCACGGTATCTTTCCGTGCCTGTTAGGTATCACGCGGGCGGCGGGCACGCGTGGGCGTGACCCAGGCCCTCCCTACATAAAGCCCGCGGGTCAGGTATGAATGGACCCGACCCGCGGTCCCGACTCCCGACCCAATCCCAACGGGAAACAAATTTTTTTTTCAAATAATTTTGGATTTCAGCCGTTGGATTCGCCTCCAACGGCTAGGGGGCAGAATCCGATGGTCCTCGTGATTCTGCCCCCTAATTATATATTAAAAAATCAAAAAAATATAAAAAAAATATCTTTTTTTATAAAAAATTAATATCTTTAATCTATAAATTCTACTCCCCTCCCTATAACATTTATATTTTTCAAAAACATAAAACCTCTCAAAACTTTCTCTCTCTCACATAAACCGTGCATCTCTCTCTCGGGCCTCGTGATTTTACTTTCGGCTTGGATTTTCATGAAACTCGACTTGAGTTTTGAACATCAGAGATTCCTTCGGTGAACCTTGCACGTGACTGACCTCATTGCTTTTACCGGGTAATTTATTTTAGGTTTTTATTTAATTCTCTCTCTAAAGCTTCTCTCTCTATAAAAACTTAGGAAAAAATAAAAAACATAAAAAATGACAAATACACCTGACACGTATTTAAATTTTGAAAATGAAAATGTTAGTGTTACATAGACGTCTGCGGCTGCTGAAACTTTGGTTTCTCCAGTCGTCTCAACCCAAAGTTCTAAAAAACAAAAAACTAGGAGGACTTCTGTAGTTTGGACACATTTTAAAATCATAACACAAAAAAATGTTATGGGTGAGGAACTTGAAATGGCACAGTGCAAATATTGTATGAGACTTTTATCATGAAAGAGTTCATGTGGGACTGAGCACCTTAAGAGGCATGCCGAATTATGCACCAAAAAACATGGACCCTTAGATCCTAGGCAAACCCAACTTGGCACTACATTTTTTGAGACTGGATCGAGTTCAGTCTCAAAGTTTACTCCCTTTATATACTCCAGCGAGTTGGGTAGGGACAGCATGGTCAGGCTCATCACATTGTTGGGTCTTCCGATCAGATTTTCGGAAGATCCTAGGATAGTGCGCATCATGCAGACTTATTTTCAGCCTTCCTATCGTAGGATTCCTAGGTCCACATCTAGGAATGACATACTAAAGATATATAAGTTAGAAAAACAAAAAATAATTAAGGAATTTATGGCATATAGTGGAGTGGTGTCCGTGACGTCTGATATATGGACAAGTCACGATGATTCTTCTTATGCATGTCTCACGAGTCACTATGTAGATTCTAACTGGACAATCAATAAAAAAAATTTTAGGATTCACTGAGATTCTTCATCCTCATGATGGCCCAGCCATTTTTGAGTGTTTGATGAAAATATTTAGGGAATATAAAATTCAAAATAAAATTTTTAGTGTCACATTCGATAATGCTTCTAATAATGGAGTAGCGATCAATATGTTTGTTAGGAATATTAGAGACGCACCATTAGGAGAGATCTTTTATGTCAGATGCATGTGTCATGTGATTAACCTGATAGTTCAAGCGGCTATGAAGGTGTGTTCCCCCGCGTTGGAAAATATACGCAATGCACTCAAGTATATTCGTACTCCTCGCTGACAACAAGAGTTTGGTACTCTCTGTTTGTCTACGAATCTTAAGAAGAAGAAATTCCAATCGGATGTGAGACATCATTGGAATTACACGTACCTGATGTTGGAATCATGTGTTGGATACGAACACGTGATATCCAACTACGTCAATAGTAAGAGTGACGAACTTATTATTGACGACACTAACTGGGCTTCAAAAATTTCATTTATGAAATTCCTGAAGATTTTTTATGACACGATGAACATGTGTTCGTCGGTTTATACGCCCACCACTTGCATTGCACTCCGGTGCATATGCAACATTAGTAGTATGTTTAGGAAGTATCGAGCTGACTCGACGCTTAGCCATATGGTTGCAGAGATGAAGACCAAGTACTTGAAGTACTGGTCTACCGTTCCATCTCTTTATTGCCTCGCTGCATGCATGGACCCTAGGGCTAAGGTGGAAGGGGTAGAAAACACACTGGCTTTCATTTTCTCGTGCATGAACCTGGAAGAGCCACCTGAAGGGTTCATTTACGAGAAGTTGACTGACCTGTTCACATACTACGATACTAGGTATGGTGGTGAGACTGTGATTACGGACATTGATACCTTGTTCGGAGATGACGATTATTCCATTCAGCTAGCGAGGGGGAAACGTAGGGGTGGACCATCACATAGGAGCGAGCTGTCTCGGTACTTAGATACCGATTACTGCTCAATCCTATCACATAGGGTAAATATCCACACACACACACACACACATGGCTATATAAATTTATGAAAGCATAATATATGTGTGTATTTTCTTACAATATTTATTTTTAATCCCCATCACATTTTCACAAATCTACATAATTTATGCATAATAAGGCTTCAATAGATCACAATGAAACATGTAGAGGGAATACTAACCTGCTAGCTCTAGCATAGCTACCACTTCTATTGGGGAATATACACATTCTCTCACATGATATGAAAGAATAGTGAAAAATTTACAAGTTTCTAGCCTAGTAACTACCACCTCCACATAGTAGAACTCCACCAAAAGAGCACAAGGAAATTTAAGGTAATTCTCCCAATGGCATATCTAATCACCGCCTCTATGGATATTCTTATAATTTATTTCTTTATATCCTTGCTATGAATAATAGTCACATCAAAACCTCATATCCAAATTATACATTTTTCTAAAATTATTCAAATTTCATTCAAAATATTATATAATTCATATAACTTCAAATTAATTTTCATAGGATTTTACACATGCATACTAGTATAATCCTATTTTAAAATTAGATAAACAATTCATCAACCATGATTTTAAGTGTCATTTATTCATAATCAAACATGATTTTCCCATTTTTAGAAAAATAAATTTAAAAAAAAAACATAGATAAATGAGTTTCTAAATTTATCAAAAAATCATTTCATAGTGTAAAATTTATAAGCCTCTATCAATTAATCATATATCTTAATTAAAGATTAAAATTTCTTGAAAATCATTTCAAAGAAACTAAAACATATGATTTATAAGCACATACATAACTTCACACATCAAAAAATATGAATATATAACTAAAAATGCACAAATAAAAGTTCACATGAGTTTTTAAAGATGTCCTACCTTATCCATGCTTTTCCAAACCTTACACATCAAACCCTTGCTCCAATATTTCAATCCAAGATTTATAATCACAATTCAAACTCAAACTAAAACAAAAGAAAAATAAGATTCAGAATTTGCCCAACTTCAAGCTTAATTTATGAGATTAAGCAAGAAAAATAAAAATACATTAACTAACCTCAACCCTAACCTTCATTGTAAATATTACAACCCTTCCATAGATTTTCTTTTGGTTGAAAAGAAGAGTTTATTGAGCTTAATCACTTCATAGAATATAATTTCACCAAAAATCATGGCTTTTTATATTTTATTTCAATAATTTTAGTAAAAAAAAGAGGATGAACCAAAAAGATACGAGAAATAAGAAAAAGAATAGAAGAAAATTCTTGAAATAGAATATAAATGAAAGAAATGAATATTTATCTTTCATTTAATATTAAAATGATCAAATTGCACATGATGTTCAAATTGGCCTAATATTCTTTCTAAAAACTTCTAATCTAGCAAATTTAGTATCATTCTTCACCTATTCCCATTTTAAATTAATTTTAGAATATAAAACCAATTTTTATAAGTCTATCTCTCCTAATTTGACCAACTTTATCAATTCAGATCAATGGTTAAAATAAATAAATTTTCTTTTCAGGGTCTTTCAACTCTACCTCACATAATGGAATTTCATCCTTGAAATTTAAAATTTATGATTAAAAGATAAGTGAATAGTTCATTTATAACTCATTTTTTTTTATTTTCCCAATCATATTTTTTTACACCTTGGTATTCCTAAAGGACTTATCAACTTGATTAATTCGTTTCTTAATATTTTTTTCTAGTCTAGGATATGATATATTTCACATCTTTCTAATAAGAATAAAATAGTATAACTCAACAAAATGAAAGGGTTTGGATGATACATATGTTGGGATCTTACTCTAAGCACAACAATCTCCAAGTATGAAAAGAAATTACAATTTTGATTACACTATAAATAAACTATGGATCTCCATAATTGAGATCATTGATAGATTTTTTAAATAAAAGTATTTTCTTTTCTTGTAGTAATATCTCATTTGTTTAGGATTTGTAACTAACAATAGTGATCTACATGAAACTAAAAGTAAAGACCTCCAAGGAAGTGATTTTGGAAACAAGTTGATGTTACTTGTTAGCCAAACTTGGATAGCAACAAGAAAGATTGAATGGAAAAAAATATTATTTTCTCTTTTTCACAAAATTAAAAAAATGATTCTTACATCCTACAAAAGAAAAGTAAGATCAAGGTATATATAATTAAATATTTCTATACAATTTAAAACATAAATGTTCAAATAAAAATCTTGTTCAAATATTTTACAATATATTATGGGAAGTGGAAGACCAATTCTCAATTTTCTATTTTAATTACTAGATTCAGTGAATATTGATATAATTGTATGATTTGAAAAGGAACTTGTTAACCTTAGTTATTCTTTATAAGGAGAGTGGGCTTCACATGTCTCCTACATTCCTTCTCAATAAGAGAAGTAATAAAATCAAGTCATAGCTTAAATAATCTCGACTTGGTTTTAAGCTCACTTACTTTGTTATCTATTAAAATATAGTTTTACCATATTATACTTGGATGAAAAAAAATATCATTTTCTATTGGGTGGGGTAGCCTTGTGCATCTCACGCACATAGGGTTGCTTCTCATGGACCTCAAGCCCATCGAGAAGCACAAGTTCTCAAAAGTTATGTTGAGATCATATATAAAGTATGTCCCTCAATTTGGATCAAATCCAAATTATTTTAATATGGTTTCAAACGTCTAAGAGTGTGACTTATTTTACTTTTTCTTATTTTGATCACTTAGTTAAATAATTGAATATAAGTCATGACCGATATCTAGCAACACATCATGATCATAATTGATTAAAAAGTCAGTGGTCTGATTGCAAATCCTTTCTTAGATGATATCATGTGTAGATTAACTTTTCACTTTTTTTATATGCATCTTGGTTCAAAGCATAGATAAAGTATAACTCCCATTAGACTGGATATATCATGCCTAGCCTAAGTTTAAAACATTTTTGTCTTGAGATTCATTAGTTATCATTCATGTCATTCAAGATATTATTCATGATATTTTCACTTTGACTAGAGATTTCCTAGTAATAATTTTGACAAGCAGTTGTGGGTATACCACTCACCCTATTAGGAGTGGTGAATCATTTATTTACTATTTAACTATCTTTAACCACTTCAAACTCTACCCAATCATCACCCTTTGAGTGACCTTCGAGAGAAAACAAAGAATGAAGTCAAGGCATAGGATCCATATCCAAGAAAACACAATTATTTCATGTCTAAGGATACTTTCATCTTTGCTATGAAAAGACTATCATCATCTATATTAAATAAATAATTCATTTAATTGTCTCATAATTGATCTTTAATGTACTTAACTATTTTTTGCATGCATTTACTTGTCTACTTTAATCATCACCATGATTATAGTTCATGAGATCAGCAA
This sequence comes from Sapria himalayana, assembly GCA_029783825.1. Lineage (NCBI taxonomy): Eukaryota > Viridiplantae > Streptophyta > Magnoliopsida > Malpighiales > Rafflesiaceae > Sapria > Sapria himalayana. Next base: position 333,246 of record JAREIK010001723.1, read on the forward strand.
CTTGATCAAATTAAGGAGCACAACACATGCTACTATATCTGAATCAACAATGCCCAATCTATTAATCTTATGGCTAGGGATAATTTAGATACAACATAATTATACATGATAGGAATTTCATTATCACATTATTATTTCCTTCATTCTATGAAATATATCATAGACTTCATTAATTGATTTAAGATCAATATTTATTCATAGAAATAATAAATATAAAATTTAATGAATAAATCTTATTATTATTTAATTTAAGTTATACAAGAAGTGTAAAATATGATGTATACCCACCCCTATGAGATGATACTTTTAGCAAAAACCTAATATTCAACCTCAAACTCTAGAGATCTTGATGTTATTTTTTGTAACCCTCTCAGCTCACCATGGCATTCAGTATGAAAGAATAGAAATATGCTTAATTCCTCATACCAAGTTTATGAAACTTTATTTCTCTCGAAGGAAGAAACATTCATAGTTGCTAGAAAATAAATTGCCAACTCTTGGACAATTGGAACTTAAGACTAAGAAGTGTCATTTTCAGGTCATTCCCCTTATTTTATCAAAAGAGCAAAACCCAAAGCTCAACATAACTTTTTCACATGATTAGTCACTCATTAGTGGTCAAGAAAATTCAGTTTTATTCACAATAAAATTTTCACTAACTTATAATATGACTCATCCCTTGTAATTATTAAGCATAACCAAAAATTATAATAACCAATAAATTCCAAGTATTATATCATGTCTAGAAATTTTCAAAAATAAAAGATTTACACAAAGAGACAAACTATCAAAATAAAGTTCATAATTTTTACATATCTTACTCGCCAATTGAACTATCCAATAGAGAAAAAAATACATAAACTAGTGTCAAACTCCTTGAACTACATACCCAATGCATGCAAATAAGCAAGGAATAAAATAATAGGAATTACCTATGTTAAATAAAATTTATTCTTAAATACTACAAACATAGATCATTCCTTTCATCTCAATATCTATAACTTTACTCCTCCATGATAGGCAAGATGACAAAAGCTCATATATGAGTCATAGGTATTTTCTCCAAATAATTTTTTGATTTTAAAGTACTCGAAGTAGAGGGACATAAGTGTCCAGGATGATTTGAAACATGAAAGCCTATGGATAAGCTAAAACAATGACAATTACTGACAAAGTAATTACTTATAATCTAATTTGCTAGAACTTTTGAGAGAAATCTCTCCTTATCTACCTTCTTGGCCACAACTAAAATATTATATTCTATCAAAATATGGTCCACCCTAAAATTATTTCCACTTCATGATTCAAGAATCAAGCTTTGAGATAGTAGAAGCACGACAAGAAGATTGTGACCTCTCGTTTGATAAAAAAAACTGGAGAAAATGTATATTTTTAGCTTGATATGATCTTTTCTTTCTTTTCTCATGGATATTTGAAGTTTTAGTCCTCACTTATTCTACCAAAAAAGTTCTATTTACAAGCTCACCAACTCATGAAGGTGTAAATAAATGATTTCGAACATATATAATATTTTAGCTCATGATGGAAACAGTGGGCACCCTTGCTCTTCATATCAACCATATAATAAGAAATGAAATATGCCAGCTTATAAATATTGGTCTCATAGTTAGCCACACATATTATCTTGCATGAGCTTTATAAGCTTGTGGGTCTTTGCTCCTCTTATAGCCTTACTAAAGCACTTAACATTTAAAAAGGTATTCAAACATATCTCACATCAAATGAGCTTTGTCTCAAATCCTAGTAAAGTTTTTTCTTCACAAAATGTAGCCAAGATTGCACTACTAAATGATTGAACACACCATTGAAGAAAGAAGTATTTTACTTAGAAAACTCATTTAAATATCATGTCCTTCAAGATATTTTTCCTACTCAAATGCCAACTAGGTATTTACTAGTATTATGCAATTAAAATCCAACTTCACCAAAAACCATGCTAGAGAAAAAAATCGAACACCTCACATTACAAGGAGCATCACAAATAAACCTAAAGAACTTATTATATCAAGCACATAAATAAGTAATTCAAAATAACTTACCATACAAAGATATTTAATAATTCATGCACTCACAATGTAACTTTGGAAACTCTATCTCTAATACTACAAAATTTTTCATGACCCCTGAGTACTTCCATTTGGGAGTCATGATGTGCTTGGCTTGATTATTTAAATTTAAAAGGATTTAAAATATATTAAAATCAAATGTGAGAGTTTTTTGTATTTTTAATGGCGGGCTAATGTAAATTTAGTAAACTACTAATAAAGTACATGTAAAAATAAATGGAAGGGTGTTTATTAAAATATAAAAATATTTTTATATTGAAAAATAAAAAACGCATATTGTAAACAATGCTGCATATGGTCAATCAGATGTCTATAGAAAGCTATATACACATCGACAACAACTTCTTTACTTATCATTATTCATATTAGTTTAATTATAAAGTATCCAAAACTTCAAAAATTAGTAGAAACTAGGAAAAGAAATAGGTCATGATTACTAATATCTAGCCATTTAAAATAAATTGAATTTTAGAGAAAATCTTGAATATGTATAAACCATAAAGTTAAAATATTCACATGCAAAAGTAAAGTTGCTTACATGAGATGACCCATATAGCTAAATACATAACAAGGTTTCAAAATACTCATCTAAATGCTTCAACAAAAATCCTCACATAGATCTTAAAGTTTCAAAATTAGTTTTGACAATCAACATTACCTTGACTTGGGGAAAATAGGGGTGAGAAACTAGTGCCCTATAGAAAAATCTCAAGAAAATATAGAAAAATTCATGTTTTACCTCCATGGACCATATATTTTCAATATATAATTTAGGATTTTAAAAATATGTTTTGAAATATTCATATATATCTTTATACATATACATGAATATAGAAATTCATGAAAGCATAATGTGTCTGTGTGTGTGTGTATGTTCTCAAAAAAAATCATTTTTCAATTTTAATCATATTTCACAAATATACATAATTTATGCATATCAAAGCTCCACCAAATCACAATGATTATATGTAAAGAAAATAAATAACATTCTTGATCTAGCCTAGCTACTACCCCCATTGGAAAATACACACACTCACTCTTATGATCGAAAGACTCATGAGAGATTTACTAGTTTCCAGCCTGGTAACCACCAACTCTACATATTAGAACTTTACCTCATTCTTCCAAGGATATATCTAATCTCTATCTCAATGGATATTCTTATAGTTTTAACCATCTAAGTCTTTTATATGACTAACAGTCATCTTAAAACCTTATATCCAAAATATGTATTTTTTCAAAATTATTTAAATTTCATTCAAAAATATCATATAATTCATGCAACTTCAAATTATTTTTCATATGATTTTATACATGCATATCATTATAATCTCATTTCAAAATTAGTTAAAAAAATCTGTCAATTATCATTTTTGATATCTTTTACACAATCAAATATTATTTTCCAAATTTTTTAAAAATAACATTCTTTAAAAAAATGCAAGGATAATTGAGTTTCTATATTTATTAAAAAATTATTTTGTGCTATCAAATTTATGAGTTTCCATTAATTAATCATATGTTTTAAAAAAATAATTTAAATTTCATGAAACTCATTTCAAACAAACCAAAACTAATGATTTATAACCATATACATAATACCACATATCAAAAAACATGTAAATATAATTAACAATGTAAAATATGAAATTTCACATTAATTTCTAAAGATTTCCTACCTTAGCTATGTTTTTCCAAACCTCACACATCAAAACTTAGCTCCAATATTTTAATCCAAACATTATAACTATAATTCAAACTCAAACTAAAACAAAAGAAAAATAGGATTGAGAAATTGTATAACTTCAAGCTTAATTTATGAAATCAAGCAAGAAAAATAAAAATACATTAACTAACCTCAAACATAATCTTCCTTGTTAACATAAAAACTCTTCCATGAATATTTTTGGCTGAGAAGAAGGGTTTATTAAGCATAATTACTTGATAGAATAAATTTTTACCAAAAATCATGAATTTTTGTTTTTTATTTTAATGATTTTGATGTAGCAATAAGGAATAACTAAAAAATCCAAGAAAAAAACATAAATAGAATAAAATTTTTGAAATGGAAAGATAAATGAAAGAAATGAAAATATTATCTTTTATTTAAAAATAAAATGACCAAATTGACACTAGAGGTTCAAACCGACATAATTTTCTCTCTAAAACTTTAATCTAGCAAATTTTGTATCATTCTTCACCATTTTCCTTTTTTAATTAAATTTTGAACATCAAAATATTTTTTTCACCACTATATATTTCTTTATTTAACTAATGTGTTCAATTTGGGTCTATGGTTAAAATAGTGAAAAAATTGTTTTTTTTTCTAGATTCACACTTATTGACCTAAATTTACATATATAGACAAGGAATTAGAAAGATTCAATATGAAAAATTCCAAGAAAATAATTTTTGTAAAAAAAAATATTGTTGGCTGCAAACTATAACTGAGGAGAATTATTTCTGAAAAGAGGCTTTTTCTTTTTTTGATTCTATTTTTTACAGGCAATACAATGATTTATTTATAGGCTATAATTTGTCCTCATAAAACTGTAAATTAAAAAATCATTATCACCCATAAGAGTAACTGCTGACTCTTGACATTTCACCTTCCATATTAAAAAAGATCATTTAATATTTCTTTATTTCATGTGATCTCGGATGAAGTAAAAGTGAACATCAATATACTTGCTTCTCTCATGATTCACTGGGTTCTTATTCAACTCAATTGCTGATTTGTTATCAACTCGTATCTCAGTTGCACCGAGTTATTGTTGCCCCATCTTGCCCAACAAATTTCTGAGCTATATCGCATGACGTACACACAAAGATGCTACCGTATATTCAGCTTCACATGTCTAGAGTATCATGATTAATTGCTTCTTTGAAAGCTAAGTAAACATCATGTTACCCATTAAAAACACATGACTCAATGTGCTTTTCCGTTCGTCCAAGTCTCTGCACCAATTACTGTCGGAGTACCGGACCAAATATGCAGCATTTGTATAGAATAACCCGAGTGACATTGTTCCTTTGATGTGCCGTAGGATTTGCTTTAATGCCTTCCAGTAAGAATAGACCGGTTCCCCCATGAACCGACTTACAATGCCGACACTTAATGCAATGTCTGACCTTGTGCATGTGAGATAGTGAAGGCTTCCCACTAAACTCCGGTATTTGCTTGCGTCAATTCGTTCTCTTCCATCAAACTTATAGAGTTTTTCACCTGGTTCCATTGGTGTTGAAACCATATTGTAATACTCCATTCTGTACTTCTTCAAAATCTTTTTTGTATATTAATCCTGGGATACAAAGATACCCGTCTTTCCTTGTCTTACCTCCATACCAAGGAAAAACTTTATCAAGCCCAAATCTGTCATCTCAAATTCCCGTGTCATAATGCTTTTGAACTTTTGTATTATTTCATTTTTATTCCTCAAAAAAATGAGATCATCAACATAAAGGGAAACAAATAACATATTACCTCTACTCTTCTTCACATAAAGGGCATGTTCGTAGGGACATTGCTCGAACCCGCTCTCTTTAAAGTATGTATCGATACGAGTATTGCATGTCCGCGATGCTTACTTCAACCCGTAAAGTGTCTTCTTCAATTTCAACACCTTCTTTTCTTCTCTAATTTTCATGTACCAGGGTGGTTGTTTAATATAAACTTCTTCTTCAAGCACATCATTCAGGAATGCTGATTTGACATCCATTTGTAATATTAGCCATTTATTTTTGAGCTGCTTGTGAACTGAACAATCTGATTGTCTTCATTCTTGCAATGGAAGCAAACACCTCATCATAGTTGATTCTTGCCTTTTGCTTGTACCCCTTTGCTACAAGTCTCGCCTTTTATCATTCCATCTCTCATTGAGCATTCATCTTTCTCTTAAACACCCACTTGATATCAATGAGCTGAGTTCCTTTTGGCAATTCTGCCAACTCCCATGTGTTGTTGTGATTAGAGGTGTCAAACGGGCCGGGCCGGCCCGGCCCGGCACGAGGCACGGCACGGTTCGGCCGTGCCTGGGCCGGCCCGGCACGATAAAAAATCGTGCCCGGGCCCGTGCCGGGCCCGGCCGAACAAACCACGTGCCGGGCCGTGCCCGGCACGAGCCGTGCCGTGCCGTGCCTGGCCCGGCACGGCACGTCGGCCCGCGTGCCTGAGTCGTGACTCGTGACCCACCCGGGCCCCGCCCCCGGTAAAAAGACCGCGGGTCGGGTCCAAACAGACCCGACCCGCCCCGCCCCGCCTGCCCTGCCTTGCCGTGCGCCCGTGCCCGAGCGGGCCGGCACGGCACGGCACGGCCTTGCCGTGCCCACGGGCCGTGCCGTGCCGAATTTAAAAAACCGTGCCGTGCCCGGCACGGCACGGCAGCACGGCTGGGCACGTGAAAAACGGGCCGTGCCGTGCTGGGCCGGCCCGTTTGACACCTCTAGTTGTGATCTATTGCTTTAATCTCTTCGTCCATGGTAGTTTTCCACTTCTTGTCTTGCACTTCCTGTTCAAAACTTATATTCTAAGAATCCACCAAGAGACATACAAGGTGTACCTCATTTCTCGAATCATACAAATTTTGTAAACTTCACATTTTAGGTTGTCACGGTTCATCTTCATCATCAATAGTTTTAGAATTTTCCGGTATAGTTGTTGGCATAGTAGTTGATGATTCTCCAACTTCGATGATATCTTCTGTTACTTTATTCCAATTTCATTCATTTACTTCATTAACTCATACATCACGGCTCAATAGAATCTTCTTGCTTATTGGGTCGAATAGCTTGTATCCTTTTGTTTTCTCATCATACCCAATAAAAATATATTTTTTGCTTTTGTCTTTGAGCTTTGTTCTTCGTTGATCCAACATGTGTGCATAGGCCAAACTACCTTTGAGATGAGAGATTGTTAGTTTTTGTCTGCTCCATATCTCTTGTAGTGTTTGATCATACAACTTCACATGTGGACATCGGTTTTGAACATAGACAGCGCATTGCATGTCTTCCACCCAAAATTCCTTTGGTATTTTCTTGCTTTTGAGCATTGACCAAACCATGTCGAGAATGGTTTGGTTTTTCCTCTCGGCCACACCATTTTGCTATGGAGAGTACGGTGCGGTTAGAAATCGCCTTATGCCTTGCTCCTCACAATACTCCATGAAAATCGTCGAAGTTTACTCGCCACCTCTATCGGATCATACAGATTTGATGTGTCTACCTGTTGCCTTTTTCACCATCATTTAGAATTTTTTGAATACTTCGAATGCCTTGGATTTTTCTTTTAAAAAATAAATCCAAGTTTTTCGTGAGAAATCATCAATAAAGGAAATTAAATACCTTTTGCCATTGAAAGATTCAGGGGTGATTGGTCCACATATGTCAGAATGAATCAACTCGAGAGGTTGCTTAACTTAATATTCTGTCTTCTTTTGAAATGATATTCTTGTATGCTTTCCGATCACACATTCTTCACAAAATTTTCCCTTGTATTCCATGTCCGATAGTCCGTGCACCATGTTCTTCTTTGCCAACTTGTTTGATAAACTGCGTCTTCCATGACCGCATCCTCTTCCACGACCGTGTCCTCTTCCATGCCAATTTTGTTGGTTTGATTGCCCCTTCTCCTCATGATACCCTTCTTGACCATAGCTTTTCCCACCGCGACTATTTCCTCGACCATCATGGCCATGCCATTTACCTCGAAAGTTTTGATAATAGAATATCTATTCATCATTGATTGATGCTTTAGTTTGAAGTGTATGCTCAAGTGTCTCCTCCTCATTCTTCTTCTTATAATATTCATGTGTCATTAGGAAACCTATAAGCTCATCAACCGTGAACGTTGCTAGATCCTTTGACTCTTCTATGGCCCATACCACATTCTCGAAACTGCCGGTTAATGACATCAAAATCTTTTCCATGACCTGCGCATCAAACAACTTTTCTCCGTCTTGGTTGAGTTGATTCATCACGGGTTGAACATGTGTAATGTAATCGGATACACCTTCTGACTCCATCTTCATGCCTTCCAACTCGTTGCAAAGAGTTTGAAGATGAACTTGCTTATCTCGGTCAGCTCCTTTCTACGCAGTCTCCAAGATGTCCCACGCTTCATTTGAAGTTTTCGCATTCGCAATCTTCTTAAAGCTTGACTCATCAATAGCTCGAAACAACATGTACAATGATGTCTTATCTTTTGATAGTATTTCTTTCAATATATTATTTTGAGTTGCCATATATGCTGTGGTAGATTCTGGTTCTTCAAACCCTTCTTGAACCATCACCCAACAATTCACATAGCCAATAAGAACTTTCATTTGGATGCTCAAATTCTCATAGTTCACCTTTATTAATCAGAGCAGTAGTACATTAATGATTATACTCTCCATCCCCTTTGATACCAATTTGTAAAAAAAAATATTATTGGCTGCAAACTATAACAGAAGAGAATTATTTATGAAAATAGGCTTTTTCTTTTTTTGATATTATTTTTTACAAGCAATATAATGATTTATTTATAAGCTATAATATGACCTCATTAAACTAAAAATTTAAAAATCATTATCACCCATAAGAGTAACTACTGACTCTTAACATTTCACCTTCCGTATTAAAATGGAAATTTAATGTTTATTTAACAATTTTGACATATAAGTCTAACCAAGCATCAGTATCCAATGAAACTATATGTGTGGAATCACATGTGCACAAGTTCATATGCTTGTATTATTGGATTTATCATATATGTCATGTTGTATACTTGACCTAATGTCTTGTATGCTTTGAGCATGACAAAAAGATATCAGACTGATCTAGGTGAAAAATCATGTCAAATTTTCAAAAAATATCACACTCAAAAAGATATCATCAACAAAGATTTTCTCCTTCCAATTGAGTAGAAAGATTCACAATCTATTAAAGGATAGGTCAAGGTATACGATGATCTTTGATCAAAATAAAAAAAGGGAGAGAGGAGCAAGAAATTACATCTATGAACCAAAGTGGAACACATCATGTTTAAATCCATGTGAAAAGCAAAAGGGTTACTTTGAGATCCATTTTAACTCAAATTATTGCCTTCGTTATGCACTTCTAACATAACCACTGTGGACATATTGAATAAAGTAAAATCCTAGGTTTTTAAAACCATTTTTCACATCCTATATTTTTGAAGGCTTCTACTAAAGAGATGGATTCAAAGCAATATATGACACAAATTTTATTAATGATCCAAGAAGTTATGAATGAAAACCCAACATAAGATTAAAAATTCTCGAATTTTAAAATCCTTAATACCATTTTAAAATCTAATTTTTATGAGGGAAGCCCAATAGAACTTGCTTATATAACAATTAGTAGCCAATACAAAATCTAAATATCAAAAATGATATTATATTTGGAAGTAATTGAATTGAAAGAAATTTTGATAATTCTCCCAAATATTTAAAAATTAGAAATTTTTCCTCAATCAACAAATTTAACAAATTCGACCTCTCAAACCCTTTAGAAGTGATTTGTAATAGCATTAGTGAAAATCTTCCTAGCTCAAATTTTCATGGAGTAGGTGATTTGAAAAAACAACTCCCAATTTGCATGATTTTTTTAGGTTTTTTCTAAAACTAATGATTGTTCAAAATTTTCAATCAAATTTATGGATGTGCAACTAGATGTGAAATTTGGTTTATTCAATATTGTTGTAATGTTAAGGGTGAATGGCTCATACAAGGTATTGATGAAAATCACACTTAAAACATGTTCAAGCATATTCTTTCTATTATCAATAACTCATTCTACAAAGAAATTGGTATTAATGATCGTACTTTTCCATCCTCTTATGCTCAAGTGATAAAAATGATGAGTTCAGGCTTGATCTTGAAGAAAAACATATTTCCTCTCTTAATGGACTACCCATATTATATCTCTGCAATGATGGTCTTGCTAAACCTTTTTCATTTTCCTTGTTGATAAATTTAATATGGCAAGGGCCCCTTTTGGTGATATTGAAGTTCATTTCAATAGGAACACCCTCGAAGGAGAGGTCAAATAAATTTTCTTGGAAGCTAAGCATCTTATCTTTTGATTCTCTAGATTAGTAGATTATGCTACAATGAAACTTCTTAATTTGCTTCATATTGAAAAATAGATATCTACCACCTTAAATGGACATTTGAGTTTCATATTAGGAAAAAATCTATGATAAAACCAATATGTACTTTTCCATTCCTATCAATTCCTATACACAAGGAAGACATATTATTGGCTCGAGATAAAGTTTTCGAAACCATCTAAAAGTTATTTTGGGTGCCATACCATTATGACATTAGATATGAATTATCATCCATTATTACCATGGAAGAAGAGCTAAGTTTCCTAGAGGAAAAAAAACTTTTGTTCATATCTCTCCTTTTTATCTCATGACCAACTTTATAAGATTGATCATGAATTTGGTAGTATTAATATATTTTATCCCATTCTAAATTTCATTATTGGAGCTCCAATGAGAATTGCAAAGCAATTATTAATATAATTACATCTTAGCTTTTAAAGTCTCTAATTATATGGTATGGTAGATTCACCAAATCACTATAATATAAAAAATTATGATAAGTCCCACGAATATAAGTGGGAATGATTTTTGATAAATCTTTCTTAAAAGAAAAATTGAAAAAAAGAAAGATAACTATTCTTCAATATAATGATCATATAAGGGATTTTCTTCTAGTGCACACTCAATCATATATTGGCTATCATGATGTGAAATTAGAGGTGTCAAATGGGCCGGCCCGACACGACACGACCCAGTTTTTAACGGCATGATCGTGTTACCGTGCCGGGCTGGGCACGGCACGGTTCCTATACCGTGCCGTGCCCGGCCCGGCAAGGTTTAAAAAGAGCCGGGCCCGGCCTGGCCATACAGGCCTGGGAAGAGGCAGACTTGAGCGGCCGAGACCGAGACTGAGAGAGAGGGAGGCAGGCTGCACCTCACGGCCAGGCAGAATATTTTTTTTAAAAAAAATTTATATATTGTTAATTGTATTGCTTAAGTGTAGAGTATTAAATATAAATATATTTAAAAATATTAAAAAAAAATTAAATAAAAAAACAAATTTTAGTAATTCATTTTTTTAATCAAATTCAAATTAGTTTAGCTTTTATTATATTTATTAATTATAAATTAAAGTTATTAATTTTTAAAATAAAATTTAAATCGTAAAAAAAATAAATCAATACATTATGTTAGTAAAAATAAAAATAAAAAAAAATTAAACAGCACAAATGAAAAATTATCAATCATCCATTTGAAACCGATGGATGATTCGTGACGCCCACGTGTGCCCGCGTGAAACCTAACCGGCACGGGAAGAATTCGTGACGCCGTGCCGTGCCCCGGCACGGCCAGTCCCGGGGCACGGCACGGCACAGGCCCGGGCATGGTTTAAAAACGTGCAGGCCGGCCTAGGCACGGCCGAATCGTGCCGTGCCTCGTGCCGGCACGGGCCGGCCCGGCACGGTTGACACCTCTGTGAAATATGAAGTCGTGACTAAAGTTATTTTGAGATATGGAAACATATTATCATGGCTGATTTGATGCTATTATCGAGAATATATTATTGTGACTCCATTTGTTAACAAGACACTATATAGTTGCCTTTAGTGTTTCCATGACTCTGAATATATTCTTGTAATGTCATTTACTTTTATTCATGCTTTGTATTTAAATAAATAGAAAATATAATACTATGAATAAAACATAAGAGAGTGCACAACATATGAGTATATGAAAACATACAAACATAATGAGAACTCGAAAGAGGATATGAGATCAAAGAAACACAACAAACAAAATATAAGTGAGTGAGAAAACAATATAACACAATAAACTTAATACATTTTCTATAAATTTGGAGCCTAAATGATAAAAAACATAGTGCGGGAGAAATGACTATTTTGCAATAGCAAAAAGTGATCAATTTCGACCCTATTTATCAAGTTGAGAAAGCTAATATTTTGAAGAATAGAGAGTAATTGTTCCATCCAAACAATAATGCAAACGTGAGAAATCATAAAAGTTTATAGTATGAAATTCATGAGAATGTGCCATTGAACATGAGGTAATTTCAAAAAAAAATGGGAGTAACTCAATAGGATACTAAATGTAATGAGCTTCGAGTTTCAATTACAACCGTCTGAAGGGAGTAGAAAAAGAGTCACTTGAAAATAATATTTTTGCATTACTTATGAAGACAAAGAAGATGAATGATCTACAAGGGAACTAGATGGAATGGATGGAAACAAGGCTAGATCACACAAACATAATGATAAAAAGTACTGAGAAAAAACTTGGATAACTAGTATTATCAATGAATAAGAAGACCTAAATGGATTTCTATGTGATACTAAGGTGAATCCAAAGAGATGCATATTCATAACACTCATAATTGGTAAATAATTAGAAAAATAGAAAACATAAAAGAATTCAAAAAAGAATTTGATGGAGCATACTTGGATAACTATGACTAACAATATCATAACATTTCTTAATGTCATGCCACCTAGTATCAATACATCTAGTATCACAACATTTTCCAAAGTCATGACATTACTAGAATCTACTACATAATTTATTCCACTAGCCATTACACATGAAGAAGTACAATTACATGGGGAGATACTAATCAACTATATTAATGAATAGAAGAATGACCTACCAGAGAATGACTATGCACATGGTAAACAAATATCCTAATCTTTTTTTAGTGTTTTAGAAAGGAAAAAACTAGATGAGAAATTTGAGAGATTTCTCAATATCTTTAGAAAGCTGGAAGTCTACATTTTCTTTACTAAAACTATATTCCAAATATCCTATTGCATGAAGTATATGAAGGACATCATGAGTAGCCATAAAAAATTAAAGACATATAGAATGTTGAACATGATCGAGAAGTGTAGCACAATCATTCAGCTTAAACTCCCGAGAAAGATGAAAAATCAAAGGAGTTTCAAGATTCTATATATTATTTGAAAGCATACTTTCCAAAAGGTATTATGTGACTTAGGATATCGAGTATTAATTTGATATCATTATCCATAGTGTATAGTATAAATCTCGGTGAAATAACTTCTATTTTTCTCTCATTATAGATGTAAAATAGATCGATAAAATTTCTGAGTAGAATTATCAAAGATGTTCTAGTTAATGTGAGTAAATTTATTTTTCTTACTAATTTTGTTGTGTTAGGTATGGAGAAAGACCAATATGCTCCTTTGATTTTGTGATGACCATTCTTAGAAACTAGATAGACTTTAATTGATGTCAAAAAGGATGAATTTATAATTCATATGGGTTCATCATGTACAAAAGCCTACAAATTTTAGATGATGATGAAAAAAATTTATGGACAATAGATACACAACTAATATACAAAAGGTAGATTTAAAAAAAAAAGGACTTTCTGAATAATTATTAGCCTAAAGAAAAGAGAGAAGCTGATGAACTAAAATAAATTATTTTGAAGTCACATAATTTTTCATAGTCACAACAACTAAAGAACACAAAGACAAAATACATTGAAGATGTGAATGATGAGGCTAAAATGATGAAATTATCAATATTATAACATGATAGATTTATAAAAAAAACTATCAAGATAGTAAAAAAAAAGTACTTGAAGAGAAACATTCACTATGAATGTTGATGTGCTAGAAAAAAGAGATGAAGTATAAATAATTATCATAAAACATCAAAAGGAAGAAGAGGTGAAAGTTGTAGTACAGAAGAAAGTCATGACTTTTACAAAAGACATGACTTTACAAATAGAATTGATAATGGAAGAAGACATGGTAGGAGAAGATGCTACAACTTTGATGAAATATAAGCTTAATGAATAAGTCATAATTTATTTTACAACTCTAGAGTTCTAAAGAGAAAAATGTCAATACCATGATTTCACAAAAACTCATAGCCTTGGTAAAGAGGAGCACACTCAACAATGCCATGACTTTTCATAAACTAATGACACCCACCGAAGAACATACGAAATGGATGAACTTTATCCATGATCCCATGTTAAAGAAGAATTTTAGAAGATACATTGAGAAACAAAATATTATACAAATAAGATTTCCTGGACTACTAAAATTACAAATAAAAATGAAGGTCAAAATCTAGACTACTTAGGAGGCAACATAATATTTAATTTTCTATGTGTTATAATAATTTTGATATGTATACATTTACTCAAATGCCTGTACATATATCAATAAAAGTCATGACACTCAAATCTAATTGTGAATTTCTATCAAGTCAAATCTAGACACCATGATAATCTTATAGAAAAGATATGACAATGCACAAAATCATGAATACTTTTTATTATCCATGACTAAAACCCTAACCTATAGGTATTAACTAGGCTTAGAGGTGTCAAACGTAATGAGTCGGGCCGGGCCGGCCCATTTTTGGCCGGCCCGGCCATGCTTTCGTGCCGGGCCAGGCACGACACGGTTACCGTACCGTGCCGTGCCTGGCTCGGCAAAGTTCTGAGGAGGTCAGCCCGGCACGGGCCTGCGGCACAAATCCTCCGGGTTCGGCCTGGTCGGACTGAACCCATACTTTAAAAAAAATTAGGGGTTCGGCTGCGCGCTGTTGCGCCGCTGCATGCCGAACCTCTACTTTAAAAAAAATTAGGGTTTCATCGCATGCCGTCGCACATCCGAACCCCTAATTTTAAAAAAATAGTGTTTTGGCACACACTGTCACGTCACCTCACTGCCTGAAACCATAATTTTAAAAAAAAATTAAGTTTCGGCACGCGTTGTCGTGCCACCGCAATGCCCGAGACCCTAATTTAAAAAAAAATTAGGTTTCTTGGCTTGTGCCGAGGTACCATGCCGGGCCACACACGGCATGAGGCCCGGTTGGCCTTGGCACGACATGACACGATTAGTGCCGTGGTTGGGTACGACATGAGCCCGGGCATGGGAAATTCCCGTACCGAGCAGGCCTAGGCACAACTGAATTGTGCCGTGCCTCGTGCCGTGCCAGGTCAGCCGGCCCCGGTTGACACCTCTAACTAGGCTAGGTAGCCTGAGCATGACATGAGGCATAACAAAATTCAAGCAATTTAGTCATGCCAGACATATCATGACCTAGTTTAGAGTTGTGCCTAGAGCAGCTTCATGTTGGCCTAAACACTAATCATGCAATATTGGACTAGAGTTCCTAGCACAAGAAGCACAATAAGAAATTTCATAGCATGATAGCACGTGCAGGCAAATTTTAGCCTAGATGGCCAAACAAGCTAGCTTGACCTGACCCAGGCTAGTTTGGACTTGACCTAAGCTAACATGGACCTGACCTAGATTAGCCTTTTTTTTGAAGCTAGGCTAGCCTTAATCGAACCCAGGCTAGCTTGGCTAGGCCAGACCTAGCTTGTCTCAAACTAGTTTGACCTAGCATGATCCAACATGACCTTGGCAAAAAGCATGCCAATGAGCCATGTCGGGATACCCATTTTTAGAGTTGTGTCAACATGACATGATATGTGCTAAAAGCCATGTTGATATTGGAAATGACAAGGTGGTCTAGATGGGCCTAAAATGGGTTGTGCCAAAATGAAATCACTCATTTGATGCCTTTATAATTAACCCTATAAAATGCACTAATCACAATTTTTTTTATGAAAACTCTTATTCTTCAATGCCAAAGAAACTCACATCAACACACTTTGTTTTGAAGATCAAAGCTATATGAAGGAGGAAACACTAATTTTGAAGCTTAGGGTGAAGAGAGAAAATACTGAGATGAGTTTCAAGGTTAAAAGGAAGTAATAGAAGCTACCTGCTGCCTGTACTTCCTCCCAAATAATGGTAACTGAACTAATATTTTTAATAAAAAGGGGTAAAAGATGGATAACGTCCTCTCTAGAATAGAAGAGCTATGTAGCGGAGCAAGGATTCATAGAATCCATTCTACCCTTATAGTAGATAATAGAAAAAAAAGAATTAGGAAAAATTCTACACACATGGAAAGAGATAAGCAATGCTCATTGCGGAGTTTTACTCCAATCTTGAAGACATTCAACGGAGTTTGAGTAAATTTTTTTGCTCTATTTTTTAGTTGACTTTCTATCTCTATACCATCATATAAGATAGGGTGAGCTTATTTTAATTTTTAGTAAGAGATTATAAGATCCATATAGGAGAGATATTGAAGAAGTCAATTAATAACTTCAAAGGAGGGGAACTCTCTAGCCACATAATTTACCTAACCTTGATTATTATACTACGTTGAGCTAAAGGAGTCATGCCGTTCAAAGATAAAGACTAATGATGCCCATGAAATTCTCCCTGATATTTGTGTCTTTGAAGATAGGGCTTGAAGGAGATAAAAAGAGGAAGTTAGTTTTTGAAAGGAAGAATCAGCTGATGTGGGATAAAAAATTGCTAGCCTTCCCCGAAACTAGCATAGAAGTAATGAAAGGAATTAGAGATAATTTGATGAAAATTTGTTGCACAAATATGATTTTTCAATGGATATATGAGAAGAAGACTTGAAAGAAGTATTCTTCCTTTTGAAGAATATGAAGCTAGGGGTCAATGATAGGGAGATATGATTGAAGTCAGAGTTAAATTCAATGCATAGTTTCTCTGTGGTGGAATTGGAGAAAATAGACAACAAGTGGGAAAATTATGTGAAGAGAACTAACTTGAGGATCAAAGATTTATTTGTCTACGCCAAATAAATTATGAAAGTGGAGTAAAGCCTTTGGGGGCTTGAGGAGTAAAGCAAGTTAGATAAGGTTAAATTATGTGTACGCCAAATAAATTATGAAAGATTTATTTGTGTATGAAAAATACATTATGTGAAGAGAACTAACTTAAGTAAGACAAGGTTAAAGTGGAGTAAAGTAATACATTATGAAAAATACATCTCAACAAAGAATATTTATTAGTGTACGCCAAAGGGGGGCTTGAGAATCTTTTATAATGATCTTGAAAGAGGCAATGAAAGGAGTGGAGACTACAATGTTTGATAGAACTGAAGCCTTTGGGAAACTATACAAATCTATCACAAGTGAGTAGAAAAGCATGTTAAAGGGAAAACATATGGAGATAGATGGTAACATAATGTATAGAGAGAAATAATAGATCAAAGATTTAGCGAAGTATCATAATGGAGATAGATGGTAACATAATCTTTTTACTTGACCCTTTTTAGGATTCACTCAACTCAAATGGGAGAAGACAATATGCATTATTTAGTATGATCTTAAAAATGGATTAGAAAATAAGTTACAAAGGAAATGCAATGAGACCATTCACATCATGCCCAAATTTGAGCTGTCTAAAGCACAATTTCTAGTGAAGGATTTGGGTGCGATGGGTCAATCATATCATTCACCTTTTTATTCCTATTGATGTCATGTGTGCTTTTTTTTTTATTTTTGTGTTATTGTATTCTTCTTTATTCTTGCTATTCTAGAAGATTTTCAAATAGAGAGAGAGATAGACAGATAGATAGATAGATGGTGGGAGATTCTTTGTTCAATGATGAATAATATTTTTAGTGTGAGAGTTTGTTTGGAATTCAAAGTATCAATTATTTTGGATTAATTTATACTTTTATCATGATATGTTTGTATGGAATATGAGCTTATAAAAAATTATTAAATAGTAAGTTTTATGAATTTGGATGAATAGTAGTAAAATCAAATGTAATTTGAATAGATTCAAGAACTTGATGGAAAGATGACTCGAAGGGCATAAAAGTAATGAAAGATCATAATTATTTTTAAGTCACAACTTAGTTATACTAGCACATGCTAGGGAGTAGTCATAGTAGTTTTTCTTGGGCATGACTCTACATAACAAATCATGGTATTTTTTGTACATCACGATTCTACTTAGTTATCACATTTTTTCACTCTACAATACTTTATTTGTGACCAAAACTTTATCTGGGAGTAGTAACACATTAGTAGTAAATAGAATTTTAGTCATGATATTATTTTCATGTAATGCAAACCAACTGTCCCACTAGTACGAGAAAACATGGTAAGTTCTAGTGCCATAATACTTTAGTTTTAAACAGAATGATTTCTAGTTATCAAAAACTTTTCCTACCATGACCTTATACTCCAAAGAAGCACATTCTTAGACATGACCATTATTTCTATCGAGACTTTATGTTCTAGAAAGAAAATGTTACAATCATAGTCTTCTTAACATTATGACTATTTGTTTTAGAGAGTAAATACCTTAGCTATGATATTTTTTTTATCATGACTTTGTGTTCTAGAAGACAATTATTTCAATCACAGCATTCCTGCTATAATGACTTTATACTCTAGAAAAGAATTACCATACCCATGATATTCTTTTTTCCATGATTCTATGTTTTAAAGAAGAAGTTTATCAATTATGACATTTCTTTTTTTTTCCACAACTTTTGAACTCTAGATGATATTCAAAGCAATGAAAAAGTCATTATTTCAACCTAAATTCACAACCTCCAGCTTGAAATTTACACAACAACTTGATGGATTTCTGATGATATAAAAAGGGGACTTATAGATTTTTCAAAAAATGAGGATTCGGATTTCGAGGTCTGAAGCATGCAAAATCTTAGAAAACATGAATTCCAACCTCAACTTAGGATCAAATTCAAGGTAAAACAAGTAAGGATTGATTGGAAATAGGATGTGAGACTTGTATCCTCACACCAACTACCATTAGGAACCATCTTATCGATAAAATGAATCATACAAGATCTTATATGAATTCTTCTCCAATATGAGTCTAAAAAGGGATCTAAAATTGGTTTATTATATTTGTGTATGGTGATTGTCGATATATAATATTTATTTTTGGTAATGTTATTAATTGATTTTTTTTATAAAAATGAATGCCATTTAGAATAAAGATTTAGGATTTCACTCTAACATAAATTTATGTATGTTAGTCTTGGTAAATAATGATAAGTTAGTTATATGACACACTCATGACATTTGATCTAAAAGAAGTGCCAACCCTTCTAATATTATTCTGTGAGATGAATCAATATTTGAAAATCCTAAATTTATATATAATTAATAATGTGAGTATGACACTCATGAAGTTGAATGTACAAATAAATTTATGATAGTAATTTTATCATAGTGTGTGAGTCATGTATTAGTCATGATGAATGATCAAATAGAAGTCATGGACACATGCAAGTTAAGGTTTTTCATAAAGTAGTGATAATTGAAAATCATTTCATCTTGTAAGATTTCTATAGGTAAAATATGTATGAGTACATATGTTAATTGGCATGAGTATGATGCTTATGAAACTAAAAGAAAAACATAATTATTACCACATCATTTCTCATTTTTCATGACTTTATAGGTTAGAAAATATAAATACATAGTCAAAGTAGTTATCAAGGGCAATTAACTTGCTACATAAAAAAGTAGAAATATGGATGACTTGTGAATGAAATAAGTATAATTTTAGTTGTTAAATATTGAATGTACAACTATGATAGTACTATCCTTGATATTGAGAGTTCAATGATGATAACCACATTCTATTTGAGAGGGAAATGAGGCAATTCACACTAATCTGCTATTCATCTGATAATAGAGCATAATATCACCCCAATACTAAAGACATCTCATAGTTAGTTCATTATTGGTTGATCAAACTTATCATATAATCCTTGTAGGATTAATATCTAAAATTTTGTCTATCTTTACTACTTGTATTACCTTTATACTTGTAGATATCTTTTGGAAAAAATTAATCGTCCAATGAGTTTCTAGGACCATTTCACAAACTATAACTTCTGACACTTTAATAAAGTCATAATATTTACATGTTGCCTTTTGCTAGAATTAATACATGACTCTCACATAATGGTAAGGCCCAAAATTTAGATGTTCTACATAACCCACATATTATTTGAAGACTAATTCTTCTAGAATATACATAGTTAGTCATAGATTGATTTATATTTTTGCTTCATGAGTATCATACTTGTATTAATTAAACTTACAAAAATATAGGGTTTCCACATTCATATCCATCTCACTAGGTAAGAATCAAAAGGGATATAATTTGTGTAAACAAGTCATGATCCACTAATGAGTCAAGAAGTATCAGCCTTACCCAAAACTGATGTAGAATAAATGGGGTGATGTAAAAAAAAAATTTGAAAATATGAATATTCAATAGGTAGAACATGAAGTTTAATTAGAAAATAGAATATGAATATTCAATAGATGAGAGAAATACTTGAAAGAAATCTTTACCTTACTGAAGAACATGAAGTTGGAGGCTAACCAAAGGGAACTTCGATTAAATAAGGAGCTAATGATAATGCATAGTTCTTTTGTGGAAGAATTTGAAAATAGAAACAAGTGGAAGGAATATGTAAAGAAAAAGAAAGAGGGAGATAAAGACAAAGGTAGAGCAATATGATACATTGTGGGAGATATATTTTAACAATGAGAGATATCTCAACAAGGAGAGCTTATTCATATCCAACCAAGAGAAGTTCAAGAGAAGAGTTTTAAAGATCATGGAAGACATAATGAAAAGATTGGAGACTAGAATGATGGAAAATTCTGAAGCCTTCATGAATCCTTACGAATCCATATTGAATGAGTGATAGGGGTTGATAAAGTGTAGATATCAAGACTTAGAAGCTAATGTGAATGTTAGATAGAAAGTATGGATAGGTGACCCGTAGACATGAAATACAAATTAGAAGAAAATATATTTTGCACAAGAGTCTTTTAAAAATACATCTTTCTCAATCAAGAAAAAATAAGATGTGCTATACAACATGATTTCATGAATGATGAAATAGGAAATAGGTGAGACGAGAGATGTAGAGAGACCTTCCATGTCCATACCATGATTTGAACCCCCTAAAGCATACTTTCTACTAAATAAGTGTAATATAAAGGATCGACTAATCCTTTGACTTTCTTCTCCACCTTGATGCATTTTTATTTTTTTATTTGTTTTATTTGTTCTTACTCTAGTTCTTGATAGATCCTCAAAAGGGGGAAAAGATTATTTGCTCGAGAATGAGAAAATATTTTAGTATAGAATTTTATTCAGCACTCAAAGTACTAAGTTTTTGTGGTGTTTTTATTTGGCTGTTTCATGATGTGTTTGTACTCAAAATATGCTTTAAAATCAAAGATTTCACTAAATTATATTTTTGATAGATTTTGATAAATAATAGTAGAATTAGATATATTTTGGGAAATAAAAGATACATTTGGTAAAATGATCAAATGAAGGGTAGAAGAGCAAGGAAGAAGCCATGATATTACTAATGGCATGACTTTTTTATACTAATATGTACCAATTGAGAATTCATGGAAACCTTTCTTGGCCATGACTATACAAACAAGTTATGACATTTATTACACATAGTAATTCTACCAAGTATTTATCATAATATTTAACTATACAACATATTCTTTATGACCATAACTTTATCTTGGAATCACAATCATATTAATTATAAACATAATTTTGGCTATGATATTTTTTTATGTTAGGAAACCAAGTGCCAAATTGGTATGAGAAGTGATTTTTCTAGCATCACGACATATTTTTTATAGAACCAAAATCACATAATACCAAATGATATTTAGTCATTACATCTTTTCCCACTTTAACTGTGTGCTCAAAAAAAATTTTTCAATTATGGCATTTCTTATCACCATGATAATTTATTCTAGGGAGGATTTTTCTCAGTCATAATATTTCTTACTATCATAATTATATGCACCCGAGAGAAACTTTTTTGTTATGATATATCTTACTACCATGACTATATATTCTAAGAAGATTGTCCTCAATTTTGGTATCATTTGCTACCATAAATTTATGCTCCATAAAAGATTCAAAGATTATTTAATTATACTACCTTTACCCAATATCATGACTTTTAACCTATTGAACCATTATAGTATAACATAGAACCCTAATGATATAAACATAGAATTAAAAAGATTTAAGATAGGGCTAGGGAATACAAAAAATGGGGCAAGAACACCACCACCAAAAGGGGATGAACATCACCCCCCAATAATGGACAAAATTCAAGCCGAAAACAAATAATAATATATTGGGAATTAGATTTAAGATCTAGATCCTCTTGTCGATTGTCATTGGGATCCCTCTATTCAAAGATATGATACTTCAATTTTCTTACACAAAATCTTTTCTAATGTTATACTAATTAGGAATCTAGTGTTGGTTTATTATAAATGTGTATGCTGGTGATGATTTTGTAACCCATAATTGTAAAATCTCATGTTTTGAATATTGATGGATGTGGATATTATGTAGAAAAAAGATTTAATATTTTACCACCAAATAAGCTTATGTGTGCTATGTGTGATTGATACTATTAGGTAAGTTATGGGATGCACTCACAAAATTGGAGTCAAAAGAAGTAAAAATTAATCTATTTCTATCTCATGAGATGAACTTATGCTTGAAACCCTAAATTTATGTAAGTTAAATTGATGTGAATATTGTGTTTATAAAGCTGAAAGTATAAATAAAAATATAACCATTCAATTGTATATCTCTCAAAATAACAAGTCTTCAAATAATATGGAGGTTATGTAGAATATCTAACCTAAGGTTTCATTATTCTTGGGATCCATGTGTTGGATGTGGTGAATGGTAATAGGTATGTTATGTGACATATATAAGAAAATATATTTCTAAAGGATGGTGACAACCATGTGATCATTTCTCCTTGTATAAATTTCATAAGCATAATTATTAGAGAGACATATGTTAATTGATACAAGTATGACACTTACAAAACCAAAATCTCAAACATAATTATTACCATATTATTTCATATTTTTATGACTATTGAGTTTAGAGAATAAAAATACATACTCAAAGTAGTCAATGAGGATAGTTGATGTATTGCCTAAAAGGAAAATGAATATAGATGACTAACAAACAAAATAAGTGTGACTTCAGTAGTAGAATACCAAAGGCATAACTACAAAGAGATAATCCTTGATAGTAATAGAGTATGGATGATAATCACCTTATATGCCAAAGATGCTAAATGAAAATTTACATCAACTTACCATTTGTCCAATAATCAAGAATGATATTACTATAATATTAAAGAAAAAATCATCATACACATGAAATTAAATTAACAATAGTGCCTAAGTTTCAATCCTTGATCCTAGTTTATCTTCTCATTTAGCAAGCAAACCATGATTTAAGGGAATGTCAAAGAGCATGGAAAAGTCCAAGGTGGAGTGCTTGAAATACAATGAGCTCAGGCACTTTAGAAGGGATTGTCAAGTAGATGCTTCCAAGCCTAGAAATGGTAGAAGTGGATCAATAAAAAGAATAGAACCTATGATAGAATGATTCATTGATTATGAAGCCTCATATCACATGAATCCACATCGATAATGCTTCTATGAGTATGAAAATCATGATGGTGAAGGTATGATGAGAGTATAAAGAAGCTCCCAGGTACCACACATGTTCCATGCCTTAGCAAAAACCTCATCTTAGTTGGGATAATGATAATTGCTTGCTTGATATTTATTTGTGATGGTAATTCATGTAAAATGACTTTTAAAGTAAGGGTTATTACTTAAGAAAGAAGGGTTGGATTGTTGATGAATACCACTATTCCCAATTTTGATAGTTGCTACTTCATTATAGAAAAAAGGGCATCACTAAAAAAAAAAGAAAATTTTCAACAAACATGTAAACTCTAGAAAATATAAGATAAAGACCAGTAGTGGCCGTGACAATATATAATATCATCACAACTTAGATGATATCATAACTTGAATACTAGAGCTATGACTTTATTTTATTGAGGAGATTACAACATGTCAGAAGAAAGGTGTGGTTGAAGACTCAACAATGTTGTGGCATCATAGATTTGGGTAATTAGTAGGAAATGTCCCACAACTACAACTTCAAATAACATGCTGAAAAAAATTTCAGATTGCTTATGAGATTTTAGATTTTGTGAAGACTATTTGTATGAAAAATAGAACAGAGTAACATTAAAGTCGACATCCACTAGATCAATGATATTGTTGGACTTGATATACAATGATTTATTTAGAGAAACATTAAGATTATCACTTGAAAATTTGAAGTATTATGTCTTTTTTATGGGTGATATCTTTCAATAAATCTGATTAAAATTTCATTTAGAAGAAGTCAAAAGTTCCTCAAAAAGTTCAAAAAGTTTAAGGTACTAGTAAAGAACCTTTTCAACAAAAGATAAAAGTATTGTGCATAGACAATATAATTGAATATTTTATAGTACATCAACTTTGTGTTAAACAAGGGATTACAAGGCAAAACATAGTTCAAATGGCATCACAATAGAAGGGGATAACCGTAAGACAAAAACAAAATATTGATAAAAAAAGGTAGGATATGTAAGAAGTTGGGCAAGCATGAAGGCAAATTTCTGGGCTGAAACTATTGCAACATTCTGCTACATGAAGAACCAACCTTTCACATATATTGTGTAGGGACATACTCCATTCAAAGTGTTGCATGAGAGAAATCCAAGTGTGCTCCATCTCTAAGTCTTTGAATGTGATACATATGCACATGTGTCAAGAGAGAAGAGGAAACTAGCTAGATTTCAAATCCATGAAGTATTTATTTATTAAAAACAAAAAATACATCAAAAGCTATTAATTATGAAACTCAGAGACCATAATAGCCATCTATTCCAGAAATGTCATGTTCAAGGAGCCAAAGGAGAAAGCTAGTTATCGTGACTCTCCTCAAAGTCATCACACGAAGTCAAGTCATTATGACTCAACCCAGCTTCTTGATTTAAAACTCGATTGTCATGACTCTTCTCCAAGGGGTGACATAAAGAAAGGTTGTCACAATTCAACTCAACATTGTGATATGCAACCTAAATGTCATGACTTTTCTCAAAGAGGTGACATGAAGTCATGTCATCATGAATCAACCCAACAATATTAAATAAAACTTGGTTCTTATGACTCTTTCCAAAGGGAATAGACTAATATTTCTTGGGGGCCATGATTTCCCTCAAATGTGTAACATGAAGAAATGAGGTTTTGATATGGAATTATGGCATCTCAACTTAGACACTATTGCAATAGAAAATAATGAAACCATGACTCAAAATCTTGTCGAAATTGATAATATCAATTCAATTTCATCAATACATGGTGAATTTAATGAGGAAGTTGTGAAGTCTGTATTTGCACTATGGACGTCTACAAGGGTCAAAATCTACTAATGAGGTATGTAGATATTAAATAGCATATACTACTCATTATAAGGGATGATTACAATACTATAGAAGAGGTCATAGCCTATGGAGAATTCAAAGTAGTTGGAGTAAGTCATGAGGTAAGAGAAGCAATCTCTGGATGATAATAACACCTAAAAACTTATTGAGTTGCCCAAGGGCCAAAGAGATATATAGTGCAAGTGAGTGTTCAAGCAAAAATTAATACTAGTGGTAATTTTGAGAAGTACAAGACATGATTGGTAGCCAAGGGTTATTGTCGGATTGAGGGGATAGACTATGATGAAATCTTTTCCTTAGTGGCTAAGATGACATCTATCCAGGTAGTTCTAGTAGCAAAAGCTCTATATAATTTAGAGGTAGAGTAATTAGATGTGAAGATAATATTTCTTCTTGGTGACCTAGAAAAGAATATTTTTATTTGGAAACCGGAAGGATTTGAGGTAAAATGTAAGGAGGACTTGATATATAAGCTAGAAAAGTCCTTGCATGGTATGAAGCAATCTCAATAAATGTGGTACCAAAAATATTTTACATTTATCCTTCATTTGAGTTTCATAATGAGTGAGGATCATTGTGTATACACAAAGAGGTTAGAAAATAATTTTGTGATTCTTACTTTTTTTGTGGATGATATGCTTCTATTTAGAAACAATATGATGATGATTTATACTATGAATAACAATTTACAAGGAAGTTTGATATAACTAGCCTATGAAAAGCTAGAGCATTTTGGGCACACAAATTGCAAGGGTTATAGGGAACAAGCTACTATTTTTTGGGCAATAGAAGTATATTTAAGAAGTGCTTCAGAAGTTTAACATGTCTAAATATAAACTAGTTAGTATACATATGTTGTCAATGTTAAATTTATTTGTAGAAAATTGTTCATTTACATGAGACATAAGGAAAGAAATAGACTTTATATCATGTGCAAGTCCAGTCAGGAGTCTTGTGTATGCTTTGGTGTATACATGACTCAATATTTCGCATATAGTCAAAGTTTTTAGTAGATTTAATGCCAACCTAAGAAAGGTGTACATGAATGTTGTAAAAAGGATGCTCATGTATCTTTGTGGTATTTGAGATTATGTTTTAAAATTTGGTGGTATTGTGGATGCTAATTGGTGTAGAAACATGGTTACTAAAAGATCAACAAGAAAATTTATGTTCAACTTGTATGATGAATTATTTAGTTTATTGAGTAAGCAACAACTCGTCATAGCTTTTTTCATGTACTAAGGTAGATTACATTGCTCCTACTTAGGAAAGTATGGAATTTGTTTGGATTGGGTGACTATGTGCAGAGCTTGGTTTTGAACAGAAAAACTTCAGGTTATGATGTGATAGACAAGTACTATTCAATTAGTAAAGAATCTTACATTTCATGCATGAAAAAAATACATTGATATCCAATATAATTTTATTAGAGAACAAGTCAAGAAGAACGTTGTTCAACTAGAAAAAAATGATATGAAGGTAAATTGTATAGATTGCTTTACAAAGTCATTGGGCATTGAGAAGTTCAAATAGTTCATAGGTATGACAAGATTGATGAAATATTTGTTAAGTAGAAGAATATTAGGATTGACTCATACATCATCTAGAATCTTAGAAGGTACGTAGTTGTGGAGAAGGAAGTAACAAACTGCAGAATAGGCAACATGATATATTGAGGCCGCAACTTGGTTATTATGTGTCATGACTCTATCAACCTTCCACTTAATTTATGATAGTCACAACCTTGTTCTTTCGGCTATGACTCAAGTTGTTCTCATAATGTAAATTATATCATTATGACTAAGGTGGTCGTGTGACATAGAAACATATTGTTGCATCTAGTTTGATACCATGACTGAAAATATTTTATCTTGGCTCCATTTGTTATTGATATATTGTATAGTTGTCTTTGGTGTTATCATGACACTTATTGTGTTGTCATGATATTATTTACTTATATTCATGCTTTGTATTTAAATAATTAGTAAATGAGCACTATAAAAGAATGAACAAATCATAAAAGAGTGCAAACACAAATGAATATGTGAGAACATACGAACACATGTAAGTACATGAGAATGTATAAACACAATGAAAATTATAGAGTGTTGTAATATAATATAAACAACATAAAAAAATCTATATTAATTCTATATGTGACTTATTGTGCGTGCTCTTTCTTTCTCTACTTTCCCTCTTCTGTGTGAATTTATTTGTGTATGGTGGTTGTATTTGTTCTCTCTTCTATAGCTCATACTTAATTCTAACATTTTCAATGACATCATGAATTTAACCTAATAATTTATATTCTATATTATATGGCCTAATATGAATTACATATAATGAAACAACGAGAAGATCATGTGGTATAATTCACTTGATACTCACATTGGTATCATACCCTAAAACTTGTTCAGATCCTACTTCGATTCAAAATGCTTGTTAGTACTATTGATTCTTATCTTTGGGATTAGAGTTGAAACATAGCACTTGATTTTTGACTCATGTTTCCCTGACATTTCTATCAAAGAAAAGAGCTAATTTTTTCCAAAATCTTTACAAAAATCTCTCATAAAAAAATTGAAAAAAAAATAAAAACCATTCTTCATATAATGACTGTATAATGGATTTTCTTCTTGTTCGCACTTAATCATTTATTGACTATGTACCTCCTACTCTTTAATTTATTATGAAGTTAAAATAGCTTAGTGTGGAATATAATAGGAGGGACTAATACACCATTTAATCAAAGAAAAAAACATCTATGCATCATAATATGATTTTTTTTTCTCAACAAACAATTTCATGAAATGGACCAAAGAGAGAAATATCAAATAAAATATTATTGTGATAAATCTCATTCAAATCCTAGAAGTTATATTTTTATGTCAAGATATTAATATTAGTAACCTGGATAGGAGTGATCTAATCTCATCAACTTAATTATACATTTCAATCATTTTTCCTTGGGTCATTGTTTTATCTTAGTGAAATGTATGGAAAAAGAAGTGAAACCTTGATCCTTGTTTATGTTTTAATACAAGTGTACCAAACATAGAGAATTCCTTTTATAGTTAAAAATGATCAAAATTTACTTATTGAAAAATAGGGAATGAATTGTTTGTATCAAACTTAAGTCATCTTAAAAAATTTCTTAAAGTCTGGAAAATGTATTTAAAATATTAGTAAATAGAGTTTTTAGTTCTCAAGAAATAGAGTGATGTAACCAAAATAATGGCATTGAGGAAAGAAGAGGCTTAGTAGAAGCCAAAATGACTCGTAGTCAAGCAATTATTGATGGAGAGGTATTTTGGAAACAAAAATCTTCAAATAGGTCTCACAAGAAAGGTGATAGACATGCTATGTTTTCCGTGCATTAATGAAAATAGAATAAAAAATAATTATATCCATTCTATTAATAATGAGTGGAGTAAATGCTTGGACCAAAACAAAGATATTCAAAAATTTAGTATTAAATTCTATCAAGAATTATTGAATAAGCATAGAGAGCTAGAGTAACCTAAATTAGAATTTATTCCTTTTTTGAATTCATGTAAAGAAGAAAGCACCTATCCGACATGTTTTATTTCCAAATAAATTGGAAATAAACCATGTGCCTTCAGTAAGTAAACATCATTGAGACATTATTGAAGATGATATTTATTATGATTTGTGTATTTCTTTCAGGTAAGTATATTTCCATGATCCTTCACTAGTATACTTATTATGAGAATCCATAGAAAAAATGCATTATCCTTTTGGTAGAAGTATTCCCATTCAGTATTGGCAAGGCAAGTTAAAGATCATATAAAACATTCTTTATTTATGTGTTAAGTCTTTTCCCCCTAGGATTGTTTTTCATATTCAAATTGTGTTTATAAAATATCACGAATAATATTTTTTTCTAGCCCAAGAAGTAGTTCAAAATTTTGGATAAATGGATTGATCTTGTTAATAGATGTGTTTAATTCATTTGATTCTCCATTCAAATTCATAGAGAGATTTAGTGTTTCTTTAAATCTAACCAAGGGCTTCAGAAAAAGTCTCTTTATATCCATCTATTTCAATTAGTTTGTAAAAGTATTTGCACTGAAGCCATTAATATCATTTTGAAAATAATGCAAACATGAAAATAATGCAAACATGCTCAGGTGATATAATTATATTAAAGAGAATATAGTTGATAGTAAATCGAACACCCTTGGTTTTAAATAAATATTTCTTCTAATCACAAATCATAGTTTTCTAGTTTGGTCGGCCATTAGAAAATATTTTTTTGAGAGCTTGGTGACAATATTTCTAATTTAATATTTTATTTGATGAGCTAAAAAGCTCCAATCTAAAAGAGGAAAAATCATTGTCACTAAGGAATGTTTTATGCCATACCTTTTTATAATTTCATGCCCTTCAACCAACTCAAGCAATAGTTTCTGAATTAAAAAGGTTTTATATAAATTTAAATGGGTAAATAATAAGGATCTTAACTCATTTAGATGTGGAATTTTTTTTTTTCTATTACATAGAGGTTTGGATTTTCAAAATCTAAAAGAAAGATCATTATAATTATGAATATGAAATGTTTGCTGAATGCTTACTTAACTAACTTCATCCTTAGTTGATTCACTATTATAGTCATGTAATGTATGAAGAAAACTATTGAGAGTGGATAGGACATGATTAATCAAATTGAATATAGTGATATGAGTAGAATAAAAACTCAATATGGAATTTAGACAAGAACAAAGAGTTTAAATTTCATGAATCATGGTATTATATTCGAAAGCATAAATTAAGATTAAATATGTTCTCAAATTTTTTGAATTATCATATTCCCATCAATTTATCATACATTGGTTGAGAGTATTAAGTAAATTTATTCCAATAAATGATATTATCAAAATTAATGTATTCCAATAGTTTTGAAATATTTGAATTATTATAATAAAGTTTGATGGGTTATTTGTATGATAATTATCAATTCATCAAAATTATTTAGGATTTTTTCTGAAGGAGATTCAAGAGTTTGACTTAATTCTCATGTGAAATCGGCTCAATTTTTTATTAAAAGTTTGATGCCCATCTTAGTCTATAAAAAGATTTGAAAAAAAACAAATTGATTTCCATTTCCAAAATATTGCATTCTCTATAAATAATATTATTTTAATCACTTACTACAACATGGTTTGGGTAACCTATTTCTCTTATAAAAGTGACCTCGTACATATGGCTAATTAGGTTACCTTCATTTACTCATTAGGATAGAATTCTCTTGTTCCTTGAGTATGATGTGAAAGTTTTTCATTGACCACTTTTTGGGGAACCCCTCACCATGAAGAGGATAATCTGAGGGTGTAATCATTGATTTCATTTCTTGTAATGATCCTCTTATGAATTTGAGCATATAAGTATAGTCATTAATTTTAATTTCATGTAATGTTATGAGCCTCTTATGAACTGAGCATATAGGTGTAATCATCAAATATGGTCACAGGTTCATGCCCCATAATAAATTATATATATATATATATATATATATATATATATATATATATATATATATATGTATGTATGAATTTATTTATTTATATAAGTATTTATTTTTTAACCTATATCTTTAATTATGTTATTCATGTTTGTGAAATGATTCAATGATGGGGGGTTTCATGTTCTTTGTATTAGGACTATTTTACACTAAAAGTTATTTTTGATTATTTTCTTTTAGGTTGATTGAGTTCATTTTATTCTTTTAGGTTGATTGAGATGATTTGGTGCATAGAGTTATCAATTCTTGTAAAATATAAGTTTACTATTCACAATATAGACAAAGTTGGAAACTCTATAGGTGAGATTATAGTATATGATTTTAATAGGACTGTCTTGATTATAAGGAATAATGAAATTCTAACTTCTTGTGATGGTAAACTTATGCATATTGAATGAGACCACCATAATATGCTTATTTTATACAAATATAAAAAATAAAAATACATCATCATTATTATGAACTTTATTAATTTTACTTTTAAAATAATTAATAAACACATACACTTGTTAATAGTTATTTTGCATACAGAGT
This sequence comes from Sapria himalayana, assembly GCA_029783825.1. Lineage (NCBI taxonomy): Eukaryota > Viridiplantae > Streptophyta > Magnoliopsida > Malpighiales > Rafflesiaceae > Sapria > Sapria himalayana. Next base: position 364,732 of record JAREIK010001723.1, read on the forward strand.
GAGACATATAAATAGATTAATAAACTCAGCGAGTTAGATAACTTTATCATTATATGGTGAATATTATTTATTGATAGAAATCATATCCTATAAAATAGATTGATGATAACCCATTGAGGATGCTTATAAGTTTTAATATTTTCAAACCCTGCAAGTAGATTTTGATCAAACACATCAAATAAGTTAACGGTCTTGAGAAAATAATAAAAGAGATTAATTAAATTAGATTGTTAATAATTCATTAAATTGAAGGATGTCTATAATCTTTATATGGGGAGTTTAAATAAGTGTAAAATAATAATAGACTTGAATTATTTTAAATAAGTAAGAGAGTAATAATTCTATAATAGAATGAATTATAATTAATGTAAATGGTATAATATAATTTATAATATAACTAATCTAGTGCCATTTAGAAACATTTAAATTATAATTATAGATTTTGTTTATTTGTTTAGAATATTTATATACATAAAATTGATATGATTAATTTGATTTAAATTATATTAATAAATCTTATTAATTGATATGAATTAAAATCAAATTAATTATTTAATTATATATATATATATAATAAACATATTCTTTATATTCATAATTTAAATATAAATTAAATATGAAAATATGACATCACTTTAGAAAAGTGATGTGACATGCTTTTAATATTATTTTTTTAGCATTTTTGGTTTATATTGGCATAAGAGAAGAACATCACACATTATTCTTCTTCTTCTTCCTCATGATGATAGAGCATGCAATACGAGAAAGAGTCTCGGCATAAAAGAGAACACATTATATCAAGGTATGTAGTAAATGATTCTACAATAATCTTTATCCCATAACAAGAAATTGTAAAATAATTTAACATAACACATAGTTTCTCAATCATATGATTTTAAAAAACTAACACCTACATTTGGCATATGGTGCAATTGACAAATGCTCATCATTATTTAAGCATCCAGGGGTTTGTTTGTATTTTTCATAGTATATAAAGTGATGATTATGGATATGGTAGGCTTGGTTAATAATGCATTATGAATAACATGTTGGCCATATGTCACTTTATGTGCATATGGAAATGAAGGGAAAAGATAATATAGCAACATTAGTAGTTAGATTAACATCGCAAACAAACTAGTTGATAATGAGAATGATGATTTTCCACTCAGCAAAATAGGTATGTAGATGAAAAAAATATATAAGGAAATGTAATGAAAAAGTAAGAAAATTGGAAATGATGCACATAACCATGATGATGAGTAAGGATTAATCTAGAGGAGGTAAATTGTATGTGAAATATTTGTTTGATGATGAAACATATAGATAAAATGACACAAATGTTTATGTGTGATCAGTTAGACAAAAGAACATAGGTAGAATAAAAAGCATGGCGATTGTAAGAAGAAAAGCAATCATTGTGTGAAATCCCAAAAAAAAATGAAAGAATAAATAATTTGATTTTATTTCTGCAAAAAAAAAGGATTAAATAGTAATTTTGCAATAAGAAAAATAAACTGAAAATTTTAGAACCCTGATGATTAAATGGATTTCGTTATTAAATTTATCTTGGAAAATATAGCTATGGTGATAAATTTCGTCAAATTCTGTGGAAGTCAAAATTTTGTTATTTTTTTAATTTATTTAAATAATTATTAGAATAAATAAATAAATAAAAAGAAAGCAAAAGACTGCGCCACGCCGTCAACACGTGGCTGCCTCATGCGCCACCATGTGTAAAAGAAAAAAAATCATAATAATAATAATTTTTTTAATAAAATAAAATAAAATAAAATAACAATAAAAAAATGACATGAATCCAGAAAACGGGGTGATGGAGAGAAAATTAAAACATACTTTGGCTTTGGTAAAGGAGAGAGATACAAACTATAGAGAAAAAAAATAAACGATCCGTTAATTTTCTTTTGATTGTAACGGATTATTCTAGAGTCAGAATAGAATAGTCCAAAAACTAAAGTTGCTCTACATAATGAGATCTTCAGTTTGATATCAAACTTATAAAGTTTCTGTGAAATTTTCTGAAAGATAGTGATTTTCTCCTATCAGAATTTCTTTCTATTTAAAGATAATAAATGATCATGTTTTATATTTCAATTAGAATTGTAATAAATTTTATTAGAAATAGATAATTTGTGAAAATTTTCTGTGTTTTAATAGTAAAATTTAGTGCAGGTAAATTGGGTTTGGATTATTTTAACTGTGTCTAAAATGTCGTTTAATCATAAATTTTGAAAATAAAATATTATTATTATTTTTCTATAATTGACGATCTTGGCCATTGGATTTCATTCTAATGGCTAGGGTAGAAATCCGATGGATGTCTGCTTTTTGCCCACTTAAAAAATTAAAAAAAAATTTAAAAATTTAAAATATATATATTTTTAAATAAAAAAATTATATAAAAATAGATTATGAGTTTAAAGTTTTTCATTCTCATTTCTGTGTTGAATCTTAATTCTCTGCTCTCACTCTTTTAAATCCAATTAGGGCTGTAACCGAGCCGAGCTACTCGCGAGTTGCTTGGCGTTCGGCTCGTTAGAAGCTCGCTCGAACTTGTTTATTAAGTTAAACGAGCTGAGCCTGAACATCATTTTGAGGCTCGTAAGTTAAATGAGCCGAGCCTAAGCACCATCAAACTCGGGTCGTCAACTCGTAAACAGGCTCGTGAATAGGCTCGTGAGCAAGCTCGTTAACCAGGCTTGTGAACAAGCTCGTGAACCAAGCTCGTGAACCAAGCTCGTGAATAGGTTCGTGAACATGGAGAAGGCTTGATGCGTAACCAAGCTCGTAAGTTAAATGATGAATAGGCTTGATGCCTGAACATCATTTTAAGGAATATTTTAACTCTTGGACTTCAATAAAGTCAATTGAACTTTTATTATCTTATCTTTTTAATTTAGTTGTATGTTGGCTATTTTAGATGAACATTTTTTTAAATTCCCGGATATCATTTTGAGGCTCGTAAATTAAACGAGCAGAGCCCAAGTACCCTTAATCTCAGCTCGTCAGCTCATAAATAGGCTCGTGAACATGCTCATGAATAGGCTTGTGAGCAAGCTCATTAACCAGGCTCGTGAACAAACTTGTGAATAGGCTCGTAAGTTAAACGAGCCGAGCCCGAGCACCCTCAAACTCAGCTCGTCAGCTCGTCAGCTCGTAAACAGGCTTGTGAACAAGCTCAAGCCTACTCCTTTAAAACTGAGCCGAGCCGAGCCTGCCTAATACACTGCTCGACTCGGCTCGGTTACGCCCCTAAATCCAACTCCTCTACTCATACTCTCTATTATTTTTATTTTTTATTATATTTAATTAAGCTTAAACTATAATGTTGAAATTTTAAAACAATTTGAAGGTGTACTATAGTTGAAGTTTTTTTTTTCGTGTTTCTTATTATTGTGGGAGTGTGGATCAAGGTATTGGTTGCAGCTTATCTATCTCATCTATAGTTTAAAACATTATTAAAATAGTTTTTTTTTTGTTATTTTTTATATATTTAAAGTTATAAGAATAAAATAAATTTTTAAAAAATAATGGCTAATGGTGAGTATAATGAAAATAATATTAATTTAGATTTAGACATATATAATAATGATAATCCTATGGAAAGGTCTGAGGCCGAAACCATGTTTTCTTCCTTGGTCACGACTCAAACTCAAATGCTTAAAAAAAAAAACTAGAAGAACATCTAGAGTTTAGATTCACTATAACATAATAAAAAATAAAAATGTTAGGGACATTAATGAAGAATCAGCACAATTTAAGTATTATAAAAAATATACATGTATGAGTGTGTGTGGGACTGGGTACCTAAAGAGACATGCCAATCAATACATTAAAAAATATGACTTTTTAGATCATACTCAAACCCAACTGAGCATAAGTGGTGGGGGTTTTGAAGTTGGATCTAGTCCAACTTCTTTGACCCCATTTTTATACCACATTAACTTATGAAGGTAAGACATGACGAAACTAATTGTCATCATTAGTTTTCGATTAGATTTTCAGAGGATTCTAGGATTATCAGTATCATGCAAACCTACTTCCAACTTGGTTATCATAGAATTCTTATGTCTGTATGTATCAGGATTTATTAAATATTATATGTTAGAAAAATAATTAATAATTAATGAATTTAGATAATATAGTGAAGTGGTGTCCATGATGTCCGATATCTTGACTAGTCATGATGATGCATCTTTTGCATGTCTCGTCACCCAGTATGTAGATTCTAAATGGATGCTTAATAAAAAGATTTTAGGATTTTCATAGATTCTTCATCTTCATGATAGTCTTGTCATATATGAGTGTATGATGAGAATATTTAGAGATTATTATATTCATAATAAAATATTATGTATCACATTTGATTATATATCAAATCATATAGTAGCTATTAATATATTTATTAGAATCATTAGAGATGGATCATTAGGTGAGATTTTTCCTATTAGTTTCATGTGTCACATTATTAACCAGATAACAAGTGAGAATGAAAGTTGTTTCCTCTACATTAGAAAAAAATATGAAACTCACTAAAATATCTCCAGACACCTAGTAGACAACATGAATTTGGTAGTCTCTATTTATCTATTGGAATTATGAGTGGCTAACTTATTAAAAAAAAATTAAATGAATGTGAGATACTATTGGAATTATGCTTACCAGATATTAGAGTAATGTGTTGGATATGAACACGTGATATCCAATTATGTCAATAGTAAGAGTGGCTACCTTATTATTGATGACACTAACTTGGATACAATAATTTCTTTTATGAAATTCCTTAAGATTTTTTCTGGCACAACAAACATATGTGTGTCTATGTACATGCCCACCACTTGCATTGCACTCAGGCACATGTGCGATATTAGTGGCATGTTTAGCAAGTTTAAAGATGACCCTATATTTAGTACCATGTCTGTTGAGATGGAAAGCAAATACTTAAAGTACTGATCTACCATTATATCTCTTTATTGTCTAGGTACCTGCATAGATTGTAGGGTTAAGGTAGAAGATATAAAGAATATATTGACATAAATATCTATATGCATGAACTAGGGACACTAGCATGAAAGGGTCATTCACAAAAAATTAACTTAGTTATATACTACGACACTAGGTATGGTAGTAGTTATAACTAGGCTCTGAGTATGGACATGGACACCATATTCAGAGATGATGACTTCTCCATTCAATTAGTGAGGAGAAAATGATGGGGTGGTCTGTTGAATAGGAGCGAGCTATGTAGATATTTAGATATTGATTACTACTAAATCTAATCGCATAGCAATAACAAGAACATTGATATTTTATAATTGTATAAATCATATGAGTCCACATATCATGTGCTATCTAAGATTGCATGAGATCTACTGACTCCTTCTGTGTCGAGCTTAGTATTGGAGTATACTTTTACTATTGTAGTCAATATTGTTTTGGATAAATGATCAAGACTACTATTAGATACCATTAAGGCACTTGCATGCATGAAGAATTGGAATGATTTGAGGTTTGGCATCCAAGATTAGGCTAGAACAAGAGTGCAAGAGTTGTTGACAAATGATGACTCATATGATTTTGAGGATGTTGAGCCCACTGCTAGTGATACATTCACATACTTACATGATGATGATGGTGATTTACATACTAACATGATTGGTATTAGGATTGACCATGATGATTATTATTTTATTTTTGGATGAGAGATTTTTTTTTATTTTTTTTATTATTGTTATTTTTGTTAAGCCTTTTTTTTTAATTATGTCATTAATCATTATGGATAATTTTTTTTTCATTTTATAGTTTCATAAAAATATGACATCTGACATGTAATATACAAGTATGATTGTATTTTTTATACATTTTGCAATTCTAATTTGCAAATTACAATTTAACATTTTACATACATAAAAAATAAAAACTAAAATCAAAACTAGCAAGACCCATGCCAGTCGGGCCATGCTAGGCCAGCCAAAACAAAAGGTGTGCCAAAACACAAGTCATGACATTACACAAGTCATGCCATATCACAATTTGTGCCAGGCTGGTCAAATGGCCATGTTGTGCTAGCATGACATAATTGCCTTACTGGTGCATTCCCGGCATGGCACGGTGGTCTGAACATGACACCTAAAAATGGGTTGTACAGGCATGGCAAGACATGTCTGATACCTCTAGTTGTGATTGATTCAGATGCTTAAGTCAAATTAATTGGTTTTTATAATATTGCTAATCAAATTAGTGAATAAATAAATATAGATTTTGCAAGCACATAGGTTTTTACAAATACTTATGTGAAGACCTAGTTAGTTGAGTTGTTTAGCTATTATCAAATCAAATTCATGTTGTAATCACTTAAACATGTAATTTAAAATACTATAGTATTACATCAAAAAAAGAAAATACTTCCTAGTTTTTTGGTACTATTTCAAGAGAGAAAAGCTTCTTCCCTTCTATATAATCACTTAGACATGTACTTGAAAATAGCGACTATATTATAAATAATCATGATGCGTTGATTTGGATAAATAGTTCACATACATTTGTGGTTAAGTTTAAAAGATATTACAAAGAATGAAATTTTTAACCTCAAAAATATGTAATAGATATAGAGGTAAAAAGGAATTCTATCTATTTAATGTTGAAAGGTGTAACATAACATATTTATTTCAGAATGTTACCCTACATTAATAAAAAAATTATAAACTAATATTGACTTTTTTATTATAGAAAAAAATAGTAGATTTTTTAGATATATTTTATGAAGCAAATATGTTATTATTTAGTATTTATTATCATACTTTTCATTTATTTTTTTCTTAATTAAATTTTATTTCTTTAATATTTGTGATAAATAATATTAATAATAACTCATGTAGGCCAATAGTATAAAAAATGAGGCAACCTTTTAAAAGTATTAATATTAGGATAATATTTCTATATTTTATTTTGTTGTGATTGTTTCAAGTCCTAAAGTCAAATTATTTGGTTTTTATAATATTGATAATCATATTAGTGAATACATAAATATATATTCTAAAAGAACATACATTTTATAAATACTTATGTGAAGGTCAAGTTGGTTGAGATGCTTTGAAATAATAATATCAAATTCTTGTTGTAATCACTTAAACTTGTAATTAAAAATAATCTAGATGTACATCAAAGAAAGAAAATACTCCTTGGTATTTTTGGTACTATTTCAAGGGAGGAAAGCTTCTAAGAAGGCCAAGTTGTTTTCTATAATATTGCTAATCATATTGGTGAATAAACTTCTACAAGTGCATAGTCTCTTACAAATACTTATCTGACGGCCAAGTTCGTCTAGATGCTTATCAATTATCAAATCGAATTCATGTTGTAAATGTAATCACTTAAACATGTAATTGAAATGCTCTGGAAGTACATCAAAAAAGCAAATACTCTCTGGTTTTTTTGGTACTTTTAAAAGGGAGGAAAGCTTTTCAGTGCATTCATTAAATTGTTGCTACAAATGCCAAAATAAATATCCATTCAATTTCATAATCCTACCTTAGGTTATTAGTTGCCTCACGGCATGATTTCACCTACTCCTATGCAAGCAAGTATACTTTGATCGATCCAAATCATGTAAAGTTCATAGAAAAAAGTTAAGTATTTTAGTAATTATGCTTTTAATGGCAAGATCAGAATAAACATGGATTGATTTTCCATGTTATATAGTCACTTAATCCTTCAAACAAACTAATCACAAAATATTAGAGTATAGATATGATAAGCTCATTGACTCCTACCCAATTAGAACTAGTATGATAAAAAATGGCATTCTTTTATTGTTTACTAAATGATCGTTTGATGCCTATTTTAATATCAAGGGACTAATGCCAACACCTTCTATTTAGCAATCCTAACCTTACTAAATATTTGGACAAATATAGTTGCATGATCTCATCTCAATCACAAGGATCGATTATTAGGAATGAAGAAAGTCGAGACATAGCCCCACCCACTTCACATAACAATGAGAGATATAATAATTTCATCTCTAAGAGAAGAGAGAACCAATGTAGACAAATCTTTACATACACATGACTTATGTTATGATGCAATAGCCACCTTGGGGTTTTGTTTTGTGTGGTTAACATCTCTTACATGTACTATATATAGTTGGTGATTTGGAGTGTCGATGAATAATTGGCATGGTTGTGATGACTCAATGAAAGTGGAACCTTGGAGTTGGCTAGTGATCTTGTGATCCTCACTTAAAAGTTAGATGGTTAAAATTTGGATGAATCTACCAAATAAGCAAAAATTTAATTATTTCCAAATGCTTGTTTTATTACAAAGGTTATTAGGTCATGAAACTTATGATTAAAATATTTTTGATTTGCATTCATGACTTTCATAAAGGTAAGATTCTTCTAATTGTACCCTTCAAGTTATTTTTTTATAACCATGTCAAGACATATCTCATATTGAGTGCTTAGGCTTTATAATTTATTACATTTTTAGTTGTCTTGTATGCCTTGAAATGGCTAGAAACACTGGGTATTACTCAAAATAGTAACCTCCAACAGCCGATAAACCCACAATTAAAAAATAAATGATAGGGGAAAACCAATAACACCAAAAAGAAAAGCATTTGAAAGACATCATGTAGTGGATGAATATTTGAGACTTCATATACTGATTTTTGGGTCATTTTGTGGGTATATTATTATGCCCACACACATCCTAGTATTTATTTAAGAGATTTTACTAAATTTTTATTTTGATAGAAATTAACAAATGTTTGTAAAATCACAATCATTTTGGGTGAAATTAGTAGATTCGAATGAGCAAAGGCTTAGAGGGGAGAGGAGTAGTGAAGAGTCATGATAATTCCCTTTTCTTGACTTGAGCATACATTCATATTTTTGAGTCATTCTAGCATTGCTTATTGGTCATAATTCTACAAAAAATAGTTGTAATATTTTTTGTACATTATGAATTTACCATAACATTGACATAAGTATTTTATTGTGCAATATAATTATCATGGCTATGATATTTTCTTTGAGTCATGGATACTCTAATTATAAAATACTTAATAGTCATAATATTATTTTTCTATCACAAAAACCAAGTACTATACTGGTACAAATAAGCACTATAATTTGTAGAGCTATGATGTATTTGATGCATATCTAGAATATCAAGTATTTTGAGTCACAACATTATTTTTTATCATAACTTTTTATTCTAGAAAGTATTTACTTTAGTGAATCCTTTTTTAATACCACAACTTTGGCCTCCAAAGAGAAAATATCAAACTCATGGCCTTGTTTAGTAATGAGACTTTATATTATTGAGAGTAATTATTTCAATCACAGTAATTCCAGTGCCATGATACTAAAGATGTGGACTAGCCCAGGTAGCTTTACCATGACATGAGGCATGACTTGATTTAGTCATGCCTAACATGACATAGTCCAATTCAAATTCATGCTTGATTGTGTCATGGGCTAGCAAATGACATGGCGCTGGTTATGCTAGGACAATGTTTCTTACAAGGGAGGCACAATATGACATGATTGCCCATGGGGACAAGTTTTGGCTTGACTAGTCAAACATGCTAGCCTCATCCTAATCTAGGCTAGCCTGGATATGAAACATACTAGCCTTGACTAAACACATGCTAGTCTAGAACAAATTAGGCTAGCCTAGTTTGACCTATGCTAGCTTGTAACAAACCAAGCTAGCCTAGATTGAACCCATGCTGGCTTGAAATGAAATAGACTAGCATAGAGTAAACTTAAGCTAGACTAGAATGAGCTGGGCTAGCCTATCCAAGCATGTCCCAACTTGGCATGATCTAGCATGACCCAGCCAAAAGGCATGCTAATGGATCTTGTCATGCTGCTCATTTTTAGAATTGTGTTGGTATGGTATGGTACATGCTAATAACCCTGTCGTGTTGGGCATGACAAGGTGGCCCAAATGAGCCTAAAAATGCATCATGCCAATATGACATGAACCATTTGACACCTCTATAATGACATTTTACTCAGAATGTCAAGATCAAAGTCATGGTCAATTCAAATATCGTGACTTTATGTTATATATAATTATTTAGTGTTCAATTTATCAAATACTTTAGTATATTTTGGTGGTTGAGAATGATATATATATTTACTTATTTATTTATGTATAATTTATTTATTTCATAAGTATTGGTGTTTTGGAAAAATTTGGTGAATAGTTATGAAATCAATTAATTTTTAGATGTGTTTAGTAGAGGAGATAAATCTATAAGTCTTTCATAGTTATAGCATCCATTCTTAACTAGAACTCCATCTAAATGGTCATTAGCAACCATACATAGCTCATAAAAATATAAAAGCTACAACATTAATTTTCCGTCTCAGCAACCAAGTAACCCACTAGTGCCCAAGGTTATGGTTAATTTTATATTCATGCCTTTATCTTTATATAGCTCGATAGTCTCATGTTAGAGACACAACTCTTTTATAAAGGTGCAACTTATGAGCTATAAAAAATTAAAGAGATACAAGTAATCAAGCCAAAGCCCTAATAATTATTAAAAGCCATGATTTTTGTGTCACTAAATATTATAGATGATATCACTTGAGTATGATCATTTCCAAGACCATGAATCTTATCCTCAAAAGAAGGCATAGTCATGACTTGTACATAGAATCTAAGTGCAGGTAACATAGGCAGTTTTTTGTGCCATGACCACATACTTATCAAAAAAGGAAAATGGCCAATTTTATATTCTCTACATAGAACCATAGCTATATAACAATGTTAGAAGTCATCTCCACTCCATGGTCATTTCCCAATATCACAACCATCTATGAACTAGAAATGATATGAAGGCACAAAGCCATGACTATTTCATCGCATCATAGATTTGTTTTATAGAGAGATTAGGCTCAAGTCATAATCATTATCAGTGATACAACCTTGTATTACAAAAAGATCAATATTTAAATAGAGTTTTTGCAATTTTCTAGGGTCATGACTTCAAGCTAAAGATTTGGATGACATAGCTTTAAAGGGATACATGATTAATGTCAATTTCTAGAGTTGAAGGCATGGTTCTCAAATCCCCCTCCTTTAAAAATTAATTCAAGAATTTGTATGACATTAACATGGGCTAGGATTTATATGATATAATTGATTTGGATGATTGGTGCTATTATGATTTGATTATATTTTATGTTATGGATGTTGATCGATGATGACTAAATAGAACTAAAATTAGGATTTTAACTAATGAAAGGTTTGTGTGAGGTTATCCATGGTGGGTGGTGATAGAATATCCTTGATACTCACTTGTGCATATGTTAATTGGGCCATGTTGGGCTGACATGACCCATTTCTTTTCATGTCCGTACGGGCCCACATGTCGTGCCTAGAATGATATGCTACAGTAATTATGACGTGCCTGGCATGACATGGTCCATTGGAGGGCAAGATTGGCATAACCCACTACCTGAAATTAGCTTGATTATTAGTTAGTTTGTGTTGGGGACATGTACATGTGGCTAAGATATTCTTTAACCTAGAATTAATTGAAATAACATGAACTGTACACTCACTACACATATCACGCCATTACCATGTTGTCACATCGCCGTGTCACCCATCGTGCGTTGCCCGTCACCGTGTCGCACCAACACCTTGTGTCGTGCCCATGTGTCAGACACACAGGTCATAATTGGCATGGCACGCAGGCTGATTTCTCTTGGTACAACACAACATGAGTCATGCCGTGAGTGTGCCTGGCATGGGCTCGGGCATGGTCCTAGGTTATGCCATGCCAGGCTAGGCTTCAGCTGGGCCTGGGCTGCCCAATCCTATTGACACCTCTAGTTATAGCCTTCTAATTGTGATGCATGAAATAGACCTATATGTCAAATCTCGAAGTTTGAGTATATTAATCTTCACAAGTATGGTGCTTACGAAGTCAATAGTATGACTACTTTTACATACTAATTCATCATACACATCTTAGATAGACTAGTTCTTGATTGGTATAGACATTATATAGAATATTTTTTCAAGGGTTCATCTTTAGTATGAAAGTCACATTGTTATCAAGAAGGATGGTGATAGGCAATCCTTCTGAAATGCATAAGTGTGTGGTGACTCATAAGGTGGTGATACCCCTTGTGATTTCCTTTTACTTGTATAATTCTCACTAGTAAAACTCAAAAGAAGCATATGTTAATTGTGAAAGTATAGTGCTTATTAAGCTGAAAGTGCAAATACTTATAAATCTTACTCATAATTGATTTTTAAGACAATGGAGGCTAGTAAATAAGAGTGTGCATACAAAATAACGATCAAGAAAAATTAATAAAGTTTCCTAAAAGAAAAAAGATTTTGAATGACCATCATGCAAGGATGAAGTATTATCTTGGTGGTGATATACTAAAGGGAATGTTATGAGAGGACCACCATTAGAAAAGCCTCAAAGGTGAAAACTACCATGTATGCCATTAGGACAAAGGGTCATTGCACAACACCCCAACATTAATTCTATATCCAACATTATATATATATATATATATATCAAATGAACTAATGACAATACGTAAAATAGATAAATGAACTTTAGACCTAATATAGTTTAACAATCTGTGTATCCATTAAATTAAAAATGGATTTTCACTATTTGAATAGCCAAATTATCGATACAATCTCTATGGATCAATATATGGATGAAATTCTATTATACTACTTGTATGATCCATCTACAAGCAGATTTTTGTCAATAAGATATATATGTTAATGAGTTTTTGGGATGTCATCTGACTAATTAAATTAGGCATAATAACAAAGTCGTAATAAGATTAAGAACATTAGTCACGATCATTTCTAGCATTGTGATACTTTGCTCAAAAAGGTTAAGACCAATGCTATGGTTAATTCTAGTATTGTGACTTTATATCATATTGAGCTCTAAAGAAGAGTTACTTGAGTTGTGAAATCCAATTCCATTGGAACAATAGTGCTTTTGAGAATATTCAAAGATTTAATATAGTCACGACTTCAAGTCTATGTCATGATTTCCATTTAAAAATATTGCATGGATCTGTAAAGTATAAAAGTGATACTTAATGGAAAATGAAAAATGGAAAATAAAAAAGTGGCAAAACACAAACCACACATGATAGAACCAAAAGCGATGTGATTCTGACACTCATTTAGGGAAAATCCAATGTGAATGCAAGTAACTCTCGATTGAAATTAAGATTACATACTTAGATTTTGATTTGGACATTCATTGGGAACTCTCAATTCCATGAGATATCTCAATGAATTTTGGGTGATTTTTTTTTACATAATCTAATAAAATTAAAATCTAGGGTTTGTGTTTATATTACTGTTTGTAGATTGATGGACAAGGATGCAAATTAGAATTTAAACTTAGGGTTTTGATTGAATACATAGGTTTATGCATGTCAATTATGGCAGACATTGATAAGTAAGTCCTGAGATACATACACATGTCTTTAATTTAGATACAAACCATTTTTATTTAATAGTGGGGATTAAAACAAACCCTCATTTTCCAACAAGAAAGGATAATTAGCATACATAATGTCCTCATGTTGCCTCATCCACTCCTTGATGATGTCACAATACATTTACTAGTCTCATATCCTTCCTTGCAAAACCTATGTTCAACTATCCATGATGCACACATATCCCTCCTCAAAGGTTCCAATAACATCAACATGAGCTCAACCTAATCAAATACATGGTTTGGATCTAAAGTGTACTTTTGGACCATGGTGATATGAAATATTACATGACCACTCGATAAATGTGGTGGTAAAGCCAACCAGTAAGTTACCATGCCTATTTGGAGGTGTCAACTGGGCCAAGCTGATCGTGCCCATATCATGCCTGTCACGACACGAATCGTGCCAAGGCCAACCGGGCCTCGTGCCATGCCTGGCCTAGCACAGTACAGTGGCCCGTTAACATAACACCTCAGCATGAGCCGGAAAAATACCCCGGTGGTAGAAGGTGAGCCCGATGGTTCCAGAAACTGCCCAGTCCATGATGTCCGATATATGAACTAGTCACGATGATTCATCTTATGCATGTCTCACCGTCCACTATGTAGATTCTTAATGGACTATGAATAAAAAAAATTTTAGGATTCTTTGAGATTCTCCATCCTCATGATGGATTCGACCATTTTTGATTATATGATGAAGATTTTAGAGAATATAAAATTCAAAATAAATTTTTTAGTATCAAATTCGATAACACATCTAATAATAGAGTAGTGATTAATATGTTTGTTAAGAATATTAGAGACACACCATTAAAAAATATTCTTCATATTAGATGCATGTGTTACGTGATTAACTTGATTGTACAAGAGAGTATAAAGGTGTGTTCTCCAGCTTTGGATAACATATGTAACTCATTAAAAATACATTCGTACACCTCACAGACAACAGGAGTCCGGTAGTCTCTGTTGTCTACAAATCTTAAGAAAAATAAATTATAATCGGATGTGAGACACTGTTGGAATTACACTTAACTGATGTTGGAGTCATGTGTTAGATACAAACAAGTTATATCCGACTACGTCAATAGTAAGAGTGACAAACTTTTTATTGACGACACTGACTAGGCTACAGAAATTTCATTTATGAAATTCTTGAAGATTTTTTATGACACGACGAACATGTGTTCGTCGGCTTATACTCCCACGACTTGCATTGCATCAAGTGCATATGCAACATTAGTAGCATGTTTAGGAAGTATCGAGCTGACCCGACACTTAGCCATATGGTTGCAAAGATGGAAACCAAATACTTAAAGTACTGGTCTACCATTCCATCTCTTTATTATCTTGCTACATGCATGGACCCTAGGGTTAAGGTGGAAAGAGTAGATAACGTTTTGACTTACATTTCCTTGTTTTTCAAAGCGAGGCGACTACAAGCATAAATTTGAGGGTTCATTCATGAGAAGTTGATTGACCTTTTCACATACTATGATACTAGGTATGGTGGTAGTAGTAGTGAGATTGTGAGTATGGACCTAGATACCATTTTCAAAGATGATAATTTTTCCATTCAGTTAGCCAGGGAAAAATGATGAGGTGGACCATCGGATAGGAGTGAGCTTTCTCGGTACTTAGATACTGGTTGCTGCTCAATCCTATCACATTCTGATATTGAGAATCTTGATATAATACAGTGGTGGAAATCATATGAGTCCACCTTTCCAGTGCTTTCTAAGATGACACAGGATCTAATGACTCCTCCGGTGTCAAGCATAGCATCAAAGTCTGCTTTTTTTGTTGTAGTGAATGTGATTTTGGATAGGAGATCGAGATTATGTCTAGATATTGTTGAGGCTTTAGCATGCATGAAAGATTGGGAGAATTTGAGGTTTAGCATACAAGATCGTGCTGGGATAAGGACTACAGCGAAAGCAGAGGAATTAATTGCTGATGATGATCCATATGATAGTGATTTTGATAATGAGGTTGAGGATGATAATTATACGCCAATTACTAATTGATGAGGTTGTCACTTGATGCCTGACGGTTGATGATTGTGGAATTATGACACCACGACAGCGATACTTATGTTATAGTTATGCTTATGCTTATGAGTTTTGAGTTATGCTTGATTCTAATTTTTGATTTTAATATTTTCTACTCGTTTTTATTTATATTATATTTGCTTTGGTTTGGGTGTTTGACTTTGTGACTTAGTAATTTTTGTTAAAGAAATTATGTGTTTATTTTATTTTTGTGTTTAAGAATTTCATTAAAAATTCTAAAATTTAATTCTAATAAATTATAATCTATTAATCTAATTAATACATAATTAAAATAAATAACATAAAAAATAAACTTTATAATTATTCATAAATTTTCAATTTTCAATTTAAATATTTTTAAACAGTATCTAATTTATATTTTATTATTTACATAAATATTATAAACAAAAAAAAATAAAAAAACCGGCCCGTACGTTCTGGCCCATATGGGCCTGACCCGACACGGTAAAAAATCATCCATGCCGGTGGGCCGTGCAGGGCCCAGCCTGAAGAAACCATGCCAGGCCAGGCATGAGATGGTATAGTAACCATGTTGTGCCTGGCTCAGCACAAAAACATGGTTGGGCAGCCTAAAACTGTGCTAAGCCAGCCCGACACGGCCTGTTTGACACCTCTATGACTATCCTATTGACTACCTCGAAGGGTTCGATAAATGTTGGTGATAGCTTCTCCAACTTGCCAAACCTAACTAATCCTCTCTTGGACATCACCTTAAAGAAGAAATGATCCCCCATCCAAAACTTTAGAGGTCATTATCATCTATTAGCCTAGCTCTTCTATTGACTCTGAGCTATGAAAAGATACTTCTATATAAAATCAACCTTGCCAAAGGTGTTTCTATGCAATTCAATAACCATATTGGTTTTGTCTCCAATCACCATCCAACAAATTGGAGATTGATATGACCTCCCATAAAGTACTTCATAGGATGTTATTTATATGTATGATTAGTAGTTATTATTGTAGAAGAATTCCACTAAGGGTATATGCTCTCTCTAGATACCTTTGAGATCAAGGATGCATGCCTATAGCATGTTCTTTAAAATCTAAATGGTCCACTTTGATTGACCATCTATCCTAATGATTAAAAAAAAGTCATAAACCTAGGATCCTAATATGACATTATAAACATCGACACTCCATATAACCAAATAATTTTTCATATGTAACACATGTAGAAACTCTTCTATGTGAAGGTCATATGTATTGCTAGAAAGTGGTATATTTGCACAATTAACATGTCTTACCTTAAATCTCACTAGTATGAACCATATAAGTGAAAGCAACTCAAAGAGTTATCACCACCTTATGAGTCACACTCACTTTTGCATGTCCTATTGATTAACTATCATCATCCTCTATAGTGGTGATGCAACTTTTATACTAAAGATAAGATTCTAAAGAGAATGATCTATAAAATACAAACATTAATTGATAGTCAGTTTTTCTAAGACATCTACAATGAATTAACATGTAAAACCATTCTTATTTTTGACTTCATGAGTGGTATACTCGTAATGATTAATATACCATAATTTTATGTTTTGACATAAAGGTATGTTTCACATATCATGGTTGAAAGGGCTATCACTTCTATCATACCATATGAATGAGTGAACCTCATAGTTTACTTATCATTATCCAACTTGATAACATGCACAAACCCATCAATAGTAACACTTTAATTTTATTTTTATTTTTTTTTTCTAATTTCATTAATATTCATTCCACAATATAAATCAAACATCCTAATTAATATTTAAAACATATTTACACCACATAAATCAAAATGAACAAATCTTAGATCTTAATTTAGCTTGAAATTGAAGAAAGATTCATACGAGATATAAGAAAAGAAATCTCATAAATCATAGGTTCCCAATGATAGCACTCACAAGAATCTAGGATTCAAAACATAATTCCCATACTATTTTGATTGGATCCCTAAAATCTACTTTAGAGAGTAAAGCTTGAAAGTCATGCCCCCCAACACTAGGGTTTAGCCTTTGTCTTGCATTCCTTACTTATTTGTGGATTTCATAGAGAGTGAGAAAATTGCTCATATGATTGTTGTGCTTGGTTCAAAGTGAAGAAGAAGGAAGGCTGAAATTTTTTTTTTCTCACTTTCAATATGTCTTTTATACTTTTTAAATTCTAAGTATTTTTCAAGTAGAAAGTTTTGGCTTTGGAATAATATGTAACTTTGGTCATTAGTCTTTTGAGCTCGAGGTCATGGTGCTAGGAAGTGTTTATGGCTTTGGAATTCTTCCTAAACTTTTTATACCGCAAAATTCATGATGTAAGAATATAGCTATGATTTTGGAATGCTCCTTAAATTCTTTCTAACATAAAAGTCATGGCACAAGGAATTAGTTGTGGCTATTATAATCAACCTTTATATCAAAGTCATAGTGTTGGGATATGGCCATGATTCTTCCTTCTCTTGTGAGCAAGAAGTTGAGATCATGGAATTGTCCACAACTCAAGTATTTCTTTTTCTAACTCATTAGAGCCAACAGTTATGGTGCTAAGAAAAAGTTATGGCTCTAGACTTAGTAAAATTAAGCATTTATAAAGACAAAGGTGTGACACAATAAAATGACCGACTTCTAGCACCATTGGGATACTTAGTTACTACAACATAAATTTAATATCATAGTCATTTAAATATTAATAAATAATGGTGGCTATGACTCTAAGATAATATTGCAACCAAAATAATTATGTTGTATAATCAAATGATTGTGCTAACGAGATGGTTGAATCATGATGTATAAAGATTTTTATAACTAATTATATAGAGTTTATGTAAGAATGGATGCCAAAACTACTCGATAGGTTCAATAATTGTTACGTTTTCAATTACCTCAAAAAATACAATTATATTACAACTATTAAACAGAATATATCAAAACTTCAATTTCTTGAAATCATTATAATTATTGCACATTTTCATACATATACTCATCAAAAATCATGCAAACATACAAGAATCTTCGGGTTTTCACATATAAAACATGCTGAACCTATTTTAGAAGGGTGTTCATATGCAAACATGAATGGTAATCTTGATTTCAAGAAATCTACTTTTTGTACTCTTGATGACCTTTATTGTAGAATCAATTCCTAGTAATACAAGTTATCAAAATGCCTTATTTTGTCAATAATAGAAGAAATATCAATAATGATGATAGAAGAATGTAAAGAAGCATTGCAGATGAAAAAGTTCCGACAAGAACTAAGTCTACAATGACAAATAATATTATTTGTTGTGTCTATATGAGTATTATTCACCTCTAAAGGAACTCAAATTTTCAGTCATGATCCATACACATATATATCATACAGTGTTGGATTCGTAGTGTTTCTGATATGAATGAATTATATTTAGAATAGATGTATACCTAAGAGAATGGATCAAATATGTTGAAAAATACTAACTAAAAAATAGCTTGAATATTATATGTAGTGAAGTAGCTTTCTGTCTACCATATGTCATTGAAGGGTAATATTTTTGGATTTTCCTCAAATGCATGCCTAACTAATTTAAAGTATTTTTCACATTTATTTTATTGTTATTAACACACACAAACACACATATAAGGGTTGTCATTGATTATTTTTTGGATTATCTCATTTATTGTAGTTTCTTTCATTTTTGTATTTATTATGATTATGTTATAGATAGTGTTTCGTTTTATTTGTGTATGTATATGTGTGGTATAAACCTTTGTGCATCATATTGTGTATGTGGAGTAGATGATGCATGGTGTAATACCAGGCGAAAAGGAATAGTACATATGATAATTTTGAGCAAAGTTTGATGGTATTAAAAGAAAAATGCTAGTTTTGCTCAAATTTTCAGGTGGTGGATCCTCATAGAAAATAAATGAGAATAATACTAAATGCGATCAAACCCTTTTTGTTTGAATTCATCTAGTTGTTGGTGATATTTCGTATTGTTGAGCTAAAATACTTGATGTGATGATCTAGATAGTAAAGATAATTACTGCAAATACTTTTTTTACCTTTGTTGATAGTGTTATTGGACTTCGTCTCATGGTTTTTTCCCCTATTTGGTTTCCAGATAAACTATTATGTGTATATTGTTTTATTATTTTACTAATATTTCTATCATGTTATATCGGTGAATCTTGTTCTTATTGTCTACTAAATCACAATCCATTTTTAACACACATACACCTAACAATTGGAAAAAAGAAATCATGTTGTGATAATTGTGGAGAAATAATTCCAAACATTTAAGTTAAAAAGAATTTTATAAAATTGGTTTAGGTCTAGCAGATGTATTATGACATGAGTTAACTACATGTTTGTTAATAAGTTAATAGAGACTTAGAAAATGATTTTTTTTAATGATTGATCTAAATCCATTCTAAAAATATAGCAAAAAATTCATTTACAAAATCTAATAAAGAATACAAGATATTATAGTTTTTTTAACCTTCAACATATCTCAATTATTCTATCTAATTTTTAATAAAAGAGAGCATTTCATATATAATACTAATGAATTTATTTGTTAAAGTTTGTAAATTCAAATTTGTTGAATGTGTATCAAGTATAAACGATTTTAAAAAATTATTTTATTTTAGAAGCATGTGATGGATAAATGAATAAATGAAAGATAAATGAGACATCATCATAAGTAAAATAATATTAAAATTTACTTTGGTTTGTAAAAATTGGTAGATAGAAGCATAGTTATGCACAATTTCATGCAAAACTTTTAGATATTCTTTCATGGAGGTGAATTATAAATTTGCATAATTTTTTAGCTATCGAGAACTATTCATGAATTATAAATTTTTAGAATTATTTACATATTATTGTAACCCATGATGTGCTAGTTATGGTTGCTTAGTCAGAATGGTTGGATGATCATGACATTGTGATAGAAATTATATAATACATAATATTATATCTACTTTATTCTTTTTGTTCAACTCATAAACTCAAAAACATTCTATTAAGTTTAGGCTCATACTTCTAAAGATGAAACAAGAGTTCATTGTCATGATTCTAAAATGTGAAGTCTCGACATAAATAAGTTGTAATATGTCTTGTATTGTTGTGACTGAAAGTCTCATTTATTTGAGTCAGAATCCAAATTTAGGGTGTCATAACATAAACAAAATCACAACATATTCATGTTTTAGATAAGAAATATTAAGGATTTCACTAGTAACCATATTCTTTAGTGTCATGATATGAATGAAGTCGTAATATGGTTTTTGCTATTGTGACCGGAAGTTAGAATAGTTTGAATTGTAACTATATTCTTTGGTATTGTAACATGAATGAATTCATGACATTATTTTTTGGTGTTGCAATATATTTTGACTTGAATGAAGATGTAGTATGATTTATGTTGTGACTGGTGACTCACTACGAGAAAAAATCATTTTAGCTAAGGAAATTTAGCTAGGGATCAATCACTAGCTAAATTGTGAAGGATTAGCCAGGGAATAGAAATAGATTTATGATTTTTTTTTTGAAAAAAAAAAATAGCTACTGATTAGCGACGAAAATTTTTTCGTAAATTCCGTTAAGAAAAGCAGGGGATTTAGCGACGAATTAGCGACGGAAGATTTTCGTAAATTTCACTGAAGAAAAGCGGGGGATTTAGCGATGAATTTAGCGATGGAATATCCCTCTCTAATAAAAGTATTAAATTAGCGACAGATTTAGCGACAGATTTTCCCTTGCTTATAAAGTCATTGGTTTAGCGACGGATTTAGCGATAAAATTTCCCTTGCTAATTAAATCTTTGATTTAGCGACGGATTTAACACCAGATTTTCCCTTACTAATTAAGTCCTTGATTTAGCGACGAAATTTTCCTTGCTAATTAAGTCATTGATTTAGCGATGGATTTAGCGATGAAATTTCCCTTGCTAATTAACTCTTTGATTTAGTGACGGATTTAGCGACGGAATTTCCCTTGCTAATTAAGTCCTTGATTTAGTGACAGATTTAGCGATGGATTTTCCCTTGCTAATTAAATTCTTGATTTAGCGACGGATTTAGTGACGGAATTTCTCTTGCTATTAAGTCTTTGGTTTAGCGACAGATTTAGCGACAACATTTCCTTGCTATTTAGTCCTTGATTTAGTGACAGATTTAGGGATGGATTTTTCCTTGCAAATTAAATCCTTGATTTAGCGACGGAATTTCCATTGCTAATTAAGTCCTTGATTTAGCGACGGATTTTCCCTTGCTAATTAAATCCTTGATTTAGTGACGGATTTAATAACGGAATTTTCCTTGCTAATTAAGGCCTTGATTTAGCGACGGATTTAGCGACAGAATTTCCATTGCTAATTAAGTCCTTGATTTAGTGATGGATTTAGCGATGGATTTTCTCTTCCTAACTAAGTTCTTGATTTAGCGACGGATTTAGCGATGGATTTTCCTTTGCTTATTAAGTCCTTGATTTAGCGATAGATTTAGCGACAAATTTTCCATTGCTAATCTAATCCTTTATTTAGCAACGGATTTAACGATGAAATTTTCCTTGCTAATTAAGTCCTTGATTTAGTGACGGATTTAGTGATGAAATTTCCCTTGCTAATTAAGTCTTTGATTTAGCGACAGATTTAGCGACAAATTTTTCCTTACTAATTAAGTCCTTGATTTAGCAACAGATTTATCGACAGATTTTCACTTGCTAATTAAGTCCTTGATTTAGCAATGGATTTTATTTTCCCTTGCTAATTAAGTCCTTGAATTAGTGACGGAATTTTCTTAGCTAATTATTAGCGACAGATTTAGGACGAAATTTTCCTATCTAAATTAAATCCATCACTAACTTTTTATTTGAATTTATTTTTTTATTAGTTTTTATACAATTAGAATCAATAATTCTTTAAAAAAATTATTTTATCAAAATAAATGCATTTAGCTAGGGATTTTTCCCTAGCTATTCGGGTTAATTATAATTTCCGTTGCTAATCTTTAATGAATATTTTTTTAGGCATTATTTATTTTAATATTTTATATAATTTTTGATATTAAAGATATGTCATGGTCTATAGATGAGCGATCCTTGAAAGACACAATCTTCTCATATAATAATTAAAATATGATATTATAAAAAAAATTAATAAATATATAAATACGAATAAAAATGTATATTAAATACGACTAAAATAACTATTTTTGATTATAATTTAATTAAAATATTATACTTAATTTTATCTGAAATATTTATTTATGATATTTAAATATTTGTATTACAAAACATTATATAATTTATTATATAATTATAATATTTATAAAATATTTTAATTAATAAATAAAATTACAACTAATAAAAAACTAAAATAAACAATTGTTTGATTAAAAAAAATTATAAAAATATATGAATAAACAAATAAACAAGTAAATTTTAATAAAAATAAAAGTATAAAATAATATTTTTATGATTATAGGAATTTTTAAAAAAATAATGACTAAAAGATTAGAAATTTTTGAATTATAAAAAAAAATTTAATTTTTCATAAAATTTAAAAGAAAAAAAAGTTGTCATTTTAAGATTAATATATTGATGTTTTAATTATATCAAAAAAAAATTGATGATTTAAAATATTAATAATTTAGTGTGGTTATTAAATAAACACTTCAAACATTAAAATTTATAATGATTAAAAGATTCAAATTATATTCTTTTATAATTATATCATATTATATTAATAAAAAATAAATTGAATTATTATAAATTTATAATCATATAATATATATATGTGTGTGTGTGTGTGTGAATACTTTATTATTATATAATATTATTTTATTTATTTATTAAATAATATCATTTATGGTTAAATAAAAATTTATTTCTATTATTTTATTTAAATTATGTATTTTTTATGAATTTATTTTAGTGTTATTTTTTTGTATTTAATTTATAACAGTTTAGCATATATATAAGGTTTCATAGAAAAAAAATGCAAAAAAAATTTTTATCTCTCAAACAATGAAGGAGAGCCAAAACGTGAGGGAGCAACCTAGAAATCTATCTCATCTTCGTTACCAGGTAATAATTTCTTTGTTCTTCTCCTTCAATGCTATATACATATCTCTTTCTCTCTCAATTTGATTACCACTAGTGGTTTTCATTTTTATAGATTATTCGGGTATTAGTTTTTTTTTATTTTCCCCCAATTTTGCTTATTTTAGCTTCTATTTCATTTCACCTACATTATTTTAACTCTACACCATTAATGTAACAAAAAATTTCAGTGTAATCTTTGTTCTTTTACTATTTAAATTTTTAGGGTTTATTGAATTCAAATACTAAATATTTGTATTTTGTTTTCTCCTTCTGTAACTTAAGAAAATAAATAATGCTTGATGTTTTCTGCTTATGTAGCTTAAGAAAAAACAAATTTAATGCTAATGGGTTCTATTTTTGTTTTCTCCTTAGCTTAAGAAAAAACAAATACTAAATATTTAAATTTCAGTGTAATCTTAGTTTAGCATATATATTATAAACATATACCTATAAATAATTGTCTTTGACTATAAGTATAAATAAAAAAATATTATACATAATTAATTCTTGGTATAATCAATCCTTGGAGTATGTTATCTCACTTTTAAGATAAAATTTAGAGACTAATGATCTATCTTATCTTATTAGGTATTCTTTGATATAAACTTACAATTTTATAATAGCTCAGCTATTTCATACTAACAAAAATAAAACCAATATGCCTTTTATTGTATATACTAGAACATTCCGTCTAATATTCTTTTGTCTTCAAGTAAAATTCTTCTTTTTGTTTTTCCTAACAACTTTTAAAACCATTAACACTATTTTGTAAAAAAATTATACTTATTTTTTTCATCATAACCAAATTGTGCCAAAATATTTGAACATTCTCCTATTTCATTAAATATGTTATCCTACTCTATCTTGAAACCGAACTTTATTTTTCTTATATGTATGAATGGTATATCCATAATTTTAGTTCTACCACAAACTTGTTTATGTGCTCGCTAACATCTAATATGGTACCACATAAATTGTCCATTTACTAATATTATAGGAGATCATTATATCATGTGTTATTCATTTGCCAATTCACAAATAAAAAGGATGGCAATGTGCCACATATAGTAAGGAATGACATATATTTCCATATTTATCATTTTGCATGATATTGTTTGACTGAGAAATACAATTGATATTTTATGAATGGTTATCACAAACTTCTTAATCTTTTATGTTTATATGAGTAAGAAATCTACTTTCATAGTTACAAAAGTAATTTTATAAAAATAATTTATATGCTTGTTTAAATTCTTGTTGAGTCAAATTAGACATAAAAATAATAATCAATGATTATTTGAATATAAACTTACTGAGTGAAAGTCTTGCAACAAATTTATAATATAATATATTAATTGGTAAATTTTTTTTTTGAAAAAAATAATCTATAAAATAATTTAATTCATCGTTAAAATAAAGTTAGGATCAAGTTAAGATAATCTAAAAGGCATCGATTAGTTACAATAACTAAAAATATATTTAAAAATATATTAATTTAAGAAAATAATGATTATAATATATAATCTAATAAAATATAATCAAATTTTAGTTAAAAAAACTTATTGCCATGATTTATCAAATATAAATCACATTTTACTTAGGACATGAAAAAAATTTGGATAAAAAAGTAACTTAAAAGTGTATTTCCTATGAAATTAATTCATATGAAAATCTTGTCTCTGTATTCAAAATTATTTTGATTATTCTTTCATGAATACCTCAAATGACATGATTAACAAAGTACTTTGATTACTAAAACAAGATTATTCTTTTTTTGGAAACTAGTAATGTATGACTCAATCAAGTTAATCCATTATATTTTGCATGTCATTTGGAACTAAGTGGCTCAATATTAACATTAAAAGCATAGCATCATATTCATACCATCAGGTTGGAAAAAATTAATGTTTGATCTTCGTAAATATATAAATCATTTCTTCTTATTCTCAATGAACCATGCACCATGATTAAACTCATTTGTTCATAATAGACTTATGTTCGGTCAAATGATAGGATAGCTTGCACATAAAAATTATTAAAAAAGATAAAAAGGCATCAAGATACTATATGCTTGCATCAACAATAAATATCACATAATATTTGGATCACCCAACATAAGAAACAAGAGCATGTCCCTACATAATTGTATGAACTAATTCCAATCTTACTAATTTTGGTTTTCTTCCAACTCTTGAAATACTTACTCATTTTGATTATTGAAGATATAACTTTTACATAAATCATGCTTACAAAAATTATGTATAGATAGCTTACCTCTAGATTATAATAGTTATCTCATTTTTCACTCGTGTGTCTGAGTTTGTAATGCACCAAATCAAACTCATTGTCGAATCATCAACAGCAAATGTATCTTTACCAACATATGTCATCATTTTAAAATTTAAATTGGGACTTCATCATTAAGCTGACCAGTCATTATTAGATTTTGTATTAGGGGTGGTTAATGTCTTCTCTATGCATTTATCACACAGATTTATTTGATATCCTCAAGTTGACATCACCAATAAAAATTATATCCAATTGTCCTTTATAGTGAGATATACTTGTTCAAGATTTCCAACAACATAATTTTTTAATGTCTCATATTGTGTAGTCGTGTGAAATGATACCATAAAATCCAAAATCAAATAATCAACATAATTTTTTACCAATAAAAAGTAAAAAAACACTTTCTTCTTTTATCATTGTAACATCTAAGGCATCATTTCATTTTAACATTTCAACATCACTTATAGCATTTCTTTTGAAATGACCAAACTTGTCTTAGTTATAGCATTTCATATTTCTTCTATTTCTAAACTTGCATATATGATTTTCTGTCTTTCCTCTACCAATTCCTTTGTTGAAATTTCTATCAAAATTTATACACATGATGTTGATACTGATGGAATAATTATGTACTCTTAGTTTCCTTAATTTATTATGCAAACTTCTTATACAAGAATTCTATCACATACATAATGACAAACAAGTATGAGGTAGGGGGTTTCTCCAAAATATAAGTTTTAACTTCATTTTATTATCTGTATTATTATATTTTTGAATCATTTTGAAATATGGTTATGAGTCATTTTGATACTTTTGATGATATTGATGTATTCTATTATTGAAGAAGAGGAATTTTTTTTTCACCAGGATGACAAAGTTGCTAAAAGAGGAAATAGAGGAGTGCGAGCTCTTTTGGAACCAAGATGCTCTAAAAGAGGTAGCTTCTATCTAAAAATTTTAGCCTTATGGATGTTATATAGGTGTTGGGTTCACTAGACATGTTCTATATAGAAGTAATTTTCTAATTGTCTCCATTTTCAACACCCTGATCACATTTTTTATGACTTCTTTTCTACCATCTCGTATTCATTTACACTATTAGTGGCTTAGCTATTGCATGTGCAAGGTGCTCTCATTTTAAAGATTAATACTAGAAAAGGTATTTTGCTCATTATTTACTTTGTATGATTATAAAAAATATTATTATGATTTTAATGTCTCACCATCAAAACAACCTTCATTACAAATTGAAGGTAAAGATGATGGCATGTGCTCTAAGTGTGTAAATGTGTCAATGAAGGTGAACACTATGTGACTAAACCCTAAAAGCCTCTCGAAGAATTTGAAACACTCACTAAATATTATGAGTAATTTGAGAATTTTATATTATGAATTATAAATAAAATATTGGGAATGAAGTAATTCCCAATATTTGAATGAATATTGGGAATAATTGAAAAAATGAGTATTGCTTAGGTAGAGCATTACATGACCTAAAAACTCATATTTTTAGGTCAAGAGTAATGCTCTACTTTTGGCGTCTAAATTTATAATAAACACATATTTTTATTAATATTATAAAAAATACAATGCTAATATTAATTCTGAAAAGATTAAGTATAGTAGATTAGATTTAAAAATGTTGTTTGTTAAATAATTTTAATTTTATAAATATTAAGATTATTAATTTTTAAGTAATATATGAAAATAGTATTTACCCTACAAAATTTATCAAATTTTTTTTTTGTAGTATATATTCTTTTTATTAAATTAACATGGGAATATATGTAATAATTATAAAGACTTTTAAAGCACGTTAGAATTAAAAAATTGCATGTTAATTTTTAAAGTCTAGTTTATGAGGAAATGTTTATTAAATATAATTACACATAATTCAAATAAATTCATTAATTATAGTGTAATCCATTTTTACTTAACTCAAATTCATCACATGATTTTATCTTTAATTGCTTTAGTTAAATCCTAAAATATTTATTTTATTCATAACTTGATTTATATCTCTAATTGTTTGAATTAAATATTTTTTACTTAACTCAAATTCAATATGTATGGTGCATAAACATTGCTCATTATATTTATGTATGTCGAAGTTCAAAAAACAAAACATGTGCATGTGTAATTATTGAAGTTTCAACAATTTCCCCCTCATATTAGTAAGGTGGTTTAAGAGTGTTAAAGTTCTCAATTATTCATATGCTATTTTGTATCAGGTGAAGATGAGACTTAAAATTAGCAAATTGATATTCTTGACCAATCAAGTTATTATTATAATTGAGTCCAAAATTCTTGTAAAATAAATGAATCAGAGTTATCTGAGCAATTCTATTGAGAAAACTTCATGACTTATTCATTTTATAGTCAATATTAGATGTGGAAGTATGTAAAAACCTCTTCACTTATTTACTTTATACTCAATGTGGAATTAACAAATTTAAACTCACAAGTGTCACACTTTCTTTCACAATTCATTTAATGAAACTTTTGTGAGGTGTAATAAAAGATATATTGGTGTAACTAGAAAATTTAATTATCGAGTGATAAACATTATGTACATTTTGGGTTTCATTTCCAATTACTCATGATTTGCACAAATTTTTCTATTAGATTATCTTAAATCTATTTTATTCGATATTTGATTAATATATAATGGATAATTATCATAAGATATATTATTTTTAAAAAAATGACTTATATAATCTATGGTTAGCTAAATCAAGGATGATATATAAATTCTAAAATAATTTGGTTTAAAAATTACATCCAAAAACATGCTATCTATCTTTGGATAGCAGAATTGGGCAGATTAAGAACCAAAGATCAGCTATTCTCAACCTCAATCCCACAAAATTTTGATGGCAAAGTTTTAACCATCTTTTTTTAATGTTCTATTTGCAAAGATGTAAATAGAATATATTATGGAAGGAAATATGTTGCTAGATGCAGACAAAAGATGTAAAAGATTTAATTTCTAACATCTTCAAAATGATGAAAATAGAATATTCATGAGGGTCTCCAAGGAACATTCAAAGGAAATCCACATTTGCAGCAATAATTTATTACATCTGGAAAGAAAAAACAGAAGATAATATAAAGAAAAATCCAGTGACACTGGGATGATCATGAAGAAAATAAAAGCCAAGATTTAATTTTTATTTTGGGCAATATGCTCTAATCTAAAAATTGAATAGTTAGAACAAATTTTTATAGTGCTTTATTACTTATAAAAAAAGATGATATATAATTAATGGATTATAGCATTATATTTATTAGAGAGTGTGAATTGTGGAGTTATTTTATAAAATTCATTGAATTAGTATAAGAATCACATTTTTATATACAAATATAAAACTTTGTACCTTGATTAGTCATGTAATTAGTGTCTTATAAATTTCAACTCTTAGGATTTCTATCAACTTTTATCTTCGTAATTCAAGTGTCCAACTAGTTCCATGTAGTACTACAAATTTAACTTTTCCTTTATATCCAAATCAATTCTACAATATCTCACTCTTCTTTCATCAACACCAAGAAAGTTCATACTAGTGGATGGCCCTAAACCATTATGTTATAATTGTACACATTAGGTAATACCTGATCATGAAAGACTCATCATTTGAAAATTATTTTTAATATATAAATTATTTTTACCTAATTTGGTGAAATATATGATAAATATGCTTCCCTTTTTGTAACTTATGCTTGCTGGCATATGCTAATCAGTTTATGCATTACTCGAATAACTTTCCAATGGTATTCTAATTTCTTTTAAAAATTGGTATTATCAAGTATAGATGTCTTTATGGATGAGGATGTTCATAATATTTATGATGAATGGTATAAAGATTGCTTCATGAATTATGAAAAAATATTGAACAAATGCATTTATAATAACTTGGATATTAAATTATGGTATTTGAATTTTTGAGTTATTGGATAGATTAATTTAGAGAAGGATTGGGAAAGAGAAATATAGGTACAACTTTTAGTAGTTTAGTTGATGTATAATTTTGATATAACTTGTGAAATTTACTAAATTTTAGGAACTAAAAAGTAAGATTTTATCGATACAACTCGGTAGTGGAATCCAATAAACATAATTTCAATGACTAATTAAGGTTAAAAATTTTGAGGTTCATCTTTAAGAATAAAATATCTAAATTAGATAATAGATTATAACTATCAAAATTTCACATTCAAGTCATTGATAACTCCCTGAAAGTAAATTTTTTTTATCTTTATTATCTATTAAAAAAAACAAAGAGAAGAATTTTAATTTTATGTATTTGAATATATATATAATCATACTTTATTACTATTTATTTTATATAAAAAATTAAGTTTATTTGAATATTTTTTGTCTAAAAATGAAATTATTACAAATAGAAGATTAAAATCGGCTTGTTGTGACTTAAAGATCATTTAAAGGAAAATCTAAGAGTGATATTTGTTAAGCATATATATATATATATATATATATATTTATTTATTTATTTATAATGTATATATATGGTTGTGTATATGGGTATGTTTGTATAAATACATAAATAAATAAATACATACATATGTGTATGT
The DNA here is from genome assembly GCA_029783825.1 of Sapria himalayana. Classification (NCBI taxonomy): domain Eukaryota; kingdom Viridiplantae; phylum Streptophyta; class Magnoliopsida; order Malpighiales; family Rafflesiaceae; genus Sapria; species Sapria himalayana. The sequence goes on from JAREIK010001723.1 coordinate 395,296, forward strand.
TTGATATATATATGTGTGTGTGTGTGTGTGTGTGTGCTAGATATATGTGAATATATTTTTATATATAAATATATACCTACATATGTATGTTTGTATGTATACTATATATGTAAATATATGTGTATGCACATATTTATACACACACACACACTCACTCACTCACACACTCACTCACTCACACACTCAAACACACACACACACACACACACACACATATGAGTGAGTGAGTGTGTGTGTGTGTTTGGGATGCCTGGATATAATTAAAACAAAAGGAGTATTTATAGAAAAGTTTTCCAAAATGAGTTATAGAGAAAAATAAAAAACTAATCATATTCTTACAAAAGTACAAATACATATTAAAGAAGAATTATTAGAAGTCAAAAATGAATAGAAGCACAAATGAGGACTTATAAAGAGAATAATACATTTTTATACTAACAAATCATTATGAAGACAAAACGAAGCATACAAAAAAGAAGAGAAGAATACGAACAAAAACACAAAAACATTATTCATGAACAGAAACTCAAATCCAATAAATGAAAAATAAATAGCAATACGAGTTTTTATTTTATTTTATAATACTATTATAATTCTTATTAACAATCAATTGACTAAAAATAAAAATCTAAAAGCTCAAAAAATAGAGGGAGGATTAGGTAATTGGATTGCTTTTAGTATTTGGTATAAATTTAAAACTCTCAACTCCAATAACTACCATAGCCTTTTGCCTTGGCAAGTTATATCAACTCCAATAACTGAAAGTTATCTTCCCAAAGATGCAAACTCTAAAATTTCGTAAGTTCTTTTGGATTTCATGGGACAAGATATATTCAATGAGTAATCCCTTTGGCTTTTTGTATAAACTAGGTTTGTGGTACTTAACCAATTTATGCAAGTACTTAAACTTCATTTTTATAATGATTTTAATGCTTTGTAGTTTTGATTGTACTTTCAACCTCTTCTAAGCTCAAATAATGGTCTAAAACATACCAAAAATATCACCATAAAAAAACAAACATGTTTTAAACTCTTATAAACTATGGATATTTAGGATTCAAGTGGCTAAGGTAAAAAACAACCCAAAAAAATTGAATCACTATAAACATTGAAGTGAGATAAGAAGATGATGGCAAACCTTATGTGATTGCAAGTCTCAATGAAGCTTTAAAAAAGTGGACATATAAAAAGTTCTTGTTATGGTCTTTGAATTTGATAAATCTAACGCATATGATTATATAAATAAATAAATATTTATAAACATATGTTATATATAAGCATTATATATATACATATGTATATATTCATTAATATATATATATATATATATGCATATGTTACATAGATATAAAACATAAGTTATATGTATATGTATATATATATTAATTATATACTTTATATATATATATATATATATATATCAACATATGTTATATATATACATTTGTATATATAGATGTTATATAATTATTATATATATATATATATAAGCCTACATAAACTATATAAAAAAACAATTTTGATAACATATATATAGAAATCTATATGTACAAGTTTATATGTATGTGTGTGTGTGTGTGTGTGTGTGTACTTGTTTATATATTTTTATTTATAGATGCATATATTTATATGTATATATATATGCTTATACATACATACATACATACATACATATATATATATATATATATATATATATGTGTGTGTGTGTGTGTGTGTAATGCTTTAATTTAGCTTTAAATAGTGCACCAAAACAGAATTTATTTTATTTTTCATTAATTCATGGATTTCTAATATACATTAGAAAAACTAATTATGCATTTCTCTAAGAAAATCAAATATCTCATTTTAATGTTCATACCTTATAAAATAACGGATCACACCTTTTACAAATTTAAGCAGCAAAAAAAACTTAAACAAAGATAATTAATAATTAAAAAGATCAAATTTGTCATTTTGCCTCAATCAAAAAGCTAGGTTCTAATCGAAAGTTGCATTTTAATAAAAGTATTCATCCTATTTCAGTAAAATTGCCTAAAGAAAATTAGTGATAAAACATCTCTCTACATTTTAATAATTTTTCCTTTTTTATTTTAAATAGTTATTATATATATTTATATAGTTTTCCATATGATTCTAACAATTTATTTTCATTTCTATTGATTGATTTTGTTTATTTAGCTAATGCTATTCTACAACTAGAACTGGTGTATTTGATGTCTACTTACTTGAAAGTATGAGCCCAAACCCGTAGGATTTGTCATCATGCCTAATTTTATCCATAGTTGATTCTATGTTACCTAATTACCCAATGTAAATAGACACCACATGGATATCATTGTCTGGTGCTGACATTTTTCATGCTCCAATTCAAGGAGTAGATGCTTTAAATAACCACAATAAATGAATTACCATTAACGCAGCTTTGGATCTTGTTTGAAAGTTATCCAATTGAACTTTGTTACACCCATTACTAATTGAATCTTTTATCTTGTATAAGGTTTTCACTAGATAAAAATCAACAAGGAGTTAAAACATAATCATATAGATTTGATGACCATTAATTATGTTTGCATTTTGAGTGAAATCTATCATGTCATTTAAAGTTTTATTTACTAGATATAGCCACTCTAATAATCTCATTGATTTTTACTTTAGTTATTTATGTTGCTGAAATAATTATGATAATTCCATGGGTGTATCGTGAAGAAGATTACCTCGACTAATTGTACACATTGATGAGAGTTTTGATTTTGCATGGCTTTGGACAATATAAAAAGGGTCTTGATTTTGCATAATAATGACATTGTTAAAAGATCTTGATCCCCCATAGTATTTTTCATCATAAATTCTCTCACCAAATCTTATTCAATGACAATCAACCTAAAATAGCCCAATAATTGTAATCAAAATAATAAATTCATTCTAAATATAAATAGTTATTTTGAAATATAGATTGGAGGTTGGTGGTATGATGTGATGGACTTGGTCCTTAGGTGGCAAGTTTGCATTGTAGGGCTATTTTAGTATTCTTCTGAAAATAGTATTCACCTTTAATGATAGCATATATACAAATGCTTTGTAGATATGTTTTTGATCAGTCTTTCTCTTATATATGTTGAGATACTATATACAAGGCCAATTAATTAAAAGAGCCCTAGGGGCCCTGGGGCGAGAAGCCATGCTTTGTTGTTGATGGTAATATCGAATAATGTTTTAATAACTTATGTTGGAAGGCTTTGTCTTCATTATCCTAACTGAGATTTCATTCTTCAAAACAAAAGGACAGCCAGCCCATAGGTCACACACACACACACACACACACACACACACACACAAAATACAATAAACGAAGTATTCTAAGTTCCCTTTAAGGCTCATTTGAAGAAGAAGATTTTGTAACATGGGAATAGTCCAATCGGGTAAACAAGTTTTTATCCTTCCCCTCCCTCCACCTATGTTTTCAAAGAGAAAAGAGAATTGGTCAGGCTTAGCACTTAAGGCTTCTAGTTCCTCTCCAATTCTGTTTTTTTTTATTTGTCACCTTGTATCTTTCATTTGACATTCAACTATGCAAATAAATATGTGGGGCGACTCTCTGTGTTATTTCAACGAGTTAAACAACCTTTCAAGGAAATGAGCTTATTCATCTCTATCACATAGGCTCAACCGTTGGCTCAATGTTCCATCTATCGTCATTGTTCTCGATTGCTCCCCGCCCTTGCAAATAAATAGTTAGGACATTCTTAAGGATGTCCTACGTTCAAAATAAATCAATTGAGCTTTCAGCATCACACCACTTAACATAAACAAACAAATATTCTACTTAAGATCGTAGAACTCTTAATATCTATGAGCACCCTAGAAAGAATTTTATGCAATTATTGTAACCCTTCTCATTTTGACCAGATTTATCTACGAGCAACCTTTACTTCTCTTAATTAGCTTGTTTAGGAATGTGCTTGGTTGTACAATATAGGGCAGCCCCATTTCTAGAATTGGAGGAAGCGCATGGCATGGAAAGCAAGGCATCCTTAAGAATTATATCTCATTGGGGTTCGACTAGTCTACCAAAGTGTTAAAAAAGAGGGGAGATGACTTTTTTAAAACGATAAAAGGTGAAGTGGCATATTAGAATTTTCTTATTCAAAGGAAGACCACCGCCATCATTGAGACCTCTACTAACACCTTTATCAGATTTAATTTCACCACCGATTGTGCTTCCTGCTCATACTTTTGATCCATCTCAATATTCTACACCACAATTTACACCGATTGTTCCCTCATTTACAATATCAACGATATCATCAAATGTTGTGTCTTCCTCTGAAGTCAGTACAAAGTTAGAAATTGATATTGTGGATGAAAGGTAAAAGAAAAATGTAAAAATGATTTGAAAAAAAAAAATTGATGTTAATGTCAGTGGTTTTTATTTATATTTTTATGATTTGCTTGTTTTCTATGTTATCTATTTATTTGTACAGTTTTATTCCATCTCACAAGTATTCGACTATAATTACAAAGGCTTTCAAGAAAATGGCTGATGCCAAAGCTTTCTCCTAGAAGAATATTTCTCAATCGACAAAGGAGTCATATTTTAATGGCTTTCAGGTAAAAATAACAAAACAAAAGAATTGAAAAATAATTATCTAATTACTTAACTTTTATGTTGGTTATTATTCAAGCAATAAATAATTATGTTCTTGTTGTTTTTTTTTTGAATCAGTGCACATGACCACCAAAATTTGATGGAAAGATAAAGTCATTATGCGAGATCAAAGCAGCTCAACGATATTCTGATTTTGTTCATAAATTAAAGAAAATTAAAGAAAGGCCTGATTTTATATCCGAGGAAGACTGGCCCGAGTGGCTTAAATATTGGGAGGAGCCAGATGCGAAGAAAAAATCAGATATTACTAGCAAAAATTGAGGAAGTGAGGTTGCTGGACTAGGTACAAAATCTATCGACACACAAGAGGTTCAAAGTCGAGCATCGAGCACGCTCGAGATTTGGTATAAATTTAAAATTCTAAATATATCTATATTTTGTGGTTGTCCTAATCGTCCGATAAATATAATCTCTGCATGGGATTAATAATTTTGTTAAATTTTGTTATCATTTGTTTTTTATGAATTAATAAAAACATATTCTAAGCTAGAGAATTGGGTCGAGATCCAAATTTCTATGAGATTTTCAGGAAGATGCATGTGAAGTGGATGATCAATATGTTGACAACAAGTCTCAGATGATTGCAGTAAGAAATTATTATATTAATTAGACTTTATAAAACTACAGTACATTATGTAAAATTATTTTGAATGCAAAATTTTTATTTTATTTTTTGTAAATCTTAATAGTTTTTATCTCCATTTTATCTCAGGACCTAATGGAGGAACATGTGATAGTTGTTCATCAACAAGTTGAAAGTTCTATGAATCTTCAACCAATTGACTATGATCCAATTTATTTGGAGACAATATGAGGTCAAAAGAAGCTGCGAGTGTACGGAATAGGCTCTAAGAGAGTGGCATTTTGTTGTAGCAGTCGTGCTTCTATTTCATTTATCTCAGCAATGTTGGATGAGATGGTCGAACAACATGCACATGAAACAAATGAATGTATTATAGATATGAAGACCAAACTAAAAAAGAAGGATGAATAGGTAACTAATTTGATGGAAGAAATGCAAGAAATTAAAGAAATTAAAAAAGCAATGCAACAACAAATGTCCTATATGGAGTCACAGATAGTGACATTAGTGCATCAGATAGCATTCTGAGATCCAGCTATGAATTCTCATAGGAAAAGCTAGCATTCCCTACAAATTATGAGGATGATTGAGTATGAGAATTTTTTCTGAACTGTTATTTATTTTTGTCTATGTGTAGTAAATAATTATGATATTTTGTTGCAAGTATCAATTTTTTTTATTTTGATTTTGTTCTTTACTTTTCGATTAACCAAATTATGAATCTTTGCAGGACACATTATGTGAGAGAAAATAAAAAATTATGATTCAAAGCATTCAGACGTTTCCATGGTACTTCCAATGCATGGGTCCCATATTTACCGATTTCAGCTTTATCAAAAAGAGGGCTAGCTTATCTTATCTTTATTTTTATAAAAACATTATATTTTTGCACTCTCTTTATCTCTAAATATAATTACTGGACATCTTTTGGATTTTTAGTGAAGCTGTATGAGAATAAACTTTAATTTGTGTTTGTTCATGTCTATAATATTCGTTTTTATATATCAGTGAATATGTTTTTGTGTCTCTTAAATTTTTGGGTAGAGTTTTAGCCTATTATAGGTATGTAAAAGCCCATAATCAGCAGTGGCAGAGATGGTAGCGACGGCAGCAAAAGAGGCAACGGGGGTAGTAGCAGTAGCAGCAGCTGAGGCGACATCGGCGGCAGCAGGGACAGCAACGGCAAAAGAGGCAGCAGCGACTGTGGCGGTAGTAGTGGCAGCGGCAGCACCGGTAGCTACGACAGTAGCTGCGGCAGCATAGGCAGCGGGCAGTAGCAACAGCAGCTAGGGTAGTGCCAGTGGCAGCGACATCGGTAGAGGCAGTGGAAGTGGCAGCGGCAGCAGTAGTAGTGGCAGGAGTGGCAGCGGTAGTGGGAGTAGCAGTGGCACCAGGAGCAGCAGCAACGACAACATATGAGGCATATACGTATGTATATAGTCAGTATATGCATACATATAATACTATAGTATTTTATGTACATATATACTGAGTATATATATGTACTCAGTATATATGTACACATAATACTACAGTTTATATGTACATATACTGTAGTAATAACTGTACGAGTGAAATGCTAGTATATATGTACATATTTACTATAGCAATATATATTTATCAAAACATAGTTATTTTTTATTTATTTTTATTTGATTTGGTGGTTTAAATTTCTTACAGATATGGTACCACATTGTTTTCCATACAAATCTTGTATAAGTGAACACATATTTCAACAAACATGAAGCACCATGACTCGGACAACATTTTCGTAGCGAAAATTTGGTGAACGGAGGAGCAATGGGAGAGAAAGCAACAACAATGCATTGATAGATTATACTTTATGCACATTCGGTAGATACATTGATTAATAAGGTGCAAAATAATTTTTATTATTTTTTTTGTTTTTGTTATTTAAAATATTGTATTAGAATAAGTTATTGAATATAATTTTTTTTTAATTTAAAATTTTTATTTATAGTTTCTGTTTTTAGTAAATTTATTTTTAAAATATTAAATTATTTAATTAATTTTTTTTAATTGTATTACATTCAAATGTAATTTTTGTTTGTTCATGTCTATAATAACTATTTTTATATATCTGTGAATATGATTGTGTTTCTCCAAAATTTTTGGGTAGAGTTTTAGCCTATTATAGGTATGTAAAAGCATATTATCATTAGAGGTAGCTGCTGTTGCGGCGGCGACAACGGTAGTGATGGCATAGGTGGCAAGTGGCGCAAGAAGTGGTTGTAGCGGCTATAGCAGCAGCAGTGCCTACAACATCATCGACAGGGGAAGCAGCAGCAGTGCCTACAGCATCGTCGGCAGGGGCAGCAGCTGCTGCTGCGGCAGCCACGGCAGCAGCGAAGGCAGCATAAGATACGACGTCTACGGCGAAATCTATGACATCAGTGGCTGTAGTGGCTGCAACAGCAGCGGCAACAACGGCGGCAGCAATGACAGCGGTGGCAGCAGAGGCAGTAGTGGCAAGGATAGCTTGAGCAGCAGGAATGACAACAAATGTGATATACACGTACACATATAGTCAGTATATACGTACATTTAATACTGTAATATTTTATGTACGTATATACTGAGTATATTTGTACTCTGTTTATATGTATAGTTTACTGCTGTTTATATGTACATATACTGTAGTAATATGTGTATGAGTGAATTGCTAGTATATATTTACATATATACTATAGAATTATATATGTATCAAAACATAACTTTTTTTTGACTAAGTGGTTTAATTTTCTTACAGATATGATGCTGCATTGTTCCTCATACAAAGCTTCTATAAGTGATGGGATTTTTCACTAGACATTACGTGCCATGGCTCGGACAGCTTTGTCGCAGTAGAAAAATGATGATCGAAGGAGCAGAGGGAGAGAAAGCAACGTCAATGTATGAATATATTATACTTTATGCACTGTCGGTAGAACATTGATGAATAAAAATAAAAGTTAGTTATTTTTTTGTTTTAATTATGTAAAATATTGAATTTGAATAAGATATTAAATGATTTTATTTTTTGTTTATTATAAATTATGTATAGTTTCAATTCTAATTCAATATTATTTAAAAATAATAAATTATTTAATTAAAAAATTTTAAAATTTTTTAAATTCTATAAATATTTTTGAAATTAAAATAGCTAGGGAAAATTCCCTAGCTAATTTAGCTAGGGAAATTCCGATGGATATTCCGTTGCTTTCTCTCGCTAATGAATATACTAAAATTACCGATGGATATTCCGTTGCTAATTTTCTAATACTAGGGACTTTAGCTAGGGATTCAGCCGTTGTTATTTTTGTTTAGCAACTGAATATTTCGTTTATCATTGCTATTTTAGCAAGGAAAATTTTTCTTTTTTAGCAAGGGAATTTTCCGTCACTAATTTTTTAGCTAGGGAAAATTCAGTTGCTAAAATTTAGCAAGAAGCACTTTAGAAAGGGACACGATCTGTTGGTATTCTATCACTATTTACCATTTAGCAACGGAAATTTTCCATATAGCTAGGGAATTGTCCCTAGCTATATGGGATTTTTCTTGTAGTGACTTAATGATTCAAGCTATAACCTATTTTTTAGTGTCGTGACATGGATGAATTTGTGATATGGTATGAATTGTCATAACTTAGAACTTGAGTTAATTTTTTTTATCTAGGCTTACTATTTAAATTTTTATAAATGTAAAATGAAAAAAAAATAAGAGTATGATCTTAAAAATACTATGTGTTATTTGCATTTGAGCAAGGTATAGTAAAGAAGGACATTTTTTTTATTATCTTCTTCTCTCTCCTCGCTCTCTCTCTTTTCTATTCTTCTTTTGAGTGCATGTGTGCTTTTTCTTTAAGATTTCTCATTGTGAAATGTGTGTTTTATCTATAAAGGTTCTATACTTCTATTTGGGCTTAATTTTCTCTCCTTAAAAATTTTATACCCTAATCATCATTGTGATTCCTCACATTGTGAAATGTGTGTTTTATCTATAAAGGTTCTATTTGGGCTTAATTTTCTCTCCTTAAAAATCTTATACCCTAATCATCATTGTGATTCCTCACATTTAGTATTAGAGCCACAATTTAATGTAGAGCCTAAACAATATTTGTATTTGGTATTAGAGGAAGGTGAATTTGGTAACATCTATGGTTGAGGTCGAAAAGTTTGTAATGAATAATTTTGAGTCATAGAAGCTGGAGATGAAATATTTACTTCTTGATAGAAAAAATTGGTTCGTGATTGTAGATCCGAACCCAATAGAGACTAATTAGAAATCAAAGATGTTATTTATGGATATTTTCAATTATGACAATGTATATCAAAGAGCATGACCTAAATTTTGGTGGTTCAATTAGGCCACCATGTTGTGCCAAACATGGTGCATATTAGGTACTCAAGTCATGCTATGATGGCACGACATCATGAAAGGATGACTTGACATGGCACAATGGCTCACCTTCCTCAATTAGGCATGCCAAGTCATTCCAAGTAAGACAAGGTCATGTTATGTCAGGTTGGTAGAGGCATGAAATTGGCCTGTGACTAGGCAACATGTGCAATAGAAATGGCACTAATTAAATACTGGTGGGCATAGATGGCCGTTGCATTGAACTAAGCAACTATCACTAGCTTAGATTGGCTAGACTTGCCAACATAGAAAATAGTTAGTCTAGTCCAATGGCCATTGGGCACTATGGCACTGACTTTTATCTTTAAAATAAAATTTTAATTTTTAAAAATTAAAACATTAAAAAATAAATTACATTACGCAATAAATGAAAATGAATAAGATTCATAACTTAATAAAATATATATATTTATTTTGTAATTTAGGTTTGATGATGATAACATAAATAATAATAAATTGAAAATTTTTAAAACATAGCACAACATAACATTGACAATGAATAGCATGCAATCAGCAACATCTCAATAGTTTGTCTTTGTTGTATGGATGAAATCACCATGTATAATTCTAAAGCTAGTAGTATCTTCAATTTCTTCATTTTCATATGAGTAATCATCCACTAGCATCTTTTTTTACTTTATCCTGAAGATCTTCCTTGAATCCTCCTAGTCTTTTAAGCATGAAACTACTTCTATGATATTTAATTGCTATTTGGATCTTCTACTGAAATAATATTCACATTCATAGAATAAGTAAACTTTGATGCTATGTTAGATACTAGAGGGGTTAGTAGATTATATGTCATCTCGTATAGCATGAGATATGAAGATTCATATAATTTTCATCAACTCAATATATATAACTTTATTGTCATCATGTGATAGGGTAGAGTAGTACCCAATATCTATGTATTAAGATAGCATACTCTTATTCAAAAAATCACCTCGCTATATGCCTATAGCTAACTAAATAACATAGTCATAATGTTTGAATATGGTTTTTATGTCCATAATTGGAGGCTCAATAAAACTATCATACCTAGTGTCATAGTATTTAAATATGATATCTAATTATTCATAAATCTTGCTATCTAATTCTTTTGCTTGATTCATGCAAGTTGATATGTATTTTAATTTATTTTCTACTCCTTTTAATTTAACCCTAGGATGAATACAACCATCTAAGTAATATAGAGATAGAATGAAGTACTAGTATTTTAAATACTTAATATCTATCTCAATAACTATGGTACTAAAGTAGGATATCCTCTATAATTACTAAACATACTAATAATCTTGCATATGTACCTAAGTATAATGCATGTAGTGAGAGTGTACAGAGATGAACACATTTTTTGTATCATAAAAAATCACCAGAATTTTTTAAATTTATATTCACGTCTTATAGTCAGGATTGTTAATAATGAGCTTATCATATTCTTTATTGATGTAGTTAGATACTATGTATTGGTATCCAACATATAAATTTAATATAAGGTGGGTATAATTCCAATTGTCTAATATTCATTTATAATTTTTATATGCCCTTTGATGAACATATAATGTAAAACTTTTATTATCTTCTAGTTGTCTTAAAAGATTTTAGTTAATTATTTATATTTTCTAATGTGGAGGAAACTATTTTTATGTCAATTTAGACTATTTAGTTAATAATGTAACTCATATACCTAACATAAAAATATCAATTAACAGCTCATCTCTAATATGTTAATCACAAATATGTTAATCACAATAACATTATCTGAAGTATTATTGAATATATTACTACAAATTTTGCTTTGAATATCTTATTTACTAAATATTTTTATCAAACACTCATATATGATGAGGTCATCATTAGGATGAAGGATCTCAAGAAATTCTAAAATTTTTTTATTAAATTTCCAATAAAAATTGATATAGTATGTGGTGATGAATACAAATGAAGTATCATCATGAATAGTCTAGATTTTAGATGTCATGGAGATTACTCTACTATATTTCATAAGTTTTTAAATTACTAAAATTTTTTTTATTTAATATTTTTTTATTATATCATTCCTATTGGTCAACATAGTAATTTTATGATAACTAAATTGGAGGTAGGTTTGCATGATATGAACTAGTTTAGGATCTTTTGAAAATATATAATACAAAACTCATACTAGTAATTAATTTCATCATGTCTTTCCTCCCAAATATATTTTGGTAAATGAAGAGAATTAATGAACCTGCTATTGATCCAACTTCAAAGATATCACTACTAAGTTGGGTTTCCCTAAGATACATTCATCATATTTTTTTTGATATATTGATTGACATTTCTTTAAAGTAAACAATATCATCAGTATTCCTATGTGTGTGTGTGTGCGTAGTGTCAAATCTTCTTCAATTTTTCTAGTATTTTTATTTTTTAATTGTTTTGAAATATATCCACAATATTATAGTTTGATTATTTTTAGGGTTTTTAGGCACATGAGTGGACACTATGAGAGAAAACTTAGCTTTGGTCTAAGATATTTTGGTTGGATTCTTATTATTATCTATGTCTAGATCTAATTTATTTTTATAATATTTTCTATTTGTTAATTTTTAGTGTAAAAAACTAGACTAGAAGTAGGAAAAGATGAATAATGTTTTTTATTTTTTTACTTATTATTATTAATTTATCTATTTATCTAAAAATTATTAAATAAAATAAAATCAAAAATAATGTAATATGTATATTAACTTTATATGATGAGTAGATACTTAGGTGGTTACATCTTTTATTCCCATGCTAGGAAATTGCAGCTTATCACCAAAATAACTTTAGTTCTCTACCAAATTAACATTATAAATATAAATCAAAAAATGTGAGCATAGGCATGATAATATGTGAATATTAGAGTCATAAGAAGAGTGATGATTATAAATAAATTATGACAAATAAAATATATCAATGTGTTATTTATAGAATCTTTTTTTATAAAAAATTAATTTTTTTTTTATTTTTTTTATGGCAGAAATCTATTTGTTAGATTTCTACCATGGAACTTATGTATGAAATCTATCAGCTCTAAATAAGTTATATTTTTTTATTAAGGTCAATGGGACATTAACATGCATTTTCATGTCCTCTATCGGCAAAAGAGATGATGAAAAGTATCCCTTTTAAAAAGGTTACTTTTTTTAAATTATGCTCATACCATGATTTATAAGTCATGCATAGCACCACACGAGACCCATCAAAACCTAGTCCCATGGACTTAACTCAATTATGGTCAAGATATGGCTTAATAGTGTCATATCTCATACCATGTCTGGGATGCCTATCCAAATAATTTCCAGATGAGATCTTGGTGAATATTTATGAAGAGAGAACAATGAAAGATGTATGGAGGAAATTTGAGATGATCTATCAGAGCAAGTAATTAATCAATAATTTATTCTTGAGGATAAAACTTTTCAAGTTGCATACGGAGGAGGTTGATGCTTTTATGTCATATCACATATATATATGACTTTTAGATACAAATCAATTACCTTTCATCTATTAGATGTGTGTAATGATGGATAGTGATAGGTAAACCATACGGTTCATTCATGCATATGGTATGAAAGAAATGATAGTCATTATGACTATGATATATTATAAAAACTTATACTTTGAAACTTAAAATCCTGGTATATTAATCATCATAAGTATAGTGCTTGCACAACAAAAAATGAGGATGTTTTTACTTGTCAATCCATTATACACATCTTAAAAGAACTAGTTCTTGATTGGGATAGATGATATATAGAATATTCTCTTAAAGGATTAACCTTTAGTGTGGGAGTTGCATTATCATCGAGGAGGATAGTAACAAGTAATCCTCAACACATATGTGAGTATATTATGACTTAGAAGGTGATGACAACCCTTTTTAGTTACTTATACTTGTAAGGTTATCATTAGTGAAACTTGAGGGAGACATATGTTAATGTGTGAGTATGATATTTATGAAACTAAAAGTATAAATACTTCTAAGTCATGTCAATCTTTGGTCTTTATACAAAAGTATAACCACAGAATAAAAGTGTGCACATAAAAAAATTGAGGGTATTTGATGATGTTGCCTAAAAGGTATGAAATTTTGAATGATTCTTAAATATAGGTGAATTATTATCTCAATAGTGATATACTAAGTGGACAACTTCAAGGGGCATCAGTGGGATAAGCTGAATAATAGTAATTACCTTGTATGAAATTAGGGCTTGAAGTAATTGAAAAATACCTCAATATTTATTTTGTATCTAACATAATATAAGTTAAACAACTTAAATATCATCACATAAATTAAATGAATAAACTATGAACCTTAGATTGTCTAATAATGAGAATACCTATTTTACTAAAAATTAGTTGCCTCATATTGAATAACTAAAATATCAATATAATCCTTATGAGATGATAATGATATCTAGATGAAAGTCTACTTTACTTCTTGTATGATCCATGCACATGCAGATCTCTGTTGATGAGATACTCTTATTAATAAGCTTTTGGGATATTACTTAACTAATAAAATTATGTAATATAATAAAGTCAAAATAAGTTTTTGTTGTTAATGCCAGAGATAGTTTAGTTTAGTTAGTCAACATGAGTATATATAAGTATTCTCGTATAAGAATAGTTCTTTTTTAGTAATTTAGATAGCAATGAGTTTGATAAATATTCTTGGATCTAAAAGTTAAATTATGTTAAATTGTTAGAACATGATTAGTTGAATTTTGGTTTTGCTTGTTTTCTTTGCATTTTGTTTTCTTTTTTTAGCACTATATTTTGAGCTAAATTTTTGGGACTGAGCTGATAACTTGAGATTTATAATAAAAATAAACCAAAAGAATGATATTAATGATGACAATCTGAATAAAATATGAAAGAATGATCAAAAAGAATCTCTAAGGTAGAACTTGGCGGTAGCAAAGTTAAAAACATATAGATCTAAGAAAGATGATTTTGATAAATTATAGAACAAAGTCATGGTTGAGGAAATAAAAGTCATAGAAAATCTAAATGTCATGTCACATATTAGAGATCATTTGGCAAAAAAGGCTATGAATTTTGATGGAGCTATAACTTTGGGAGGATAGTGTCAACATAATAGGAAAGCCCATATGGGCTGATCTTCAAGATATTACCCAAATGCCATCATTGTGTTTTTCTATGGGAAAATAAGATAAAGCCTATTATCATTTTAGCTTTGCTAATGAAGGATATGGAGACACAAGTTGTGAATCTCAAAAGAAAATATGAAATCATTCTTGCATGGTTATTAGACGATATCAAGTGGATCAGTCAATCAATATGCATGTATAAGATTCTTATAGAGAAAGTCATGAGGTCAATGATTGAACCTTTGCAATGGTTAAATCCAATTATAAAAAATATTATAAATAATAGATTATTTTATAGTTAACCACATGCATTATCTATTTGTTATCTGATAGCTCATGGGTGAGCCCCATTCATCTTGTGCCAAAGAAAGGAGGGGTGATAGTGGTGAAAACAACTAATGTTGAAGATATTTTCACACAAGCAACAATTCGATGGAGATTATGCATTGTGTTTTTTTAAAATTGAATAAAAGAATGAGAAAAGAGTACTACCTTCTTCCGAGCATGGATCAAATATTGGATAGGATATCTTTCCATTCTTACAATTATTTTCTAGATGGGTATTCAAGGTATGATCAAATCATGATTGATCTACATACCAAGAGAAAATAATATTTACTTTTCCATATGAGACTTTTCCTTTTAGAAGAATGTTATTTGAACTATGTAATGTACCTAATATATTTCATAGATGTTTGAATGCAATCTTCATTAATCTTAAAGACGAGATTATAAAAATATTCATGGATGATTGCTAGTTTATAGAGATTGTTTCGAAGAATATTTACAAAATTTTGAAGTTGTTTAAAATATAAATAAAAAAAAGAAATTTGTCTTAAACTAGAAAAAATGTCAATTCATTGTTAATGAGTGCCTAGTATTGGGGCATTCAATGTTATCTAGAGGGTTTGAATTTGATGATACAAAAGTATCCATCATTAAAATTTTGACCCATCCAATTACTGTAAAAGGGTGAAGAGTTTCTCAGACATGTAGGCTTTTATAGGAGATTTATCCATAACTTTTCAAAAATAATTAAACTATTATGTAAATTATTGGAGAAAGATGCAACTTTTAATTTTGATCAAGAATGTATATGACTTGTAAGTTGTATTAAAACAAATTGGTTGAAGTACTAAAACAACTTGGTTGAAAGTCTAATCTTGAGTGTGCCATGATGGGAAGAACTATTTTTCATTATGCTTGATACAAGTGCATATGCCTTGTAAGTTGTATTGGATAGAAGTGGAATACAATTTTTAGAACAATCTCTTATGCAAATCGTACATTAATTGAAGCCCAAGTAAATTATACAATGATGAATATGGAATTATTGGTTGTGGTTTCCTTATATGACAAATTTGATCATACATCCTTGAAAAAATGTGGTTATTTATGTGGATCATGTTGTGGTACGATACTCGATGACAGAAAAAGAGGATAAACCCAGATTAATAAAATGGTTACTACTTCTCTAGGAATTTGATATTGAAATTAGAGATAAGAAAAAGAGTGCCAACATGATAGTCAACGAATTATCATTATTGAAACTTAGAGATGACAACATATAAAATGTTTAAATTTCAAAAAACTTCTCGAATGAGCAAATTCTGACAATAGAAACTCTACTTTCATGGTATGCTGATTTTACTACTATTTAACATGTGGTGTCTTACCTCAATTTTTCAGGTCACATCAAAATAAATTTAATGATATGGAACATTATCTCTAGGATGACCCATTGTTGTTTAAAAGATGTGTTGATCAGATTATAAGGAGTTGTATTCCCAAAACCGAGCGATAAGCAATTACTCTCAAATATCATTCATCGCCATATGGAGAGAACTTTAGGAGAAATAAAAAGGTTCAAAAGTATTATAATTTAGTTTCTATTGGCCTGCATTATTTCATGATTGTTAAAGCATGGCATGATATTATGATAAATGCTAATGATGAAAAATTATATTTAGACATCATGAAATGCCATTGGATGGTATTTTAGAAGCTTAAATCATTGGTATATAAGAGATAGACTTTATGGGCTATTTTTTTTCATATCTTATGGAAAAGAATTTATAATATTAATAGGTCATTTTATATTTAAATAGTTTGAAGTAGCAATATGTAGAAAAATGATGCAAAGATAGTTTTATGGTTTTTATGCATAAATAATTTCTCCTAATTTGGAGCACTGTGGTATATCATAACTCATAGTGGAAGCAATTTCTATAATAGAATATTTAAAGAATATTTGAAAAGGCATTGAACTAAACATAAAAAGGAGCTTGCATATTATTATCAAATAAATGATAAGTAGAAATCTCGAATAAAAATATAAAAAGATTTTGGAGAAGATAGTCAATCTGGCTAAGAATGATTGGTCCCAATGTTTATTGGAACCATTATGGGCCTATAGAATGGCTTTAGAGATACCATTGGGAATGTCACCCTTTTGACTTGTTTTTTGGAATGTTTATCATTTGATTGTTAAACATAAACATAAAATATGGTGTGCTATCAAAAGATTATACTATGATTTCAAGGAAGCAAAGAAAAGAGGGTTCTACTAATGAGTAAATTAGAAGAGTTAAGAAATAAAGCATACAACAACTCATGCATTAAAAAGGAAAAATAAAATAATGACATGACATGAATTTTCTAGAAGAGTTCAAATTCAGAAAAAAAAAATAGTTTTCAATTCTTCGTTAAAGTTATTCTCAAGGAAGCTGAAATAATGATGGAATGGTTAGTTTAAAATAATATTTGTGACATATAGTATTCAAAGTTAAGTCAGGAAGAAAAATAGAATTTAAGGTGAATGGACAAAGGGTACAACATTATATGACTAAAATAGAAATCATAAAAAAATCAATCAAAGATAAGGTAATGGTTGTTCATATTGTCACAACTTAATATTATAAAAAAAAAGGCTGAGAAATGAATGAAGACAGAGTTGTGGATATGACCAGCACCACAACTTTCAGGATACGGGGTTAATTAGTCTATTAGGAGCTTAAGGACAAGGCTTTACCTATTCACAACACCAAGGTTTAACATCACGGCATCAGTTATATCAATGACTTTGGAGTTACTTGCAGAAAAGGGAAAGAAAGTACTTAAAGGCGAAGCTCATTTACATGACTTTGGAGATCCAGGATAAAAAGGGTAATACAACAGAGAAGAAAGATTTAGGACATTCATTAAATTTGTGGCATCCAAAGAGGAACAAAACCCTAATAAACAAGTGTAGCTTAAGTAAGATTGAAAAAAGAAACCAACAAGAAAAAGATAATACAATATACCAAAAAGATAGCATGGACAAAGGAGGTCTCCAATGGAGAAAAAGAGATTTTGATGGTCTAGTTGTAGATGTTAAACATAACATTTCTTGGGAGGTAACTCAAAATTTTTTTCTGCATGTATGATGTATTAAACACCTATATCCAACACATAAATAAATGTACACATCCTATAACTCAAGTATATTTGCAGAACTCAAAATCCCATGATAACTACCAACATGTTCACTTGAACTTATTCCACTATTTTAGACCATGCAACACTCAATCCTAGTCATAAAAATTCACAGTGATGATGATACATTTTTGTCATTGATTGATAATTTATTGCTTGATAATGAACAATTATTTTAGTGGGTAAAATTTTTTAATGTACAAACTACTAAACATTCTTATGTATTTTGATAGTTTATGATGATATGTAGATTTGAAAATGGGGATTTATGGGTTGATTTTATAACTTAGATAATTTTGTGAGTTTTGATAAAAAGTCATAAAATTAATAGGTTTTAGGAGGAGTTTAGCATATAGAGTAGAACATTGAGTCTCACATAGTTAGAAACCATTCTTGCCCAAAACTTTACCTAATTAGTCAAGCTAATTCTTATAGTTCATGACTCTACCAACTCATTATTATAATTCTTTTATTGTGAAATATATTATTAGTAGCTATGATATTATCATAGAGTCATATGCATACTTATATTAGAAAATTTAAATTGTTATGACATTAATTCTAAGTCACAACAACTAAGTATCCCACTAGTGTCTAATGTCACAACTAAGTCCATGCATGATGACATTATCTTTAATATGGCTTGATAGTCTCAAGTCAAATCGTGGCCTTTTTATAAAGCACCAACTTTTGAGCTACAAAAAATTATAGAGTCACAATTACTTAGGCTATTCTTATATCAATTATTTAGAGCCATAACTTTTTGGCTACTAATAATTATAGAGCACATTACTTGAGTACAATGATTTCTAAGGTCATGACACTTGTCCTCAAAGTAAGGCATAATTGTGACTTATATGCTCAAGTTAATTATTAGTATCATAAAATTATTGTAGCATTGTGACAACATGATATATGAGAGAAGTGAAAGCAAGTATTGAAGTCACCCATACGATCATGAATGCTTGAGAGATATATGAAAGAAATATTGTGTACCGCATTCATTTCCCAACACCACGGCCAACATATGATAGACCTTCTTAGTGTCATGACTATATCTCAGTATGGTTGTCATATAAAACTCAAGAAAGATAATTGGAAATATTATAGTTACAACAAAATGACATGGAAATATAACAAAATAAGAAGTCATTCATGACATCATGACCACCTCCTAGTGTTGAATCACTTAATGGATGACAAGATGACAAAGACATGAAGCTGTAGTCACTTTATAGTGTCAAGTCTTTTTGTTATAGAGAAACTAGGCCCAAGTCATTGTTATTTCTAGTATCATGACTTTGTGTTATAGAAAATTAAATATCTAGATTAGAGTCACTGTTATTTTATAGTGTCGTGACCTTAAGTCAAAGAGATGAAGGTCGGAGTTGTAGCTTGCTTATGAGAGCCATAACTTTTTACTTAGATTATTGTAAGGTTGCCTGAGTATAAATGTGGAAGATGGAAAAATTCTAAGATATCTCTCATTTTCTTCTTCTTCTCTCTCATGCAACAAAGAAATTCATGGTAACTACCAAACTTTATGTGAAACTTTAACACTCCCTAAGGATTCCACAAATAAGCAAGATATGCAAGATAAATGTTAATTTCTAGAGTTAAGGGACAAGACTATGAAACCTCCTTTTTTAGGGTGGATTTGAGATGTGTGATGTAATTGTGGTTTTAATTAATGAATTATTATATTTAATTTATTTTATGTTATGCATATTGATGGATGCTGATTAAATAAAACTATTCCTAGAATTTTGACTATTAGTAGATTTCTATGAGATTATCATAATGGATGGTGATAAAAAAACTATGATAGTCTTTAGCATATACATAGGAAGGAAGTAATAACCCATCTAACTATGATGCATAAGATAAAGGGGGAATTATGTTTTGGGGTGTTTCCCCAAACATTTTTAAGATTTAAAAACTAAACTTTTGATATTTTTAAAAAATTCACAAAACTAAAAATAAATTAAAAATAAGTGTACCCAAATTCGTAAGTCCTAAGCTACCCTCTCCCCTGGCCCTCGCCCCTCCCTTGCCTTCGCCCCTCCCTCACCCTCGCCCCTCCCTAGCCCTCGCCACTAGCCCTTGCTCCTTTCTCATCCTTACCCCTAGCCCTCACCCTCGCCACTAGCCCTCGCCCTCGCCACTACCCCTCGCCCCTTTCTCATCCTCACCCCTAGTCCTCGCCCACGGCCTCGCCCCTCACCCTCACTCCTGGAACTCGAAGGAGCTCAACGCCAAGCTACTGGACAACAGAGCTCTCAGTCGAGCTCCTAGAGCTCAAAGGAGCTCGACGCCAAGCTTTTGGAGCTCGACCGAGAGCTCCATCGAGCTCATCTTCGAGCTCCAAGAGCTCGATGAAGCTCTTGATCGAGCCCCTGGAGCTAGAAGGAGCTCGACATCGAGCTCCCGGACCTCGACTGAGAGCTCCATTGAGCTCGTCGTCGAGCTCCAGGAGCTTGACGAAACTCTCTGTCGAGCTCCAGGAGCTTGACGAAACTCTCTGTCGAGCTCCAATAGCTCGATGGAGTCCTTAGTCAAGCTCCATGAGCTCAATGAAGGATGACGCCAAGCTCCTTGAGCTCGATGGAGCTCTCGGTCGAGCTTCAGGAGCACAACCATGAACTCTAGGAGACCAATGGAGCTCGTGGTTTAGCTCCATTGAGCTCGATGAAAGAGGGTGAGGGCAAATAAGAGATGACTGATGGGAGAGGGCGAGGGCCAATGAGAGAGGACCGATGGAAGAGGGCGAAGGTAGTTTAGGATAAACGTAATAGAGTGCAATAAATATAAATATTGTAAGATTTTGGTGACTTTTTTTCAAACTTAAAAAAATAAGTTTCAAATTCTTAAATATTTCTGGAGAAGCACCCCAAAACATAATTCCTCCTAAGATAAACCTATATGTTGAAGCCTAAAATTTAGATATGTTGATTGTCATGGTTATGATGATTATGAAGCAGGAAGTATGAATCTTTTTACATGCTAATCCATTATATATATCTTTAAAAACTATTTCTAGATTGGGATTAATGTTATATAGAATATTCTTCCTGGGGGTTAACCTTTAGTGAGGGAGTCATATCATCACTTAGAAGGATGGTGGTGGACAATCCTCAAGATATGTGTTAGTATGTAGTGATTTGCAAGGTAGTGACAGCCCTTGTGAGTTACTTTTACTTGAGTTGTTCTCACTAGTAAAACTTGAGAAAAGTATATGCTAATGATGTGAGTATAGCACTAACAAATCAAAAAACATAAATATTTACAAACCATATCAATTTTTAGTTTTTATGATATTTGATGCCATAAAATAAGAGTGCATACAAAGTAATCATCAAAAGTAGTTGAAGAAGTTGCCTAAATAGTATTGAATTATGATTAACTCTCGGGTATAGATGAATTATTATATCGATTGTGATATACTTAGTAGAAAACTATGAGGAGACCATTATTGTGACAAGCTCAATGATAATAATCACCTTGTATGCCATTAGTGTAAGGAGTCATTATACAACACATCAAGCTTAAATGTGTATCCAACATAATATAAGTCAAACAATCATGAAGATTAAATGAAAACCCATGGATCTAAGAGTGTCTAACAATCTAAATATCCATTTTACTAAAAATGAATTATCTTATTTTTGAATAACTAAGCTCTCAATACAATCCTTGTGTGATTGATATATGGATGAAAATTTGCTTTATTACTTATATGACACTTACACTTGTAGATCTCTTTGGATGAGACGCTCTTATTAATGAGCTTTTGGGATATCACCTAACTGATAAATTAGGTGGCATAAAAAATTCATAATAATAGTAACATCTAGTATTCAAACATATTGGTCCACATACATTTTTTTTGTATATGTCCCAATGAGTCATTGACCCTTTTGATATGATAAGTAGAAGGAGTTTTAGTCATTTTGTCTAATAAACAAGTTTGATGTATTTTATTAGATTCAAGTTCAAATGAATGCAAAAGTAAATTATGATAGTTTTTTTAAATGTATTTCTCATTTATATGGCTCAATTAGCAATTCAAAGATATGTATTTAAATTATTCAATTTAATCTTTTTGGTATTATTATTTTATATTTACTTTTTGTTTGGATTACCATAATTTAGGATATAACAACTTTTTGATTGGTGAGCATCCCATAAAACTTATTTTCAAGATAAATGGATCAAATATTATTCTTAATAATAAAAGAAAATCTATCCATATTCAAATAAGAAATAAAAATAATATTTTTTTTATAGCAAGAATATAATTACAATTGTCCATATCCAAAATAAGTCTCAGAGATAGAGATAAGGAATAAGTTATTGCAGTATAGGAGGCAACTCTTGCTTCATTTCTAACATGTTGATCAAAGTTTCCTTGAGCTAATAATCTAAAACTTTTTAAATCTTTCACACTCACACAAATATAAGATCCATAATTAGGTTTTAAAACGCAAGAAACATAAGATGATAACCCAGTATAAATAAACACAAATACTTGAGGATGTTGTCTCTCACTATTCTTCTTTTTCTTTAGATCTTCTCAATAGAGCTTATAAGTTCTTTTTTAGTGACTTATCTCTTGTTATACAAAGTATTATCCCTCTTTATGTTGCTTAGCTTTAGGTCGAAAATTAGATTTTGGAGTAGTCTTGGGATTCTTGTTATCTCATTTCTTATTCTCATGTTTTCCATTCCTTTTCATGCAGGTATCCTTTTGGACCATCCAGATATTATTATTACTCTTAATATTTTGCTCGGTAGTCTTAATCATCTCATGCAGCTCAATAATTAGTTTCTCCATCCTATACATACTGTAGTTCATCAAAAAACTATCACATGCATCTAGCAAAGTTCAGAGAAAAATATAACTAGTTAACTCTTAATTAATCATTAGATCATGTTTCTTCAAGAGATCTATAAACATTCATTTTAAGAACAGCTAACTAAGTTATTGACAACTATCTTGTAGAAAAGTAATGTCTTAATGGTGGAAAACCTATTAATGCGAGAATGCTTTTGAAATATTTTTGAGACGAGTTATCATTGTCAATACCTCAATATCTACCATTTACCATTTAAGTTCAAAATCTATGGTTGAAAGCATGAAAAAATTGGAATCAAGTTAGTCATTATGATATTAAATATAATCTTCTGTTTAAGCCAAATAAGTATTGTTAGTAGGTTTCTTAGGAATTGTTTACCCAGGATTTACAACATTCTCCCTTGCATAAGGAAAAATTCTTACATCCTTATACCAATCAAAAAAATTGGTCCCATTTAGTTTTTCTTACTCATGGATTGATTGTAAAAATAAATTAGATCTGTTCTTTGATGTCATTATCCACAAATCACTAATAGTACACTTTATTAAATTATTCAGTGAGCCAAAGATGTTCTTGCTCATTATTATTAAATTAATAACCCTCAAATATTAATTCAATAATTTTAATACTTAAGGTTTTAATATTGTGAAATTCTTGGATCACTATGGGATTTCAAATCATACGTCTTGACTTTTTAAAACTTTCATTTAATGCCTAAGGTCCAAAACCATTTCAGTAACCAATTAAGTCAAATCATTTCAAACATATGGATAACATTATTATCCATATCATCTTACTAAGATGATATAATCTATCCTACTTTGAAAGAATGCATATAGATGATCAAAGTCTTGACAGTAATAGAATAATGGTAGATATATAATAAATCATTCAATAAAGCAATGGATTTCAACTTTTCATTCAATAGTCATTCATGCATTCATACATAATATCATGTGTGTGTGTGTGTGTGTGTGTGTGTGTGTGTGTGTGTGTGTGTGTGTGTGTGTGTGTGTGTGTGTGTGTGTGTGTATAAAATAAATCATCTATTTATACATATATAATATCAAATGTATATATTATAAAAGGATAAAATAAACATTCATAGAATATACCATAAATTAGATTGATCTTTATAAGGCAATATAAAGATTAATTATCAACCTAGAGACATCTTTATCTCCATGGTTTAGTATTGATTGTGTTGAATGGTCTCCATCTCCAACTTGTGTTATTGTTCTCCATTGTAACTTGTAATTTAAATTATACTAATTATAAATGAATTATAACATATAGAAAATAGCATGTAGGTCATATTTAGATTACAAGCCTATATTAAAAAAAGAACTACAATAAATAAAAATGATGTATGTCATATTTAATTAACAACCCCAAATTAAATAAAAAGAAAAGCCATTCATATTGGCCTATGGACCTTAATATGAATTTCTTGTAGAAACACATAAAAATTTAAAATTTACCAATTTTAAATTGTAATTTCTCAAATTATAAACCAATTATTTATAATAGAAAAAAATGTATGTGTGGTGAAAGTTTCTTAGAGTCAAGGGGAGTGCCACTAGCATTTATCCCTCTAGCCAGTTAAACACACATTGAAAATTACATATTTGATCAAAATAAATATAATAAATTATCAATAATTATGCCTTTAATTTAATAAAATACAATAAATTATTATTAATCTTGTGCAAACAATAAAGAAAGTTATTCATTATTAACATATTCTTATTTATTTGATTATAAAATCACCAACCTTATTTGTTGTTCATGATTAATGAATTAAATTTCCACATTAAATCCATTTACATATAGTATATTTTCAAAGAACAAAGAAAATAGATTAATTAAAATCACAAATTTGTTTGGTACTACTATAGCATTTACATGGTTATAAAAGGGGGACTTTTAGATTTTATAGGTTGGAGGATTCATATTTTGAGGCCAAGAACATGTCAAATCTAAAATAACATGAATTCTAACGCCCAATTAGTACAAAATTCAAATTGAATGCAAGCTAAGATAGATTGGGAATTAGATTTGAGACATAGATCTTCATGTTGATTCTGTTAGTTTATGTATATGTGTATGATAATTATGAATTTATAATGTTAAACTATGAAATTATTGTGCTTTTATATTTTGATGGATATGGATACTAATTAGAATGGATATTTAGGGTTATGCACCAAATAGATATATATATGTTGGTAATGGTAACAGATAAGTCATGAGACACACTCATGATACAAGAAATGAAGGAAGTAAAAATTATTCTATTCTTACTGCATGATTTAGGATTTATATGTGGAAACCCTAGATTTATATAGGTTTAATTGATGCAATAATTGGTACTCATAAATCTAAAAAGTACAAATGACATTATGACCATTTCATTATGCATATTCTATAAGAATTGGTCGTCAAATTATGTAGGGGTTATATAAAATATTTAACTCAGGGGTTTCACTATTGTGTAGGAGTCATGTCTTGATTGTGGTGAATGGTGACAAGTAAGTCATAAGATACATACAATGAAATGTGCTTAGTTAGATGATGATAGCCTTTTGATCAGTCTCTTGTATAATTTCCAAGGTTGAAATTGTTATGGCAATATATGTTAATTGATGCAAGTATGTCACTAAAAAGTCAAAAGCTTAAATATAATTAATACCATCTTATTTCATATATTTATGACTATTGAGGTTAGAGAATAGATGTGTGTGTATATATATATATATATATATAAAGTAATCATCAATGGCAATTGACATATTACATAAAAAAGTTGAAATATAGATGACCCACAAATAGAGTAAGTATGATTTTGGTGGTAAAATATTAAAAGACAACTACAAGAGAGAAATCCACAACATATCCTCATTGGTAACATTTAAAGGTTGATAATCACTTTGTATGCTAAGGAAGCAAATGGAGAAATCGACAATAATACACACTTCATCCAATAATCAAACATAATATTTCTTTATTAGTAATGAAAATTAATTAAACACAAGGAAGTAAACCAATTCTATAGTATGAGTATCTATCCAAAAGCCAAGTTTATCTTATTAACTTGAGTAGTAGTTAATTTACTATTAGTTGATCAAACTGCTCATATACTCCAGAGACAAAGAGAGATAAATAGTGGATGAAATTTTATTACAAGGCATTTTCCATTATAAGAAAGTAGATCGAGTGGGCCTCCCTTCATGGCATTTCAACAACAACAAAGGAAGATGAGCTGAAGAAAAAGATTGAATTGATAAAATGAAAAAAAAAATACATCAAATAATAATATTTTATTAATTTAATGATTGGTTAATATAAAATATTAGGACATAACTTATATGGCTGTTCATATGAGTTGTTTTTAAGTTATGTTTAACTAATTTCATCCATGAAAATGAAGTTGGATGACAAGTTACCAACATGTTTGCTTCTCATCTCATTTCATGATAGTTTGAAGACATTAATTATTTCCTTGATTACTTAGGCTCCAAATAGCATCCTCACCTTAAATATTTTTATTATTAGTCTGGTAAATGAGATTGCAACATAGAACAAAAAAAGATACCATTTCATGTGTTCTCATTTGCAATGAAAATGAGAAGATTATGACAAACACTAGACTCACATTGGGAGAGAGAGTGTCTCGGATAATGTGTTAAGACATTTAATTTTCTATAAATCACTTCTTGAGTGAGGAATGAGAATTAATTTTTAGATTTGTGAGGAAAGATGAATTAAATATGACATATAATTATTAATTTTAAATTATGGATCAGTCTTAGTTTGACCAAATATGGCAGATAGGAATATTGTGGGGATCTTCCTAATTTCGAAAGTCCGAATATATAATCATATCAAAAAACTAGTTTAATAAAATAATGAATTTGATTTAGTTTAATTTAGGGTGTTTGAATTAAATAAATGGTATGTGTTTAAACATTTGATATATGTTAATTTTTATTCATGTGCGTGGATTATTTATCATTTACAGTGCTCTCATAAATATGTAGTGGCTACATTGCATTAAAAACACAATAAAGTGGATATTTGTAGGAAGGATAATTGCACATGTAAAGAGTAAAATAGAGAAAAATGTAAGGAAAAATTATGTCTACAGACTCAAGACAAAAATATTTATGTTCTAGTCCACTTTTTAAAAAATTTTAAAACACATATACATCAAAATATAAAATATTGATGTTTTGGAGCCAAAAAAAAAATCAAAAAACCAATTTTGCCCTGGTGCTTTTCCATTTTAGAAAAAAAAAATGAAAAAAAAATAAATATATTAGTAAAAAATTATGCTCATACAAGTTTTAATTCTATGATGGTAGAATTAAAACTTTTGACAATGGTAGGTTTCGACCTCAAGACTTATGATATTAAATTATGCCTAAAACCATTCAACTATTTACATCAAATCATTTATTAAATTAAAAATAAATATATAAATATACATAAATGTAGTTTAATATGTAAATATATAAACATATATAAATATATTTATAAATATTTATATATCTAAATATGTATATATATTTATATATGTAAAGATATATATATATATATATGTGTATGTGTGTGTGTGTGTGTGTGTGTGTGTGTGTACATCTATTTATGCATGTATAAATAGTTATATATGTAAATATATACATATATAGATATATAAAAATGTACATATATATATACATATAATTATATACTATTATATACATATATACATATCTAAATATGTATACATATATAAATACACACACACACACACACATACATGTGGGTAGGTGGGTGTGTGTGTATATATATGGATATAGATTTACATATGTAAATATATTTATATAAGCATGTATAGTTATATATGTGTGTGTGTATATATATATACACATATATGTATATAGATTTACATATGTAAATATATTTATATAAGAATGTATAGTTATATATGTATTTATATATACATATATGGATATAGATTTACATATGTAAATATATTTATATATGCATGTATAGTTGTGTGTGTGAATATACATACTTTGTGTAAATATATATATACATGTGTGTGTGTGTGTGTGTGTGTGTGTGTGTGTGTGTGTGTGTGTGTGTGTGTGTGTGTGTATACATATATGAATATTCATACTTGTGTAAATATATATATAATGTATATATATATATATACATATCTGAATATACATACTTGTGTAAATATATATATACATGTGTGTGTGTGTGTGTGTGTATTTTATATTTATATATTTTATATTTATATATTTATATATTTATGTATTTATATATTTATGTATTTATATATCTGTGTGTGTGTGTGTGTGTGTGTGTGTGTGTGTGTATTTATATATCTATGTATTTATAGATCTATGTATTTATAGATCTATGTATTTATATATCTATGTATTTATAGATCTATGTATTTATATATCTATGTATTTATATATCTATGTATTTATATATCTATGTATTTATATATCTATGTATTTATATATTTATGTATTTATTTATTTATATCTTTATATATTTATATATTTATATATTTATATATTTATATATTTATTAATTTATATATTTATATTTATATATTTATATATTATATATTTATATATTAATATATTTATATATTTATATATTTATATATTGATATATTTATATATTTATATATTTATATAGTTATATATTTATATATTTATATATTTATATATTTATATATTTATATATTTATATATTTATATATTTATATATTTATATATTTATATATTTATATATTTATATATTGATATATTTATATATTTATATATTTATATATTTAGATAGTATATATTTATAGTTTATATATTTATATATTTATATATTTATATATTTATTATTATTATATATTATATATTTATATATTATATATTTATATATTTATATATTTATATATTTATATATTTATATATTTATATATTTATATATGTATATATTTATATATTTATATATTTATATATTTATATATTATATATTTATAGATTTATATATTTAGATATTTATATATTTATATATTATATATTTATATATTTATATATTTATATATTTATATATTTTATATTTATATATTAATTATAGAGTTATATATTATATATTTTATATATTTATATATATTATATATTTATATAGTTATATATTTATATATTTATATATTATATATTTAGTATATTTATATATTTATATATTTATATATTATATATTTATATATTTATATATTTATATATTTATATATTTATATATTTATATATTTATATATTTATATATTTATATATTTATATATTTATATATTATATATTTATATATTTATATATTATATATTTATTATTTAATATATTATATATTTATATATTTATATATTATATATTTATATTTATATATTTATATATTTATATATTTATATATTTATATATTGATATATTTAGATATTTATATATTTATATATTTATATATTATATATTGATATATTGATATATTGATATATTTAATATTTATATATGTATATTTATATATTTATATATTTATATATTGTATATATTTATATATTTATATATTTATATATTGATATATTTATATATTGATATATTTATATATTATATTAATATTATATATTTATATTTTATTTATATATTTATATATTTATATATTTATATATTTATATTTATATATTTTATATTTATATATTTATATTTATATATTATATATTTATATATTTATATATTTATATTTTATAGATTTATATTTATATATTTATATATTTATATTTATATATTTATATATTATATATTTATATTTATATATTTATATATTTATATATTTATATATTATATATTGATATATTGATATATGATATATTGATATATTGATATATTTATATATTTATATATTATATATTTATATATTTATATTTATATATTTATATATTTATATATTTATATATTGATATATTGATATATTGATATATTGATATATTTATATATTTATATATTTATATATTTATATATTGATATATTGATATATTGATATATATATATTGATATATTGTATATTGATATATTGATATATTGATATATTTATATATTTATATATTTATATATTTATATATTTATATATTTATATATTTATATATTTATATATTTATATATTTATATATTTATATATTTATATATTTATATATTGATATATTGATATATTGATATATTGATATATTGATATATTTATATATTTATATATTTATATATTTATATATTATATATTTTATATATTTATATATTTATATATTTATATATTTATATATTTATATATTTATATATTTATATATTTATATATTTATATTATTTATATTTTT
This sequence comes from Sapria himalayana, assembly GCA_029783825.1. Taxonomy (NCBI): domain Eukaryota; kingdom Viridiplantae; phylum Streptophyta; class Magnoliopsida; order Malpighiales; family Rafflesiaceae; genus Sapria; species Sapria himalayana. Next base: position 425,846 of record JAREIK010001723.1, read on the forward strand.
TATTTATATATTATATATTTATATTTTAATATTTATATATTTATATATTTATATATTATATATTTATATATTTATATATTTATATTTTATATATTTATATATTTATATTATATATTTATATATTATATATTTATATATTTATATATTTATATATTTATATATTTATATATTTATATATTTATATATTTATATATTTATATTTTATATTTATTATTTATATATTTATATATTTATATATTATATATTTATATATTTTATATTATTATTTATATATTTATATATTTATAATTTATTATTTATTATATATTTATATATTTATATATTTATATATTTATATATTTATATATTTATATATTTATATATTTATATATTTATATATTATTATTTATATATTTATATATTTATTATTTATATATTTATATATTTATATATTTATATATTTAATATTTATATATTTATATATTTATATATTTATATATTTATATATTTATATATTTATATATTTATATATTTATATATTTATATATTTATATATTTATATATTATATTTATATATTTATATATTTATATATTTATATATTTATATATTATATATTTATATATTTATATATTTATATATCTTATAGTATTTATATATTTAGATATTTATATATCTTATATATTTATATATTATTTATATATTTATATATTTATATATTTAGATATTTATATATTATATTTATATATTTATATATTATATATTTATATATTTATATATTTATATATTATATATTTATATTTATATACTTATATATTTATATTTATATATTTATATATTATATATTTATATATTTATATATTTATATATTTATATATTTATATATTTATATATTTATATTTATATATTTATATATTTATATATTTATATATTATATATTATATATTATATATTTATATATTTATATATTTATATATTTATATATTTATATATTATATATTATATATTTATATATTTATATATTTATATATTTATATATTTATATATTTATATATTTATATATTTATATATTTATATATTTATATATTTATATATTTATATATTTATATATTTATATATTTATATATTATATATTTATATTTATATATTTATATATTTATATATTTATATATTTATATATTTATATATTTATATATTTATATATTTATATATTTATTATATATTTATATATTTATATTTATATATTATATATTTATATATTTATATATTTATATATTTATATATTTATACATTTATATATTTATATATTATATATTTATATATTTATATATTATATATTTATATATTTATATATTTATACTACTTTATATATTTATTATATTTATATATTTACATACTTATATATTTATATATTTATATATTGATATATTTATATATTTATATATTTATATATTTATAATATTATATATTTAATATATTTATATATTTATATATTTAGTATTTATATATTTATATATTTATATATTATATATTTATATATTTAAATTATATATTTATATATTTATATATATTTATATATTTATATATTTATATATTTATATATTTATATATTTATATATTTATATATTTATATATTTATATATTTATATATTATATATTTATATATTTATATATTTATATATTTATATATTTATATATTTATATATTTATATATGTATATATTATATATTTATATATTTATATATTATTTTATATATTTATATATATATTTATAATTTATATATTTATATATTTATATAGTTATATATTTATATTTATATATTTATATATTTATATTTTATATATTTATATATTTATATATTTATATATTATATATTATATTTATATATTTATATATTTATATATTTATATTTATATATTTATATTTATATATTTATATATTTATATATTTTATATTTTATATTTATATATTATACATACTTATATATTTATATATTTTATACTACTTATATATTTATATATTATATATTTATATTTTATATATTTATATATTTATATATTTATATTTATATATTTATATACTTATATATTTATATTTATATATTTATATATTATATATTTATATATTTATTATTTATATATTTATAATTTATATATTTATATATTTATACATACTTATATTTTATATATTATATATTTATATATTTATATATTTATACTTATATATTAATATTTATACATACTTATATATTTATATTTTATATATTTATATATTTATATATTTATATATTTATATATTTCACATACTTATATATTTATATATTTATAAATACTTATATATTTATAAATACTTATATATTTATATATTTTAATATATTTAAATATTTAATATATGTCTATGTGTATTTATATATTTATTTTTCATTTAATAAATGATTTAATATAAGTAATTATATGGTTTTAGATCTAATTTTATGTATTGAGTCCTAGGTTAGAAACCCACCATTACATAATTAATAATTTTGTAGGCAGTTTCAGAAATTACTTTGTTTTATTTTTATAAAATATAAAACCAATGGAAAAAATTAACTTTCTTACTTTTTTTTGACCCCAAAACATAAATATTTTATGTTTGTGTTATTTTTAAAAAAAATTAAAAAAAAGGACCAAAATGTAAATATTTTCATTTTTTTCATCTAAACATGATTTTCCTAAATAAGAAATAGAGAAAAAAAATAGAGTGTGACTTTCCAAAAAACATTTCCATGCCTGAAGGATAGAATGTTGTTTCATGGCTTCTAAAATTCACTGTTGCAATTGAGTTTTTAAACAATATAATTGAAGTGCATTTCTATTCTATAATTTTTGTGAAATGATATGTGTTTCAACCATGAGAGACTAGTTGTGGAAGAAAGTATAATTTATGTTAACTTTTTTCTAAATTGCTAAACCATGAAAAACATTAATTAATGTTGGAGACTTTGTTAATACATAAAGTATGATATATTTATTAGGAAATTGATATATTGATTATCAACTTCTATTGTTACATTGATTTATTAAGATGAATTGTTTCTATATGTCAACTTAAAAAATGACCATTTCATAGAGAAAGATTAACTTGAACAAAAATGAGTTGGGCAAGATAATCCCCTATATACTACTAATATGAGCTTGGTTTTTTTTTTTTTTTTTTTTTTTGCATGTCATGCTTGGACACATAACTTAGGATTTTTTTTTTTTTTTTGTTTCTTGGCTTATCCCATTTTGGTGACTTTATTTTACTCATAGTGTTTTTTCTCTTTGTATTAACATAAAATTAGATCAAGTTGAGTTTGCGTGATTTTTTTGTTTGTGTTGGGCAAGTCCATTGGGGCATGCAGAAATTACCAACTCTAGTCATATCCAATATTACTAACTTGTCAGTAAGCTAGGTAACTTTGATTTTAGTTTTTTGTTGGGCATGTTTACCTAGTTTGGTCTTTTGGTGTGTTGTGGTTCAATTAGGTTTCATTATAGTGCCCAAAAAGTACATTCATAAGTTTGCTTTTTTTACTTGTCGGTTAAAGCTAAGTAACTCATGGCCTAATTTTCCTCATAATGTATTAGATTGTTAGTTTAAAACTAGATCGCATTGGGTTTGGGCTAGTTTTTTTTTATTGAAGCATCGGGCTAGTCCATGTCCATTGGGACAAATGCATATTGTCAGCACTTACATATGCATGTGTTGGAATTTTCCTGTGAGTAAGGAATAACTAATTCTTTAAAATTAAAATAAATATTAATATGATATATGTTTTGTGAAAAGATATTCGTGTTGAACATGTAAGACCAATTGTGAAATTAGTGCAACATTTATTTCATGTGTTGGATATTTTTTTAATTGTTAAATCATGAAGAGCTTGAATGAAAGTTGGGGAGTTTGTTAATACCTCAATTTTGATATATCTAATAACAAATTAATATGTTAATTATCTACTATTAATACATTGATACATTGATGTGTATTAACATGAATTATTCCTATTTTTATTTTATAGTATATACCAAATCAACTTTGCCGACCATACTTTTGTTATGGTAGCAGTCCTAATATTATATAAAAATAAATGATTGGCATTAGAAAAATGACAAATGTCAATAAAAAAATATGTTATAACCCTCATATATATGGATTAGATCATCTAGACCATAGGATAAACATTAGTTAGATGAAATTAGGTGTGAAAAAAGCTATGTCAACCCTACATGCCTCAAAATTAAGGTAGCTTATCATGGTTGGGTCGGTGGCCTTGTTGGACACCCTAGTAGCTACGAGGATGCGAATTCAAGTCGAGTCATAAATGTGTCTGGCACATCATGGCTTGAGGCATGGACCATGCCTAGGCCAAGCAAAAGCCCATGGATAACCCTACATAGTCACAACACCATCCCATGCATGGATACAACCTACGACACAAGACCATTGCTCACTCATGCAACTTGGATCCATGCCACGTTGGCTTATACTTGGAAAAATTGTTAGACATGGCTTAGCCTATTACTAGCCTTTGCATTAAAAAATTATGGTCATGTTGGGTTGGCTGGCGACTATTGATGCGCCTATCTAACTCAACATGACATGTAATCTTTATTTTTTTTAAGGTGCTTGATATTACATGACTCAAGCATGACATGTCTACCAAAGAGACTAAAAGGCCTGAATATATTTATATATTTGGCCTATTATTGGTATTGAATAAATATTATCGAGCATTAATTTTGATAAAATAGATTTTATCATAATTGGGAGTTTTGGATATGTTGAGCATAAATAAAGAAATAACCAAAAAAGATAGGCATAAAGAGGCAAGAGTTGGAGTCGCTACATTATGAAGTCATGACTCCACATTTCCAAGTCACAACCTCAATATGTGAAGAAACTCAAGTGTGACAAAGCTAAGTGAGTTACAATATCAAATTACAAAATCATGACATTCTCAATTATGACATCAATATAGCGAGTTGGCACGTCAATTATGTGGAGATAGGCAAAACATATAATGACTATGCATTTCTAAGTTATAACATCAAATAGAATATGAAGTTGTGCTATGTGTAGACACAATGATATACCATAATTAAAGTTACTATCCACTTGATGAGAAAAGATTAAAAAGGGGATGCAAAGAGAGGGGGAGAGGGGGAGAAAGAGATGAGGAATAGAAGAAGATAAACATTATAGAATCCCAATAGACAAGATAATAGAAAACAAAAGGAAAATTAAATTTGACTATATCAATCATGCTCTCACAAAGTAAATCATCAATATAAGAATTTCTTAAATCCAAAAGTTGAGATCAACTCCTAGGAAGATTCTACTGGTGGGAGTGACATGTGATAAGATGATTCAATATCAGTTTTACTTAGTTGTATTTGTGAGTAGATATTGTATAAATCTTATGTTTCATTTTTTCTCTCATGCTATGCTAGAAATTTATTTATGGTTAGTTTGTGAACTATGAATGATGATTGATAAGATGTAATGTAAGGAATTCTTGTGTAATTATAGTGTGGATTTTGTTGATACCCTTAGTAAATATTTTTACATCTTGGTTTGATCCAAGATGTATACAGCTCGCCAAGGTAACTAGCCATGTGGTTTGTATCCCAAATAATGATGATCTACCTCCACCAACCTGTAAATCTAGTAATCATGCCCATTGTATTTCTTAGGATAGTGACAAGTAAGAATATACATTTGTGACTCTTAGAAGAGTGACATGCAATATGAGCATGTGTGGGTAACTTTCTAAATGGAATACTGGAAGCAAAAGTATACACTTTAGATATTCGTCATATGGACTATGTTAGATGACTGATAAAATAACTTGAGAGTCAAACAAGTATTTGGCTACCTAAGGGGGGTGTGCTATCCTTAGAAGGATTATGATAGATGAATAAGAAGACAAGCTTGAGACACTCACCATGACATGTGATTGTTTTTATCTCTAGCAAGGATATTATGCTCAATATCATCCTCATTTCATACATAACTTGTAGGTGACTAGGTAATGAGTATGAAAAATATGACCAACATAGAGGCCACACATTTCTTTTTCCACTGAATTAGTAATTTGTATGCTGCATGACCAAAAAGTTTAAGCATGGGCAATCATTATACATACAAAGTAAATTAATTTTAGAACCCTTTGGATCAAATAAATGTGGTGAGCTAAAATAGTAGAGATCTTTGACATCGTCTTTTAACCAAAATATCAATCTATGTGGGATCAATATCCATACTTGAAAAGTTTACTTTATTACATGTTAGATTCGTATACTTTGTGATTAATTTTACTGTGAATAGAAATATTCTGATAGGGACCCATGCAAAATTAGGCTCAAGAAGGCCAGCATGTCATGTCGTGTCATGCCAGATGCACACAACTTATGTGGTGCCCCTCTAGCCCCAGCACAACACACACCTTCTAGGTATATATACATGCATTATCCACCTCTATGCCTAATGCCCTTGTGGGTTGTACTTCATGTTGAGGCATATAGCCTGACTCATTTTCTATCTCTAAATAAATAAAAAATGTTGTCATGGGGTTTATGTGATATATAAATATTTACTATGGTAAAAAAAATAACATAAGTTAATTTTTAGATCAATCTTCTTTTACGGTTCAAATGTTAGGCTTATAAGAGATGATATTTATAAGATGATCATGTCAAAGATGCATATTATTAAAATTAATTTGTGAAAAAATTGACAAGAATAAAATTAAAGAGAGATATCTCACATTGTTTGGATATGTGAAAAGGCAACCCACATAGCTCCTTTAATTAAAAAATATTTAGATTGGAAAATTATTAAAAATGAAATATATAAGATGGGCATGACATAGAAGCATATTATTAAAATTGATGTGTAAAAAAAATAAACAAGAATTAAATTACACGAGAAAAAATTCTAAATTATCTATACATCACACATTTTGAGGATGCAATTAAAGAAAGATATCTCACAATGTTTTGGCATGTAAAGAGGAGACCCACGTAGCTCCTTTAATTGAAAAATATTTAGATTGAAAAATTAATGGATGACATAGAAGACTAAATATATCATTAAACACTCGGATGAAAATGGTCAATGATGTCATGCATGCTTAAACGTTATGTGATAATTTGAAAGATATTCATCTTGTTTAGAGAAATAAAATACATTATATGCAGCATATGTCTAAAATTAATTCATTAACAAATTAGGACATTATAATACTCATTTGAAAATGGCATGTTAATAATGTCATTAAATAGAATTTGTCAAGTTGAATTTAAGCAATTCCAAATTACTACACTTTATATGGTCAATGCATGAACAAAAATCATATAATCCAAAATATGATTTTGAAATAGGAAAACTTAATTTTATAATAATTGTAATAATGAAGAATTTAAATCTATTTTGTAATTACAAGTAAAAAATGTCTTGAAAGATATAATAATTACATATGTATGGCAACTTCATGAGGAATATCTAAAAATAAATCTATTAGAATATGTCTCTTAACATGAATTCTTAGTGGATTCGTCATATGTCACGACCAATATAACATTATACTTTTTTAGATGTGAAACTAAAGGTTAAGTACCACTTCTATTAAGATTTAAATTAGTGAAACCAAAAATATCTTGTTTACCAAAAAAAAAAAAAAGTTGACAATCAATTAGATTGGAGTACAAAAAAAGAAGGGAAATTTATGTGAAGTGTCTCAATTTGAAAATTTTAATAAAAAACTCATTTTTGAAATTTAAAATAAAAGCACCCCGGAAAAATATTTATTTTTTGGTATCTAAAAAATGAAAACCAAAAATACCCTTACCCTCGGTCCATGTCAACAAAAAAAAAATTTAAAACAATATAGTTTCAAAAACTATGCTTTTAAGTATACATATACATGTAAATGTTTATAAGTGTACATATACACATATATACATGTTTATAAACATATAAACAAATACATATAAAAATATTTGTATGAAAAATATATGTTATATATTTTCAAAATGTATAAATGTATGTGTTTTTATGCTTATAAACACATATATAAAATGTTCAATGAATGTCATTGCCACAATACCTTAAGAAGTTTGAACCAAAAGATATATGAATATTAAAAGCAAGTAAGTTTTTTTTTTTTGAATTTTATCATTCCATTTATTACACTATGGTAGCAAGGATTTCATGAGATAATGAACAATAATATTTTCTAAAAATTTTCAATGGTGGATTACATTGTGTCGCGCACTCAAGAATGTGTAACATCTTGAGAAATGTTGCAAATGCTTCATGGATTACTTTGACAAGCACCTTAATCTTTGAATATGTTATTGTGAGGTTAGAATAAATGAATATGTTGATAAGTATAAACATATATGATAAAACATTTATACATTTTGAAAAAGTAGTGTATATTTTTCAATTAAACATATTTATACATATACATATAAACATATTCATATATATATATATATATTTTCTTCCTTCACCAACTCATTCCATATTATCCCTCAGCCCCATATATAAATGATGCAAATGCTCTGACCTCGAGCATTGGGGTCCTGGGGTCAGAGTAGGTAAGGCCCTTGTCCCTACAGTATAAATAGAACATTTAGCAAAAACAAACTTGGGTCACATATTTCGCATCCCTGAGGATCAAACTCGTACCCCTATGACTGGGTGATCTTTCCCCTTTGCTGATTGGATTAGGATAATGTTGGTATTCATGCATGCATTTAAAAATACATATATACATGTACATGTACATGTATACTTATAAACATATACCTTTATAAGGTTATACATATGACCATATATATATATAAACACTATTTTCTAAAACTATTTTTTTGTTTAAATTTTGTGTTGCTTACTAATCAAATTATGTTTGTAGAAGAATTAAAGTATTAGTCAATTTTTTATTTTTTTTTAAAAAGATTGAATTATATGTGACTATTGTGCAAGCAAAAATATTGTGATAAAGATATTTTTATGAATTAAAAATGGGTTTTTAGATTAAAATAGTAAATGGGTACATTTTTGAAACAATGTATATTTCATTTTTTTTTTTTGAAAATTAACACATTTCATCAGTAATTTGAATGCTATAATAGTTTCAAAAATGATATATTTTATTTGTGTTCTAATGACATATTGATTAATATGATTTTCCAACAATAATCATCTTAGATTCAATTAAGTTAGATTCAAGTTGGTTGAAAGTAATTTATGAAAAAATGTAATGTTTAATAATAAAAATTAAATTTACAACAATAAATTCAATTATCAAAATAAGTTGGTAAAAACCCCCTTCAAATCATATCAAATTTAATTGGGTGAATTATGTCTTGGGGTCTTGGGAACCCAAATAATTAACATTAAGGCCTCATAACACTTATATTTGACTTTAAGGATATAAACATTTCCAGGACAAAAATGCCCTTAATGATATTAACATTTTAACGCATCATCATCTCTCGGACGAACACGTACACACCATTCACATGTGCTAATTTTGGCTGCCACAATTTTTCTTCTCCTAATAAACAAGGGAAATTAAAATCAAAAATGGTTTTGCTTGGGTTTGGGGACTTGCAGTTTCAGCCGACGGGAGACATCTCACGTGTTGCGGCTATTCTAAGCGACTCAACAGACACGAAAAATATTATAAGCGGCTGTTCTAAGAGAGAAGATGGAAGACTTTTCTCTCTTTCTTAATAAATATAACATTTATTATTTTCCACATCATCAGGGGTAAATGAGGTATTACAAAAATATTATATCCTTAACATTAATTTTTGTTTGTTTCATACTTTTGAGGTCAAATATAGGTCTTATGAGGCCTTAAGGTTAATTATTTGGGTTCTCAAGACCCCAAGACATAATTCTCCCAATTTAATTTGCAAATGAACCATTTTCTCAAGCTCAAATAGAAGTGGAACCATGAAGAAGGCCCACTAGGGTTGGGATTTAATAAGGGCAATATTTGACAATGAGTTTATCAAAAAAAAACTAATTTTGGAATGTAATGTCATAAAAAAAAGATCTTCACAATTGTCAATGACTTAATGTACCCATTATAATCAAAGCTTTTAGGATTATTCTCTACTATTACTTAAGCAAATCATTGACTTTCTAATTTTAGGATTAAGTCATCCCTAATAACATTATCACTTTGGAGCATCGCTTTAATAAATTTAAGTCCTTTGGTTTGGAAAGTCAAGTAAAACATTCTCACAACTCACCTATGATCACCATTAAGAACATTCTTCTACGAAATATATATACATTCTTTGAAAATAACAAAAATCACATTTGAGTAATCAAAAGTTTAGAGGTTCGAATAGAAATGACTAACTCAATATGTTTGAGAAATTTGCATTGAGACTTTTAAATTTTCAAGCTAAATATTTTTATTGACTTGAAGACAATGAGTTCACTCTTTAAAAAGCATGATATAACCATGGATTGAGTTCCATTTCAACTAGGAGCTTGATTTGGTGAAAAACCTTATCCATCAAACTAGAAACTCTGATAGTTGAGATTTTTAAAATCTCTTTGTTATTAAACTTAAAAATTTTATAAGGTGCTACTTTGGAAATGTTAAACAATAACAATTAATAATGACATTAATGAAAATGATGATGGTTAGGAAATCATCATGCCATTCATTAACATATGATATGTAGGAGCATTTTATGACAATTATGTACATTTCATAAATTACATAATAAGATGATCTTTCAACATAAATTTAGGTGCTACTCATTCTATTAATTTCATTAATTTATTAAAATTGTATTAGGTTTAGATATATTTTTTTAATGAATGAAATAAAAATAATTGATGATCTTTCAACATGTTTATCATGAAATGTTTGATTAATTGTTTCATATTATTCATCTATGTATCACTTAATAAATAGAAATTTATGTTAACTTTTTTTAGCAAGTTCATGTACTAATGCACTAATTTATTTATAAATACTATTTTTAGATTTTCAAAATGATGATATTGAAGATTTCAATGATCATCGCAAATATGAGATTGAATACATTTCTTGTAGAGATCATGTATCATAAGAAGAATAATTAGTTTTTATTAAATTGTATATTTGCCGGTATTAGTGTCATGTATACTAGGATTTGTTTAACCACGTGGTCAATTTTTTTGTTATTTATTTAATGATTGAATTATTTGAAACAATCTAAATGATAAATCATTTATTCTTCATAATTCACTTATATCTTTGCATAGTAATTAATGAAACTTCTTTAGCATTACAATTGTATGAATAACTAATCAGTTTAATGTTGGTCGACCACATATGTAAGCCTAACTAATTTTGGGTCTTTTGGCTCTCATGTTTTAATATTGTGTGTGTGTGTGTGTGTGTTAGAATTATTTTGTCAATTTTTAAGTTCTCTTTCCTTCTTGTTTTCATTCATTTGAAATTTTTCATGTGTGAAACAAACAACATGAGTGATTTATTATGTTTGAAGCAAGCAAAGTTGGTCTTGTATCATATGTGTATAACCAACAACTTGGGCACCATTTTATGCATATAATATATAATGTGTATCACTGTACATGGTAAAAACATTGATTAAGGAGGCTTTTGAGCTCAATTTGATGACGATAAAGGTAAAATATTAGTTTTCCTTAGATTTCACTTGGTGGATCCCTCACGACAATAGGAATAACTACTTGGTCAGATCTACCTCCTTTCATAGAAGTATATATTGTTGTTCATGATATTTAGCATTAATGAGACAAAATACTTGCTGTTGTGATCTTTTTATATTAAGTAAGGATTTCTATAAACACACACACACACATATTTATATATAACAATTTGTATGATAAAATGTTTTGATAGATAAATCAAATTTCTATAAACATATAAATTTCAATGAGACGAAATACTTGTTGTGAACCTTTTCGAATAATTTGTATCATAGACAGTATGATAAACATAAAATAGATAAATTAGATTGTATGATAAAATTGAACTCTACATATTATTTCACTTGGAAACATAAGATAGAACAATAATTTTTTTTTTTTTTTTTGCAAAGACATATATGAGCCTGTTATATTAAAGGAAAAAAAAAAATCATTTGTCAAGATTGTGATGATTGGAATATGTAATATAAAAAATTTGTTATTGTAAAGAGGATGAATTGTACAAATTTACATAAGTATATTTTTAATGAAATCAGAGATGAAGTTGCTTGGGAAAGAACTTGAAAACTTTGTTGCAAAGAAAATTCTAGAAATAAAACTATTTAACTTATAAGACACATCAACTTGAAGTATAAGTAAGAAAACAAGATGGTTGAGCATGTCATTTGTTTCATGAAATAGTGAAAATGATGGTCACCATAAAAATGAACATTGATTATGAAATAGAATTCTAACAATATAAATAGTTAAAGATAGCACATTAAATGAAATGGATAGAAGAAAAGAAAAGAGAGAAACATCTTATAATGTTACTATTACTAAATAAATAAATAAAAGTTGGCATAGGATGATAGACACAAATTGATAATGGAGAATTAAGGTGAAAAAGGTGATTTTCACAACCTATAAGATTCAAAAGAAATATATATATGTTAGTAGATCATAGGGGGTATCAATATGAATAGGATCAAATATAGTTGCATTCATGAGACTAGTTCAACACTTATAAAAGTAAAGGTAGAGGTGTTGACCGGGCCGGGCCGGCACGAGGCACGGCATGATTCGGCCGTGCCTAGGCCGGGCCGGCACGAAAATTTCCCCTGCCCGGGCTCGTGTTGTGCCCGACCAAGGCACAATCATGTCGTGCCGTGCCGAGGTCAACTGGGCCCCGTGCCGTGCCTGGCCCGGCACGGTTCCATGACCCATTGGCACGGTACCTAATTTTTTTAAAAATTAGGGTTACAGGGGCATCAAAACCCTAATTTTTTTTAAATTAAGGTTTCAAGCGCACCGAAATCCTAATTTTTTTTAAATTAGGGTTTTGTGCATGCCAAAACCCTAATTTTTAAAAAAATTAGGGTTTCGGGCATGCTGAAACCTTACTTTTTTTAAAGTAGGGATTTGGTACGACGGTGCCAACTGAACCCCTAATTTTTTTTATATTAGATGTTCGGCCCGCCCAGGCCGAACTCGCTGGATTCATGTCGCGGGCCCGTGTCGGGCTGACCTCCACCGAATCGTGCCGGGCCAGGCACGACATGGTATAGTAACTGTGTCGTGCTTGGCCCAGCACGAAAGCACGGACGGGCCAACTAAAAACCGGCTGGGCCGGCCCGGCATGTCCCATTTGACACCTCTAAGTAAAGGACAACAAATTAGTAATGGGATAATATGTTTTTAAAAGGTCACTCATGCCAATCCAATGATAATAAGCAAGTGTTGGTGGTTGTTTAGTGTAAGGGTGAGCTTGAAAATAAGTTGTGCTACGAATTTTATGATGTGATAATTTTCTATATACTCACTAATGAATATCAATGCTAATTTGAATAGATTATGGAATGTTATAATGGTTATATTTTTTTTATTCTAGTTGATGTGCATATAAAAATGAATATGATTACTATAACAAACAATTGGTCCCACTCAACATCAATCCTTGAGTAGTCCTCAACTGGTTGTCAGATCCACATCACTAGGCATGCTCGTATTATCCGCTTTGCTCATTAGAGAGTATAATTTTATACTTGGGTCAGGACTTATTCTTATGTTTACCATGTCATTTCTCCAATGATTTGAACTTGTGACCCCTTGTCTATAGTTACAAATCCTAATATCCAAATACTTGTTGACCTACTTGGCTCAACTGTTACTTAGGTTTTAGGATTTGGAACCATAGACAAGAGGTAACAAGTTCAAAATTTAGGGGGTACGACATTGGGAGGCATTAATAAGTCCTAACTCATATGTAAAATCATGTACCCGGATTGAAAAAGCAAACAATATGAGTATGCAAGATGAGGGGGTTGGGCATCTAGTTAATATTTGAAGACTATCCAAGGAACGAGGTTGACTGGACCTATCATTTGTTACATATAAATGTATTTAAATGTAATAAACATGGGCTCCATTCGACCTCAATCCTCAGGCTGCCTCTTTGAGTGCTAACTAGTTTACTAACACCCTCCACTAGGCATACTTGTATCGTCTGCATTTCCCATCATGGTGTATTGTTTTACATATGGGTCAAAACTTATTATCATGCCTCTCATGTCACATCTCCTATGATTTAAACTCGTGATATCTAGTCTATAGTTCTAAATCCTAGCACCTAAGTTCTAGTTCACCTACCTGGCTCAACTGGTACTAAAGTGCTAGGAGGTTTAACTATAGAGTGAAGGTCACAAATTTAAATCATGAGAGATGTGACATGGGAGGCATGAGAATAAATCTTGACATGTGTAAAATTGTGCACCTTGATAGGAAAATCGAACAAAATGAGATTGCTCGATGGTGGTGGCAAGAGAACTGATCAACATTCAATTCTAACTCAACTGGCACTCATGTACTAAGAATTTAAACTATAGATTGGAGGTCACAAGTTCAAATCCTAGGAGATGAAATATGGGAAGCATGACATTAAGTCCTAACTCATATGTAAGACTATACGCTCAAAAGGAGCAAAGCGAATAATATGAGTATGTAGGGGTGTTCACCCTACCCTACTGGTAGGAAATAGTCTTCCGCCTTCCTACCCGAAACTTTGCAAAAGAAATTTTTTTACCCTTCCCTACCCGATAAGAAGTTACATTCCTACCCGAAATCATACCCAATTAATCGGGTAGGAAGTTTGGTAAACATATATGTAGTTATAGCTTTAAATTTTTTAAATATTTTAATAATTTAATTAAATAACATGCACTGATGTTGTACTAATTTAATAACATAATAAATCAATAATAATTAATATCTAAAACAATTACAACAAAATTATTATTGATTTCGCTATCAATCCACCATAATTGTTACAAAAACAAATCCACCATAATAGTTACACAAATACAATCCACCATAATTATTACAAAAACACAAATATTTTAAAATCATATTTCATAACTAATTAACTACTTTGCCTATGGTAGTTCACCACTCGCCAGTCGCCAGTTCACCACAAATAAAGTAGCCTGTAGCCCTACACAAAAAAAAACAATCAATATTTTACTAACTCAAACATCCACAACAATAACAAATATTTTTATAATTACTAAAAATATATAAAAAGAAAGTTAAATAATACCTTTTTTTGTTAGTGTCATTCAGCTCTATTCACTAGAGAGAATTTGAAATTGTCTTTGATTCTCAGTGTCTGTAGTAATTTCTGAGAAAAAAAAAGAGTGATAAAAAAAATTAGATACAAAAAATTCAATAGACATCAACAAATAATAAAAACATAATAATAAAAGTATACAAATCTGAATCTAGTTTATAGCTTTTTAAATCCTCCAAGACATCTTCAAAGTCATAAGCAATGAATGGAAATTGAAGCCAATTTTGTGCACATGTGAGACCCTCAACTATTTTGGGTGCCCGACAACCTCGAAACGAATCTAAAATATGACCCCCGATGCTAAAAGTCGATCCTGATGCCACTGAAGAAATAGGAATTACTAACACATCATGAGCTATTTTGGCAAGGATTGGGAATTTAGAAGAATTAACCTTCCACCAATTCAAAATATCAAAATTGATGCTAAAAAATTCAACATCTTCCATCAAATATCGATACAACTCTGATTTGTTGTCCACATTACCTTTCTCAACTCTATACTAGTAGTACTTATTCGTGAAATTTGAATGTACTTGATCTTGAACAGACACCTTAGCCGAAGATATATTCTTCTCATGGTCAACAACCCCACTTCACACCCCACACTAAATCTAGTGTATTGTTGGCATAATCAGTCAATGACCTTTTGATATCTTCAACTAGTTGAACCTTGACTACTTCATCCTTAACCTTATAATTTTCATTGAGCCAAAATTCTAATGCATCCAATTTATATCATGGGTCAAGTGCAATAGCAACAAACAACATCAAATTAATATTATCTAAATGACCCCAATACTTATCATATTTGCTTTTCATTCTCATATTCATGGTACTCAAAAGATAATCATCATCTTCACAATAACCTTGCAAATGATCATACATAGCTTATAGTTCTTGAAAAAATAAGATAGATGTGGTGTACAATGATCTAGAAATGTGCAAATTGATCATACATAGTTGAAAGTCCCAATCATCAAATGTGGTGGCCCTAAACCACCACCCCCTCACTCAATTGACTTACAAATTGCTCATCATCTTCTTGCAACAAATCAAATACACCTTGATACTATTCTGCAACTTTAAGCATCAAATATGTAGAGTTCAATCTCATTGGAACATCAAGGCAAAGAATACCATTTTTACCAATTTTTTGCCTATCAACACATAACTTAAACTTGTCAAGCCTTGAAGGAGAATACTTCACAAATTTAACAGCATTTCATACTTTCAAAATTGACGTGTTCACTTCCTTCAACCCCTCCATGACAATTAGATTCAAAATGTGTGCAACACCTAACATGCATAAATTCAATTTCTAAGATAATGCTCTTTCCATTCTTAGTTTGCCTCTTTAAATAATCAAGAGCACCATCATTAGAAGAAGCATTATCCACTGTAACAGTAAATATGCTATTTATCCCCTACTCAAGCATGCATATAAGTTAAATTTTGAATAGATGTCCATGTATCAGTAGTAAGACAAACTGTTTAACTAGATGAGACAAACATATACTTCAATTTTTTTTCTCCATCATATATAATTGCAAATAATCCCTCATCATAGTGATACAAGAATGTATATGAAATCTCGGTTCAATAGTTCTCATCAACTCTTTAAATCCTTCTCTTTCAACAAAGTGGAATGGTAATTCATCCACTATAATCATAGTAGCAATTGCTTCCCTACTTTTCTTTTCATTAAATTTAGCAACACTAAGGCTACTAATAACACCATCTCCATCTTTTTGAATGCACCAATTAACTTTAACTGAGATATACCATTTTTATTCTCACTAGCCAACTAGGATTTACAATGATCTAAATGATAAAAAAAATATGAAGTACCAATTTTTCTTGCATGATAATTATAAATCTTACTACAATGCTGACATTTAACTTCATCTACATCTTTAATCTTTTCAAATTGCTCCCAAACTTTAGATCATTTTTTTATCTTATTCCTCACACATAATGTCATCAATAACTTGGATGTTACTATTAAAATCAGCTTGAACAGATGATTGTGGAGTAATTTCATTCATAAAGAAATTATCTGTGGAGAATACACATCATCTTAATGAGAAATAATATAAAATTATCAAAAAATAAACAATCCACTAGGGTTATCAAAATAAACTTATGAAGAAATAAAAAGAATAATGGTGATATTATTGCTTAGCAAAATATACTTTAGAAAATGTGTTTTAAATGATATCTAAGATGTCAAAGATGTCACATATCTAAGATTATAAGAAATTAAGAATACTTGAGTTAATAATCTAGAATATTATAGTTATATCACTAATTTTTATTGTTTATCTTTTCACTTATTTTATGCTATCTAATGAGTGAGTTAGAATTTGTTGCTATGAAGTACAAACTATGTATAAATGAATTACTCATTAGGTAAATATGAATTCATTGAATTGTAATAGAGATGCACCACCCACAGAGCATTCTCGACAAATAAATAATAAACTTTCATCAATAGCCATCGGCTTACATGACTAGAAACCCTAAATCAATTGATTTTTTTCTATATTCAAGTAGTTATCATCATGTAAATAACCATATGTGATATGAAACCAAAATCGGACTAACTGATCAACAAATTACAAAACCTAACTATAAATCATGATTAAAAATTCAAAATAACTTATGATATAACTGATCGTAAGTGGGAAATGCATGCTTTAATTCACAACCACTGGAATTGCTCTATTATCTGCTAACCAAGAATATAATGACTGATCTAAATCAATATGATTTCTTACCAATGCACTAGGATATGACTAGAAAATCAATAAAATATAGTTGGGGAACAAAAATTAAAAAACAACCTAATAGAGCACAACGATAACAAAAAAAACAATAAACCAATATTCATAATTGAATCCTATGTGTTTCACTAACCATATTTGTGCAATGTGTGCTTTCATTCACAGTTCTAAGGGTTGGAAGTGTAAACTAGAACTTGGATGGGTGGATGTGGATCGTGGATGGAGTATGAGATAAGGAAAGCAGCAGTTGGGCTGGTGGCACATGTAGTGCAGGGTGCTGTCGTGCTGAGCAGAATCACTTTGTAGTGCAGTCAGTAGTTGATAGTTTGCACTTTGCAATGCATTCGGTAGTTGGTAGTTTGTACTTCGTAGTGCAGTCGATAGTCGGCAATTCATACTTCATAGTGTAGTCGGCAGTCGATAGTCGGCTCGGCAGTTCATACTTCACAAGCTTCAACATTCAACCATTCAGAGTTATATTAGGGTTTGGGTTTTTTAGTGTTTATAATTATAATGTGGGTAAGGTAGGGTAGAAATACAAAAATGGATAGTTCTTCCGCATTCATACTTGATTTTTGTGGTTAACCACTCAGTCGGGTACGGTAGGGTCGAGTATGATAAGAACTTGTGGCCAGTCAAAAATTTAAATGCCCCTATGAGTATGCTCGATGGAAACGGCCAGGCAACTGATTAACACTTACGAGGCTGCCTGGGGACTAAGGTCAAGTGTGGCCTATATTTGCTACATATAAATATATTTATATGTAACAAATGTGACCCCCATTCGACCTTATTTCCTAGGCAGTCTCGTGAGTGTTAATCGATTCTCCAACCCCCTCCACTTGGCATACTCATATTTGTCCACTTTTCTTTCTTCTGAGCAAATAAATTTATACATCCGTCATGACTTATTCTCATGTCTCCCATATTATATCCACTTAAGATTTGAACTTGTGACCTCTAGTATATAGTTCAAACTCATAGCACATGAATACCAGTTGAGCCAAGTAGGTCAACTATTACTCATGTGCTAGGAGTTTAAACTATAGACTAAAGGTCACAAGTTCAAATCTTGGGGGACACGACATGAGAGGTATCAAATTAAGTTCGGACCCATGTGTAAAAGTATGCATTTACATGAAATAAAGTGATCAATATGAGTATGCCCGATGGAGGGGGTTGGGAAACTAGTTAACACTCGCAAGCCTGCCCAGGGACTGAGGACGAGTGAGTCCCATGTTTGTTACAATTACTAATATAAATATGGATGAATGAAAATTAATTTTTTTATGTGGCATATGTTGATATTAATAGAAATTTCAGATTTAGAAAAGCATAGTTGGATGATTATATGTTTGGTTTAATTGGTTTTTCATTTTGAGCTTTCATGCATGATACCTACAAGCTCAAGTTTTTCCATGCCATGATTATTAACTCGCATGGGGCATTTTAGTGAATTTTGGATGGATACACATATATTTTATACTTCATATTGAAATTAGTTTCATAGGATTTGATGTGGTTTTATAAGTTTTGAATCCCATGTCTTTCAAGAAATCTTGAATGAGTAAAGAAATATTGAAGAAGACTTCTTGAATTCTTCTCAATCAAATACTTCTAAATAATGAATGCTCATAACATTCTAGGTCATTTTTTGGAGTCATCTTATTCGTATGCATTCAAATGAGAAAGAATGACTTTTAAATATTCTAGACTACTTTAGAAACACAAATAAATAATCTTTGAAACATTTGGAACACATCTCATTCAAAATTATTCATATGAAAAATAAATCTCAAAAGATAGAAAAAACAAACTAATTTTAACAATGGTAAAACTAATTTTTTTTTTTGGATAAAAAAAATTTATTCAAGGAATTATGATAGATATCCAAATCAAGATTTAATATATTACAAAAATAGGTGTAATTAACACCCAACTAGCCTACACAAAATCACAACACCACATTCTTCCTCTTCAACTATTTTCATGATAAAATACTGATAGTCATGATAGCTGTCATATATCACTACAAACGTGTATCCTAAACACTAACAAATACAAAATATGAAGATTAACAAGATTTACTCATGTTTATTGATGTTCATCATTCTTTTCAGCCTATTCTTTTTCTCATGCATAACTACCACTAAAAAGGTAATCATATTACTAGTTTTAAACAAGATAAATAATGATAATGCTATTTCTACCCCCATCTCAAATTTGTTTTTTCACCTTTTATAAGGAAATGAACTATCTTTTTATAAGGAAGTATTTTTCCTCATATCATATAATTATTCTCACCCCTTTTGTCAAAATAATTATCAAATGAACAATATGAAAAATGAACAAGATTGGAAATCCACTACCAATAAAAGAACTAAGATTGAGTTAAACTGCATTAAATAGATTTTGCAAAATAAAAGACATAATACATAGTTCAAAGAAATTATCAAGCATGCATTCATCAAAATAAGCACGTAAGAAAAAAAAATACTCAAGAATCACTATAAGTGAAAAATATAATGTACCAATCGATAAAGTGACAATAAAATAGATAGACAGAAAAAACTATGTTTTATATTCAAATAACTATCAAAACACAATAAAAAATGTCTTTTTAAAAATTAATATTGGTGTGCCCATCACAAATCCATCATAAGTATAACAAAAATAATATAACGATGCTTTAGGTAAATTCATTGCATTTTTATCGAACTTTAAATAATGCAACCACTTGTCTATTGGAAGTGTGATCTCCTCAATTATGTGCTCTCTGAAAATTTTTATATCATGTTGCCCACAAGTTAACCACTCCATATATGAAAGAATAGTAGCATCCATATACTTTAAAACTTGTAAGTGTTCAACAACTATGAACTCTCATTTAAATGAAAGGTATCTCTTCTGGGAACTACCCCTAATACACATGTCTAGAGATAGTCTCAATGTTCTGACTAATTGAAATAATATCAAGTTGTGACAATGTAGAGATCCATTTATCTAATGTAGTTGGTAAAATATTAATGTAAACTAGAAGGTAATAAATAAGCGTTTGAATTTTTAAAAGAAAATTAATGGATGAAATCTTCATATTCCACAATTATTTTAATCAATAGCCCAAGATTTGTATCAATCTTTTCTCAAATAGATAATTCTTTCTTAAATGCAATAGTTATTCTCTTACAAATAGGGAATACTTTCAACATATTTCTTCAACATAGAAATATAAAAAACTTGATAGACCTTATATTGATCGGTGATAAAGCGAGATAGCTTATTACTAACTCTTTCTAATATCTCGAAGGATCCAATAGATTTGGAACCAAACTTTTTTTTCTCTAAAGCCTCTTTTATCCATTCAAAAGAGCTTCATTTTGGAATAATCTATCAACCAAAATGAGCTTAAATAATTTTTTTTATTATTATCAAAGTATTGATATCTACTTTGAGCACCTATCATATGATGCATAATAGTTTCAGTTATTCTTACTATTTCATCAATTGATTTTAGATTTGATACTTTTTGTTTACTAATTTTATTCTACTACATAGGTGAGTGGCATAAAGACTAAAGTGTCATACAAATTCACCATTGGTTGTTATTATTATATGGGAATTTAATTGAGAAAATTCTTTCATTCCTACAATTATAATCCAATGTGTAGGCTCTAAAAAATCATTTATAATTTGATTCTTCATTTGTGTTTGACAATCAAATTGGGGATGATAAGTGGTGCTCTTGCTCAACTTTGAGTCTTTGACATCATATTATTTTGCAATATTTTCTAAATAGTAGATATGAAACTTGCATTCATATTTTTTTTTTAATGAGGGAGATTTTTATTAACAATGAGGGCCCTCACTTTTTGACATCATAAAGGCTTTAGGATACAAATAAATCTACATATATGAAATACAAGTAAATCTACACAAAATTCTAGTCTCGCAAGTAGTAAGTATTGTTTCTTTCTAAGATTAGAATCCTTTTTATTTGTCTTGGAAGTGAGTTTCATGCATTATATGTTGTGTTACCATACATTCTTATTTGTTTGCTAAAGCATCACTAATTACTTTCTTCTATAAGTATAGAATATAGAAGTATTTAAATCAGTGAGTAGATCTCTTATTTCTAAAATTTTTGGATTTAGTTCCCATGAATCATATGATTTTTAATTACATTTATTAGTACATCTGAATCTATTTATATTTCTATGTTTTTATATGCATTCACTTGGAAATGTTTTAGTCCTTAAAATAATGCATACATTTCTAAGTGTAGTGAGGTTAAGGCTTGGATTTGTTTTACAAATGAAAACTTGATCCTTCCCTTGTCATCTCGGAGGAAATCTCTTGCTCTGGCTTACCCTTTTTAGAAATTGTCATGTGCCTTAATTTAAACTTTTCATCTCGAGGCGTTTCTCATTTTATTGTTTTGGGTCACCTCACTTTTACTATGTGTATTTTAAGATTGAATATGTGAATGAGATATGTTTCCCATTCGTATGTATTCACTTCTATTTGTACACTTCTAGATATTTCAGTAGTTAATTTTCTCACAATATTATGAATTATGTTTTCCTCATTGCTTATGTTGTTACAATTGCTTGCATTCTATGCATTCCCATAATTACTAGTAGAGTATCTTAAGATAAAAATTATTAACTATTTTTCTTGTTAGTTATGTGCATGTATGTTTGATGGATTGGTATTAATAGCATGTGTTCATATTGATTCTGTATTCATGTTGCTAGTGTGCTAATTGATAGCAAATGCTCTCAACTTTTTAAGCACTTGACATATTATGGCTAGTCTAATTCCCTTCCTTT
This sequence comes from Sapria himalayana, assembly GCA_029783825.1. Classification (NCBI taxonomy): domain Eukaryota; kingdom Viridiplantae; phylum Streptophyta; class Magnoliopsida; order Malpighiales; family Rafflesiaceae; genus Sapria; species Sapria himalayana. The sequence continues at coordinate 448,773 of JAREIK010001723.1, forward strand.
GCAAATGTAAGTCTTGTGGGATTTCCTTTTCGAGTACCTTCCACATAAATATGGATATATTTGGAGGAATGTGCTTATTCCATTTATTTTGGGAGAGGAAACCAATTAGGTTTTTTCTTTCTAAGCCTTTGTTGTACTAAAATGGTTGTGAAGTTTCTTTGTGTCGTGTCCTTCCATATCCACCATAAATCTTTGTATATGCCATTATGAATTATTATTTTATTTTATTTTAAGATTTTATGCCAAATGTTTGAGGTTTGGGATTTAAAACACAACTATATCTAATCCTTGGGAATATATCTTTATTGTTAAGTTTTGACTATTTTTAAGTTTCTCTTTCCTTCTTGTTTACATTCATTTAAAGTTTTTCATGTGTGAAACAAACAACATGAGTGATGTATTATGTTTGCAGCAAGCAAAGTGGATATTGTATCATATGTGTATAACCAACTTGGGTACCATTTTATGTATACAATATACAATGTGTATCACTATAGATGGTAAAAACAATGAATAAGGAGGCTTTTGAGCTCAATTAGATGATGATAAAGGTATAATATTGGTTTTCCTTAGATTTGACGTTGTGGATCCCTCACAACAATAGAAATAACTACTTGGTAAGATCTACCTCCTTTCATAGAAACCTATCTTTTAGTTCATGATATTTAGCATTAATGAGACAAAATACTCGTTGTGAACCTTTGACATTCAAGAGAGGATTTCTAAAAACAAATACACCCACACACACACACACACACACACACACACACACACACACACACACACACACACACATATATATATATATATATATATATATATATATATATATCAAATTGTATGATAAAATTGTATTTTAGATACATTAAATTTCTATAAACATATAAATTTTAATGACAAAATACTTGTGAAACTTTTCAAATAATTTTGTATCATAAAGGGTAGGTGATGAGTTATTCTTGTATGTATTTAAATAGATAAATCAGATTGTATGATAAAATTGAACGCATCATATTATTTAACTTGGAAAGATAAGATACAACTTTTTTTAAAGACTTATATGAGCCCATTATATTAAAGGAAAAAAAATCATTTGGCATGATTGAGATGATTGGAATATGTAAAATGAAAATGTCGTTATTATATAAGAGGATGAATTGTACAAATTTACATGATTATATTTCTATTGAAATCAAAGATGATGTTGTTTGGGAAAGAACTTGAAAACTCGTTGCAAAAAAAAAAGATCTAGAAATAAAACTTTTTAACTTATAAGACACATCAATTTGAAGTTAGAGGTGTTAACCGGGCCAGGCCGGCCCGGCCCGGCACGAGGCACGGCACGATTAGGTCGTGCCTAGGCCGGCACGACATGGGAATTTTCTGTGCCCGAGCCCATGTCGTGGCGGTCCACGACACCAACCGTGTCATGTCGTGCCAAGGTCAACCGGGCCTCGTGCCATGCCTGGCCCGACACGATACAGTGGCCGGTTGGCATGGTACCTCGGCACGAGCCTAGTTACCCCAATCTTTTAAAAAAATTAAGCTTCCGGTGTTGTGGTAGCACGACGGCACGTACCAAAATCCTAATTTTTTTAAAATTAAGGGTTCGGCTGCGCAGCGGCAAGACGGCACGCGTTGAAACCCTAATTTTTTTTAATTAGGGGTTCGGCCCGACCGGGCCTAACCTGGCGGATTCATGTCGCGAGCCTGTGAAGTGCTGACATCCACAGAACCGTGTCGGGCCAGGCACGGCACAGTACAGTAACCGTGTCGTGCCTGGCCCGGCACAAAAGCACGGTCAGGTCGGCCTGGCACATCCCATTTGACACCTCGATTTGAAGTATAAGTAAGAAAGCAAGATGGTTGAACATGTCATTTTGTTTCATGATATAGTGAAAATGTTGATCACCATAAAAATGAACATTGATGATGAAATAGAATTCTATCTATGGAAATAGTTAAAGATAGCATATTTAATGAAATGGAAAGAAGAAAGGAAAAGAGAGAAACATCTTAAATTGTTACTATTACTAGAGAATAAATAAAAGTGGGCATGAGATGATGGTCACAAACTGATAATGGTGAATTAAGGTGAAAATGCTGATTTGCACTACCTATAAGATTATATGTTTTTGAAAATAAAGATATATATATATATATATATTGTTGATGTAGAAGAAAAAAGATACTGAAGAAATGTGTGTGTGTGTGTGTGTGTGTGTGTGTGTGTGTGTGTTAGGAGATCATAAGGGTTTCAATATGAATAGGATCAAATATGATTGCATTCATGAGACTAGTTTAAAACTTATAAAGGTATAGAACAAAAAAATTTTAATGGGATAATAAGTTTTTAAAAGGTCAAAATAAGTCTAAAAAAATCATAGGTTGAAAAAAAATAGGTAGATTTATTTCTAATACACGCATACACACGCGCACGCGCACACATATGAAATTCTAATGGACATTAAACTTTAAAACTCATGCACATGTTTGTGTGCTTATACAATATTGACAGAAAGTATTGGAAAGGAAAAAGCACCCATGAAAATCTAATGATGATAAGGTAGTGTTGATGGTTTTTTCTTTATTCTAATTGATGTGCATAGTATAATTACTATAACAAATAGTGGGCCCCACTCAACCTCGATCCTCATGTAGTCCATACATGTTAACTGGTTGTCAATGCCCCATCACTGGGTATACTCATATTATCCACGTAGCCCATTAGGGTTCATGATTTTACACATGGGTCCTGACATATTCTTATGCTTCTCATAATATTTCTCCATTGATTTGAACTTATGACCTCTTGTCCATAGTTACAAATCCTAATATCTAATTACTAGTTGACCTACTTTGCTCAACTATTACCCAGGTGCTAGGATTTAGAACTATAGAGAAAAAGTCACAAGTTCAAATTTTATGGGGTACAACATAACAAGTATCAGAATAATACTTGACTCATGTAAAATCATGTACCCTACTGAGCAAAGCAAATAATATGAGCATACACGGTGAGGTCGAGTGGGGTTGTCATTTGTTTCATATAAATGCATTTATATGTAACAAACATGAGCTCCACTCGACCTCAATCCTTAGACAACATTGTGAAAGTTGACCGTTTGCCTAACTTCTTCCACGGGGCATACTCACATCTTCTACTTTTTTCCATTATAACACATAGTTTTACATATGGACTAGAACTTATTCTCATGCCTCTTATGTCGTACCCTATATGATTTAAACTTGTGATACTAGCCTCTAGTTCTAAATCCTAGCACTTGGGTACTTGTTCACCTAATTGGCTCAACTGGTACTCAAGTGCTAGTAATTTTAACTATAAAGTGGAGGTTATAAGTTCAAATCTTGAGTGATGTAACATGAGAGACATGATAATAAATCTTGATACATGTGTAAAACTGTGCACCCTCTTGGGAAAATCAAACAATATGAGAATGCTCATTAGTGGGGACAGGGGAACTGGACAACATTCAAGAACTTTTCGAGGACTCGGGTCAAGTGGGACCTATTGTTTATTATATAAAAATGCAAATTTTGAGTATGTAAGATGAGAATTCACAAGTGCTAGAGTTTGAACTATAGTTTCATACCCTAGGAACATGACTCGCCTAAGTAAAGCCATATTATATACTCTTATGAGTATTCTATTTGACTCAACTGGTACTCAAGTACTATGAATTTAAACTATATGATGGATGTCACAAGTTCAAATCCTAGGAGATCCAACATGAGAGGCATGACATTAAGTCGTAACCCATGTGTAAAACCAAATACCTAAAAGGAGCACAATGGATAATATGAGTATGCTCAATGAATCATTGTTGTACTAGGAACATATCCCAAAGAACATATGAGTAAAAGCACCTCACTATGGGATATCATTTCCTTGCAAGTCATTATACACTTGCACATATCCCAAGGATTTCTTGTCACTATCATCCTTTATGATGATGTGACTCTCATACTAAAGGTGAATCACTTAAAAAAATATTCTATATTGCATCCATCATAATTGAGTACTACCTTTTTTAAGATGTATATAATGGATTAACATCTAAAAGAATTCATGCTTTTGGCCTCATATTCATAATACTCATGATGAATTGAGGACTACCTCCTTTAAGAATGATGTAGGACTGAGATGTCCTATAATATGTATGAGTGAGCCTTATGGTTTATATATCACTAACTATCATGATAATCTTGCACAAACTTACCAATAATTAAAACCCTAGTTCAAGTTGTATTTAACACAAAATCACTCAAAAATATTCATTCATATATAAAAACTAATGTCACATCAAATATATTCAAATTACTCAAATGCTAGACCCATGGTATTTTTCTAAAAATTAAAAATCTATCCTAGAGATGGAGGATTTGAGAGTCGTGCCCCCCAACTCTAGGGATTTCAATAAGCCTCCCATCCCTTGTTTGCTTGTTGAACCAATAGGGATAGCAAAATTCACTCCTAAGTTTGATAGTTGTCATGACTTTACTTATTGTGTTGAGGGAGAGATAGAATAATGAAAGAGCTCTCACTAAATTCCTCTATCTTTTGCTTTTATACTCAAAATATTTTGCATTACACTGAGTAGGTAGTCATGACTTTTAAAATAAAGTCACTGCTTCACTTTTTTATTCATCGCTTGCTTCATACATCTTCAAGTGTCCTCGACAATGTGCATGGCTATGGCACCAGCCTTCTCTTCTATCATATATCATGTTTCCATAGCATTACAAGAATGTCATGACACTAGAAAATAGCTTGAGCATACAAGTCATGATTATTCCTTCCTTTGACTATAAGAGTCATAGCCTTGGACATGACCTTACTCGGTTAGAGTCCTCTATAATTTTTAATGTTTCAAAAGTTGTAGCTCTAAATCATTTTCATGGTTTTGGCTTGAGTAGCTTTAACTCTATAACTTTTGTAGCTCAAAAGTCATGGCTTTGTAAAAAGATAGTAGCTTTGATATGAGATTACCAAGTCATATTAAATAAAAAGGCATATCATTTAGACTAAGTTGCAACCTTGAGTACAAGTGGGTTACTTAGTAGTAGTGATGTAGAATTAATAGCATAACTATGTATATTTTATGACATAGATTTAGTTGCTCCACCATAACTATATCACAACCATTAAAAAAGTGTCACACAATAGAATGAATGTGTTAACAAGTTGGTAGGGTCAAGGTTTACAAAGATTGACACAACCAATTAGATAGAATTTCAGCCAAGAATGAATATAGAAACTATGCAAGGCTCATTCTACCTCTTCTAGCAAACACATCTAAAAACCTATTGATTTTATTATTATTCATCAAAACTTACCAAAAATCCAAAGTTATGAAATTAATTCATAACCATTCTCATTCCATGCCTACACAACATCACAGAGTATCAAAATACAAATGAATGTTTGGTAATTTGAATATCGAATAAACTTGCACACTAAAATAATTACTCACCCATGAGCAATAACTATCCCCTTCATAGCAAAGTCTTTATCATCTCTGAATTTTAATACAACTAGGTTTGAGTATCATATAGTCTAAAAATTAGTGGAGCAACTTCAAGTAGACATTTTGATGGCCATGGTAAGATTTGATTTCCATGGTTGTTTATAGGTCATTAGATGTATACATTCATTAATGTAGTATATATAGGTGTTTATTACATCACATATTTATAAAGAATCTTTGGTTTACCTCTCAAGTAGAACTATGTTTAACATTCATAGTTAGACCATCAAAACTATTCTTCATCCATCTAAGATCTCTAGTGTTTATGTGATCTTTTTGGTATATTGTTTTACCTTGTTTATTTTTTTCTTTAGTCTAACTTTAATTACACTTATTTCTTGGGCTTTCGCATCATTAGATATTATGACTTTAGTGAATTTCATGACTCTTTCTTCTATGCTGATTTGTCCTTTTTCTTCATGAATCCCGAAAGACATGGTATTGAGTATGGCCACTGGTTTATCTTTTAGTTTTTTCTTGCCCTTTTTACCCTCTAACTCCAAATTCATGCTAGAAAGTGAAGCTATGGTATTGATTTGAAGATTTTTCTTATGCTTTTTGTTTTTAACTCCAAAGTCATGATACTGTACATTACCATGGCTTTGTCTTTAAGCTTTTGATCGACTAATTCATTATGTATCCCCAATATCATGATGTTAGACATAACCATTTCTTTGTCCTCATGTTTTCCTTGAATTTTTTTTGTAACATCAAAGTATTGGTATTATTCATAGTCATGGCTTTGTCTTCGAGATTTCCTTGGTAATTTTTATTATGTAATATCAAGGTTATAATATTATCCATAGTATGGCTTTGTCTTTGATTGACTCTTCCATAATTTCTATCTCAGTATTTTCTTGCTCTATTGATCTTTCAACTTCGAAGGAGTTTTCAACTTAAGACTTTACTAACATCATGACTTTAAAAAATATTGTGACCTCATAATTAATATTTTCTTAAGTTTTCTCATTTGTATAGCTCTAACATAATTCTTCCTCTTCATATTTTTCATCTTCAACACTATCACTAATTTAAAGTTATTCTTCTACTTTATATCCTTCATCATATTCTAGCCAGTAGACTTCTACAATATTCTTTCACTAAAAATCGACTTGTTATTGCAATGGTTCATAAAAGATTGTGGATTCTCCAACAACCCATTTCATCATCATCTTGACCCCTTAAATCATTGTAAAGATTGAACTTTATTTATTCATCATTAGCATAAAGAGTGAACTATCCTTTCTTGATATCATAAGGTCTTGTCTCGTACCCACCTAAACCAATACATCTTCTAGAATTCCATTCAGTTGCTTGATAGTCTGATCTACTATTTAGAGTGAGAAAGATATTGGAGTAAATTTGTTGAGAATCAATTTTAGAAATTTTTTTTTAATATTTCACTATATTTCATGTAGTTCGACATTTGAGCTAGAGCATTGGAAATAGTATATTCATTTCTAACTTCTAGAATTTATTTTGAAGCTTCTCAAAGTGGTTGTCTAATTTTTCTTTTCTAAATCATTGAGAAAACTAAAAATTCATCAAAAACTTACACTTAGCTTCATTCTCTTTTTTATTTCTTTACCTTCATAACTTCAGGGAACTTTCATTCTCTTTAGGTGGATCTTGCTCTTGTAATTTTATTAGATTCTTGGTCTTGTTAGGTACCACAACATAATATCTTTCATATCTTATGTTATCTTCAATTAGGATCATAGCTTCTTGGAAAAATTCTAGCTAAGGTATCACTTTTGAGAAGGTTATGATATTATCACTCACAAAAGTTCCAAAATCCTTTTGTTCAAAATAGATTTGTATCTTTAGAGCCATGACTTTTAGAAAAGTTGAGGTACTATCACTTTCAAAAGTTCTAGAATCATTCTGTTTAGAGTACCTTGGTAGCACTTTTCTAATTCAATACAATATTGAGGAGCACTTCTTTGAATTTTCTTCTATATCACTTTGTAGCTCACCTACTCTTCTTTTTATTGATAATGCCAATTGACTAAGATTCTACTCAATATTCCTCATCATCAAACTCATTTGATCCATCAAATCACTATAACTCCTCCATCTAATTGTCTTGGGTATTATTCTTCTTTTTTGACTCTACTAAAATAGTTTGCATCCCTACTTACAAACATAGCTTATCTTCTCTACTTGATAGTTGGTTATTAAAAATTGATCCTTCAGCTCATCATATTGTTCCCAATATTTCTAGAAGATTTTCCAATATTTTACAGCCTACTCTCATAGGCTTCAAACAAAAAGATCTCATAATTTCTCATGTTTCAAGCTTCCTTAAAAGGGTTTTCTTCTTTGCTTCAATGGTGGTGAACCGATCTGACTCCAACATTCCATCTTGTATGCTCTCAAATGAGCAATCCATTAGAGTTTGATAATTATTTTTCTGTAGCTCATCAAACAAATGATATGTCTACTCTAGTAATTTATTCATAATTAACCCTCTAGTGGTTGTATCAACCATGCACATAGCCATATAGTTTAGCTCACTATAAAAGGTTTGGAATTGGAACCACAAATTAAATTTATATTGAACAGATCTCCTCAATAATTCCTTAAAATTGTCCCAAGTATTGTATAAATTCTAATGCTTATCTTGCTAAAATTGACTTATCTTGCTCTATAATTGAGATGTAATTCGAGGAAAAAAAAAATTTAGTGAGAAAAGCCCATACTAATTCATCTCAATTCTTATTGGAGCCTCATAGTAAACATTAGAATAAACTTTATGTCTTTTAAAATAAAAATGGAAATAGGAACAATCTTATTACATTGGGGCTTACTCTACTCAATTTCATTGTATCAAATAACTCCAAAAATATTATGACGTGTTTATTAGGAAGTTATGATGCCCTTATGATATACTAGTATTGTTGAACCATATTTATAACAATGACTTCAATTCAAAGTAATCAACTTCCACTAGTTACAATTGAATACTTAAATAATTATTCATCATCATGTGCTTCCAATAGTATCCTAAGGTATGATAGTGGAGGGCTATTGATAGCTTGCCTATTACCACCCTAGGGCTCTATGTTTCTACCCATGCCCCGCATAAGCTCTATATCAGCTATTTGTCTAGTAATAATTCTTCTAGTTCTTTTAGTTTTTAATTCTAGAGGGGTTAGATCAGTCATATAGCTTTGTCTCATATAAGGGTATAAAAAAGGAAACATAAGAAAAAAAAGTGCAAAAAATACAAGAAAAACCAAATCACAACTATCTACTTTCAAACAAGTCAACAAGACTGAGCAACTAGATTCAAAAAGATTTATTAAACTCAATACTATATAAATACTAAAAATTAATTATCATTTTTCTAGAATAATTATGCCAACTCATATTAACTAACCAAACTAAATAATTCTTAGAAATAGTATTAAAAACTTGTTATAACTTTGTTATATTGTCTAATTTTATTAGTTAGGTGATATCCCAAAAGTTTATTAATGAGAATATCTCATTAATAGGGATCTATAAGTACATGGATCAAACAAGTTGTAAAGTGGACTTCATCTAGATATCGATCACATAGGGATTGTATTGGCTACTCAATTATTTAATAGTGATACAACTCATTTTTGGTTATATGAATATTTAGATTGTTAGATAATTTTAGGTCTAGGTTTATTTATTTAATCTATGAAATGATATTTAAGTTGCTCAACTTATAATGTATTGGTATCATAATTAAGGTTGGGGTGTTCTAGATTAACTTCTTTTCCTAACAACATTCAAGGTAGTTATCACTATTTAGATCATCCTAATAATAGTCTCCTTAGAGTTGTCCACTCAATATGTCATCACTGAGATAATAAATCATCTCTACTCAAAAGTTACTTGTAATTACATATATTTTAGGTAACTTTGTTAACTACCCTTGATTTCTTTATTTTCACACTTTTATTCTCTAGCCTCAGGTTCATAGAGACCAAAGGCATATATAGTTTGTAAGAATTTCACTTTTAGTTTCATAAGTGTCATACTCATATAATTAACATATGTTTCCCTCAAGTTTCACTAGTGAAAACTATATGAGTAAAAATTACTCACAATAGTTGTCACCACCTTGTGAATTACCAAACAAACACTCATGCATATTCCAAGGATTTCCTATCACCTTTCACCTCAATGTTGATCCTCCTCTCACACTAAAAGTGAACTTCTTTATAGAATGTTATATATAATGTTTATCTCAGTTGATAACTATTTCTTTTAAGAAATATATAATGGACTAACATTTAAAAGCATTCAGACTTTTGACTTTATAGGAATCATACTCGCAATGATTAATATACCCAAATTGAGTTTCAACATATTGGTTTATCTTAAATATATTTTAGTCATAAGTGTTGTCGCTTCTTTCCTTCCATATATGTGAGTGATCTTAATGGTTTAGTTATCACTATCCACAATAATAATCTCGTACCAACCTACCAATAGTTGAAATCCTAGTTCAAGTTCTAATTAATCACCTTCCATTAATATCTATAATACAAAATAACTCAAACAAATCCATTCATATATAAAAACCAATGTCACAACACATATAAAAACCAATACCACATCACATATATTCAAATTACATTAACCATAAACTCATGCTATTTTGATAAAAATTTCTAAATCTATCCTAGAGATGGAATGTTTGAAAGGTGTATCCCAAACTCTAGGGATTGAAATAAGTTTCATATCCCTTAATTTCTTGTGGAACTCCTAGAGAGAGTGAAATAAACCTCTAGTGTTTGGTAATTGTTGTGGCTTTAAAGGGAATGGAAGAAGAATGAGAGATATCTTGTTGTATTACACTATCTTTTGCTTTCATACTCAAGCAATTTTATATTATGGTGAGCAAAAAGTCATAACTTTTAAAAGAATATCACCATTTCTATCTTAAACTCTAAGTGTGAGATTGTGACTCTAAAAAGTGGTCATGACTCTGGACTACATTATAAACTTTTTGTAATACAAAGTCATGGCATTCACCACAACCATAGTTTGGGTCTTATGTCTCTATAAAATAAACTATGAAATGGCTATGGCTTCATGTGTTTGTCTTCTAGTCTTAAGGTCCATGGTGCTAGGAAATAGTTTCAACATGGTGAAGGGTTTCTCATATTGATATAGAGTCGAGGTATGGTGATAAAGCCACAACATTGACATTGGTCCTTTTTGAATATTATATTGTCTTGGTGTTGTTATATAATCACAACTTAGAAAAGGTCTTATGTATCATGTGGCCATGACACTAGGAAATGACCGTAGTACAAAATTTGTTGTTCATATGTCTTCATGTGTTTGATACACTTTGTGGCCATTACACTATGATAGCCATGATATTAGTTTTCTCTTTTCTCATATACCATGTTTCCATGATGTTTTAAGAATGTTGTAGTACTGGAAATTTGCTCTAGAATAAAAATCATAGTTTTACCTTCCATTAAGGACAAGAGTTGTGCCCTGGAGAAATGGTTATAATTGAGTAATATCCTATATAATTTTTAGTGTCCAAAATATCATGGCTATGAATAATCATTAAACTTTAGTTTGGGTAAGTTTGGTTCTATAAATTTCTATAGATAAAAATTCATAGCTTTGTAAAAAGGAATCAGCTCTGACTTGAGATTACCAAGACATATTAAAGATAAAGTAATAACATATGAACTTGGTCTCAGCATTAAGGACTAGTGGGGTACTTGTTTGCTGCAACATAGATTTAATATCATAGAAATTAAAATTTCATGAGATATGCATCATCGTGACTCCATGATAATAATATAGCTACTAAGGATGTATCACATAGTGGAAGATTATTCGAATGAGTTATTAGGGTCATGACATACAAGTATTGTTACGACTAATTAGATAAAATCTCAGCCAAGAATGGATACTGTAACTATTAAATACTCAATATTCTACACCTTCTACTAAACACCTCCCAAAACTTTTTGGGAGGTATAGTTTTTTTTATAAGTCATGACTTTTAAGCTATAGAAAATTATAGAGTAAAAATTACTCAAGCCAAAGTCATAGCAATTATTTAAGACTATGACTTTTAGAAAACTAAATGCTATAAAGAATATTACTTGAGACAACCATTACAAAAGGGTATGTCTTTTATCCTCATAGAAATGCAAATCCATGACTTTATATATGGGCCAATTACCAATGTCATTGCATCCTTTTAGCACTTTGGCAACATGATATATGAGAGAATTAAAGTCAATACCATGACCACTCACAATGTTGTGGATACTTAAGACATATAAAAGAAAATTCTTATTTTGTTACTATTTTTTAGTACCATGACCTTAGGATACACACAAGAAAATTTCTTAGTATTGATATCAATCCATAATGTTGTGACCATATAATGATTAAGAAAGACCAATGTAAATTTCAAGACTATTTCTTAGTGTTGAGAGCATATAACAATATGAGAGGCCCTTCACCATGCTATAGCTTTTTATGAAGAATAAGAATATAGGTTCATGAAGCTTTAGCCACAACAAAGTATTGAAACTTTGTGTTCTAGAGATATTAGGTCCGAGTCCTGGTTATTCATGAGTGATATAACTTTGTGATACAAAGAGATTGTGATATATTCTAGAGTCATAACTATTTCCTAGAGTCATAACCTCAAGCTTAAGATATGAAGGTCAAAATTAAAATATTTTTTTTGAATGTCTTGACTTCCAATTTAGAGTATTACAGAATCACCCAAGTATAGAACTGGAAGAAAAAAAAAATTTGAAAAATCTTTCATTTTTTTCCCTCCATGCATCAAGCAAGGTCATGGTATTGTTGCCAAATCCTTAGGTTGAATTTTACACTTCCTAGGGGCTCTACATGAAATAAAGGGATGCAAGAGTTAATGATAATATCTAGAGTTAGGGGACATGGCTCTTACACTCTCATCTCTAGAGTAAAATTGAAAATTTTTATCAAAGTAGTATGTGGTCAATGATTTTCATATTTTGATTTATGTGATGTGATGTGCCAATGATTTGTATATTTGATTTATTTTGTGTTTTGGATATTTTTTTGATAGGTAATTAAAAAGAACTTGAACTAAGTTTTTGACAATCGATATGTTTGTGTGAGATTTTCATGGTGAATGATGACAAGTAAACCATGAGACTCGCTTGTGCATATAATAGGAAGAAAGTAACAAACCTTATAGCTATGATACATGAGATAGACTTAGATTATTAAAACCTAATATTTAGAATTTTAATTATTGTGAGTAAAGTACTTACGAAGCCAATAGTTTGAAAAATTTTACATGTCAATCTATTATATAAATCTTAAAAAAAATTATTCCATGATTGGGATGAACATTATATAGAATCTTTTTTTAAGAGTTTAACTTTTGATATGTAAGTTGCATCATCACCGAGGAAGAAAAAAATATGCAATTCTTGAGGTATGTGTGAGTATGTGGTGACTCACATGGCAGTGATAGCCCTTGTGATTTACTTTCACTTTTTTGAATCTTACTGGTGAAACTTGAGGGTAACATATATTAATTATGCAAGTATGGTCTTTATAAAGCCAAAATTAAAAATATTTACAAATCATATCAATCATTGGTCTTTATGATACCTCAAACTAGAGAATAAGAGTATGCAAAGGAAGCAACCATCAAGGGAAATTTATGATGTTTCCTAAAAGATATGGATTTATGAAAGACTCTTGAGTATGGATGACTTATTATATTGGGGGTGAAGTTCCAATAGGATGACTATGAAGGGAACACCATTAAGATGGGCATAATGGTATTAACCACCTTCTATGCTATTAAAGAAATGCATCATTACACAATACCTCAATCTTTCCCTATGTCCAAATGTAATAAAATTCTAGCTAATTTTAACATACATCACATAAATTAAATGAATTAACACATGAATCTAAGATTAAATTATAATTTGAACATCTATTTTACTTGAAATGAGTTGTATTACTATTGAATAAATGAAACTATTGATACAATTTATATGGGATCGATATCTAGAAGAAATTCCTCTTTACTACTTGTATGACCAAAGTGCTTTTAGATCTTTATTGATAAGGTATTCTCTCATTGACAAATTTTTGGTATATTGCTTAGCCATCAAAATTAGGAAGTATGATACTGACACAATAGTGGGTGGCTTATGTTGCTTCCTTTTAGCCATGTGACTCATTCTAGCTTCCTATCTTCTCTTTCTAAGCGACAAAATTAATATTTTATTTATCATGATAGCTTCAAATTTTGAAAATTGGCATTTTATAGGATTAAAGTTCTAGCGACTTTGTGCATGGACACAACTATTTTTAAAAAGTATAGTCATGGCTTGGTTTTAATGCAATGACTTTTTTTATCTTTGTCATATAAGAAAGCCATGACTAGATTTGAGTGTCACAACTTCTTTTAATGTATGTACAAGTATTTCAATGAATGTAAACGTATAAATTAAAAAATTATAGTATATAACATAAAATAAATATTTGTTTTCCTCTCAAATATTGTTACATTTAATATATTTAGATAAACTAATTTATTGATCTCCATTTCAATTAATAATTTTAAAAATCCATTAGATCTTTTTCATATAGTATTTATTCTCAACATGACTTCTAAAATTCTCCATCAACATTGGATCATCTATCATATTCTTTATTTTTGGATATTATTTGGTAGATGTCATGCCTTTATTAATAGTCACGAAATCATTGGGTATGGTCACCTTCACTAATGCTATGCCTTTTTATGAAGTCGTGGCATCTACATTTACTCTTTGGAACCATTGTGTCGTGGTTATGGAATAAGTCATGACTACCTCTTTAAGCTTCTTTTTTGAGAAATTCATAGATTATTCTTTTGTCGTGACTCCTTCCTTCATTGATTCCACTTATATAGTCATGATTTTTGTAAAAGTCATGAATTTCTTCTACATAGTTTCTTTCAGCCTCTCTACCTTTTGATATTCATTCGTAGTATTCTTTACTTCTTTATCTTATTCTTTCTTTACTAGTACATCAATAGTCACTAGTAGATATTCCTCCTCATGTACTTTTTTTATAGTATCTAAAGTTTCCTATATAAATTCTCCTTGTTCATCACTCAAGAATTCTACCACCCCAGCCTCTTTCTTTTATATCATCAAGATAATCTAGTTTTGGTTCTTTTTCTATCATAACTTTGAAAAATATCACAATTTAAAAATTATTTTTTTAAAGTCAACTACAATATTTTGTTCAACCATAATTGTCTCTAATTCAGTAGTTTCTTTATATTTTTTAGGCCAACAATCATTCAAGAAGTTTTTCTATCTGAAATCTACACTTTGTTTTTGAGAGATGCATATAAAGCTATATATCCTGTCATAATTTTTTTCATCATCATCTAGATGTCGTAGGCTTTTATACAGATTGAAGTTCACTTGTTCTTGCCCACGTGAAGTAAAAATTCTATTCCTCACATCAATCAATACATATCCAGTCACCAAGAATAGTTTTCCTAAGATCAATGAGGTGTACAAGTCATGCTCCATATCTAATACAAAAAAATCAGCAAAAAAAAAAATAAACTTTCTAACATTAACTATCACATCTTTGATAATCTCTTTTCAATGCTTAACTTATCAATTTGTCAATTGTAGAAATAAAAAAGTTGGAATTATCTCATCAATATTCAAAATATATAGTATGAACAATGACATCAATGAGGTGTACAAATCACATAATTCCTTCCCGAAAGTGCGATCTCCAATGATACATGAAATCATAAAACTCTATAGATATCTGGGCTTTCTTAAGAGTTTATGTTAAATGATTATGCTACACTTATCACTCCTGCTTATCATTTCATACATCTCCATTTTATTCTAGCTACTCTTGATGTCCTTCATAAACTTCATGTAGTAGGGCATCTAGGATAATGTCACACACCAATCTCCATGGGGTCTCATTCATTCATCACACAACATAATATGCAATAATTTAAAATTATTATTTTCTTACAAATGTTGGTTACACATATTTTTTTCATTTATTTGCTTAGTGGAATAAAAAAATACATAATATACAACTTAAGCCACAATCAGCTTTCATCACAAATGTGATCCCACTTGCTGGTCTATCATCTACACTGGACTTGTGCTTGAAAGGGGATACCATAATAGACTGAGAAAAGCTTAGTAAAGGTAAACTCTTACGGGGCTACTCCCCGCCTAAGTACATGTAAAAAAACCATGAGCATATATTAACATCCATTCAAGTACATTGTTTGCATGCACATATATCAACTTCCAAATGTGAGCTATAAATCTAGGATCTCAGTCCCATACAATAGATACTAGCTGTCTGTGCATTGGGATGATTTCTTATATATATAACCTACATAATTTCTCTATTGTGAAGGTCATCCACATTGCTAGAAAATGTGGTGACTTTGTAAGCCGGTCAACTATCACCCACATAGTATCATGTTTTTGTGATGTCCATGGAAAGTGAGTTACAAAATATATCATGATATGTTCCCACTTCTACCCGGCTACCTCCAATAGCTAAATTAACCCTCCTAGCTTATTATTCTTAGTGTTTATCTATTGACACATGAGGCATTATTACACAAAATCCCTAATGTATCTTTTCATCTCGTTCCAGTAATACTAGCGATGAAGATCATGATACTTCTTCGTGCCACTTAGATGCACTATAAAATGAGAATAGTAGAATTCTTTAAAAATCTCTTTTCTCAATTCTGCTATTTGAGGAACTATGATCTATCCTCTAAATCGAATACTACCATCCGTGTGAATGGCTAAGCCCTCGTCACATATACTAGCCTGTACTCCATTTATGGTGGATAGTATCTATCCATCTTGTTTTAGATCATAATCACCTTACTCAAAAGAAATGGTGTTTCTACTAACATTTCGATAATACTTTGACTTTGATTATTATATTATAAGTTGAATTGCCTCATAGTCTCGAGCATCTATCATTCCTACGAAGCTATACTAGCTAGTACACCTCATGGCTTTTGACTATGTGCATATGCCACCATTGTGTAAAAATATATTTTAGACTTTTATGATCTGAAAATACCTCAAACTACTTACAATACAAATTATGGTGTCATATTTTAAAGGTGAAAACTATAGCTACCAATACTATATCATATTTGGGGTAATTTCACTTATGATTCTTTAACTACCATAAACCATAAGCTGCAACTTTCCAAGACTACATCAGAACACATCCCAACCCATATTTCAAGGCATCACAATGCACCATTATTTTTGTCCCCTATCTGTAACTATCAGAATAGGAACTAAAATAAGTCACATTTCCAATTCTTAGAATGCCTTCTCACACTAATCAGTCCACTCGTACTTGACTTCCTTCTGGGTCAATCTAGTCATTAGAACAGCTAAATGGGTTAAATTCTCAATAAATCTCATGTAATACAAAGCCAAACCAAGAAACTATATATCTCAAAAACTGATTTTAGTCACTCCTAACTCATGACTACCTTAACTTTTTCAGAGTCTGCTGAGAAACAAGTAGCCAATACTATATGTCCTAAAAATTTCACCTCTATCAGTCAAAAGTCACAATTACTGAACCTGGTATACAACTTATGTTCTATTAAAGTTTGGAGAACAACATTTAAATGATCTTCATGCTCTTTCTCAGACTGAAAGTAGATCAAAATATCATCAACAAAGATTACAACAAAATGATCTAATTAAGGCTGAAATATTATATGCATGAGATCCATGAATATTGTTGGTGCATTAGTTAATCAGAAAGACATCACTATAAAAAATAGCCATACCATATTCTAAATTGTGTCTTAGGGATGTTAGCCTTTCTAACTCTTAACTAGTGATATCTAGTATAAAGATCTATTTTGGAAAATACATATGCCCCTTTCAACTTATCAAACAAATCATTAATTCTTGGTACCGATTCTTTATTGTAACCATATTCAACTTTTGATAATCAATGCACAGTTGAAGGGTCTTATCCTTTTTCTTTGCAAATAGAACTAGAGTGCCCCAAGGTGAAGTGTTCGGTCTAATAAAACTATTATCCAATAAATTTTATATCTAGACATTGAGTTCATGTAATTTCACTGGTGCCATCCTATTTGGAGTCAAAGAAATGGGTAAAGTATCAGGGTATAACTCAATACTAAGGTCTACATTCCTATGTTCTAATAACCCTAGTAGCTCATCTGAAAAAGCATTCTCGTATTCACAAACTATCCAAGGAAGATCCAAATTCGATGTCCCCTCATCTTCCAAGGTGAGGTATGCTAGCCAACCCATCAGTTTTAAATACCATCTGGATTCATATACAGTCTGGGGTAAAACATCATGCTTATTCCGCTAAAATATAACACATACACCATATGGTGTGTAGGCAATACATTTTCTACAATCACAATCAATAATGACTCGACGTGCTATTAACCAATCCATGCCAAGAATGATATCAAAATTTAATATGTCCATAACCTAAAGGTCCACCATTAGTAGAATCCATGAGATTTATAACTCATAATCTTGACATATATGACCAATATTCACCTTAGTCCCTAAAGGAAAAGTCATATGCAATGACTCATCGAAGTTTTTAACTTATAAACCCGATTATTTCATACATGATGTAGAAATAAATGAATGTGATGTACCAGAATCAAATAAAACTCTTATCCATAAATGAAAAGGTAAGAAAGTACATTGTATTGCTGACTTATCTACCATTACCATCTATGGTGTAATGGCATAGCCAAATCTTTGGTTCTCAAAGTCCTAGTATATGGGCCCTCTCCTCGACCCTGACCCATGCCTAGGCCTCTCTAGTTTACTTGTGAAGTCTCATAATTCAAAAATTCAATTCTTTGTTCTCTACTTTCCATTTACACAAGTCAAGTAATAATTCAAAAATTACATTTCTATTCTATTATTAGTGCACGTGCTAACTAATAATAGACTTTTCATTTTGAAGTTATCATTTTTATTTTCTGAATCACTAAGGTTATGTTTCTTTACCCTTATATTCACTTTTTTTCACATTTCCCACCATGCATATAATCCCTACAATATAAAATATGTAAAATGCCCCACACTAATGTATACATAAAAAAATCTACAATGTTTGGATCCATCCTAGGTAATTTTCTGCTTAAACATTGACACCAAGTTGTTACCTGGATATAGATTGCTTAGGACTTAGGTATTTGTACACCTAAACTTTCTTTGAAAATACCATGTAACTCAATCTGAACATTGTCCCATTTCGAGTTCGTATAAATAATATCCATTATAATTATGTATATATGAATCATGCACACACCAATTTATTTGTGGTGTTACCATACATATGAAATGCAAATATGTCATTTATGATTAAGTTATATTTTCTACATAGTTAATACTATATGTACACAATTCACATTGTAATATATCGCTAAACCAAACATAGAAATTTTTACCAATTAATCATTCACAAGTCAATTTATAAAATAATTCGAATTGAATTATCATTCATGGCCATTTACAGCTATTAAATAGAAAGTAATGTTAACAAGAGAAAACTACTGCCTCTCAAAATATTCGATCAAAACTTCTAAATTTTGATACCAATATGAAGCTCTCATCATCCATAGCAACTTTTATTCTTGGACTCGTTTGTTTCGATACCAAAATAAATACCTAATAGAAAAAGAACATTATGGTTCTATTATGTTTTTTTGGTTATTATTATTATATTTATAACTTTATTAAATAATAAAAAATATCTTCTTTTGACACCTGGGATGCTATTGCACAGCTATATATCATGTTATTTCCTGATTTTTTTAATAATTATATAATAATATAAAAAATGACTACATTTTGACTACTTTATAATTCAGTGAAATTTGTCACCAGAGCTATATTTCTCAAGATGAATTCAATGGTGAAGTCCATTTTATCATCCAGATTCTAAAATTTTTTAGATTTTTTTTTCATATAGTAAAAATTACCATTTTGCCTTATTTTCCAAAAAAAAAATTATATTATGTATTTATTCATTTTTTTCTAGTTTTCACAAGTAAAGCTTCAGTGAAAAGAATGTTGACTTTGAACTTTCTAAAGATATTAAAGAGTCTCATAAATTTCTCATTTAACTTTCTCTTCTTAAACTATTATAAAAAAAATTTTAGGTTATAGAGCTTGTTATGGTCCTCATAATTATTCTCTAGCCCATCATCCTTTTGTTCATTATTTTGGTTAATCTATATCTCTTTCTCTAATTTTACTTCTTCATATATGATACTTAGTGGTATAAATTGGGGCAATGGATTCCTAGTAATTATACAACTTTGGGAAATGTAGTAGTAGTATCTAATGTTGTGGTATTGGGTGGTTAACTTTGGAATTAGTTGTGATATTTGGAAATAGTTATTCTACAACTTTAATCTATATCTCTTTCTCTACCAAATTATTTGTGGAAAATTTGTAACGCATGACCCTACCAACTCATTAGAATAATTTTTTAATTGTGTGATACATATTTTATGGCTATAATATTATCATGTAGTCGCAGTCATAATTATCTTAAAAAATTTAAATAACTACAATATTAATTTTAATATTATAGCAATCAAGTACCCCACTAGTATTAAAAGTTGTAGCTAAATCTAAGCACAATAACTTTATCTTTAATATGACTCATTAGTCTCAAGTTAGAGTTATGTTATTTTTCTAATGTTGCAATGTTTAAGTAACAAAAAATTATAGAGTCAAAACTACTAATACTAGAGCCATGGCCATTATTTAGTATTGTGACTTTGGGTCACTAAATATTATAAATAACATTACTCGAGTATGGTCATTCTCCAAGGTTGTGACTTTTATCCTATAAAGAAGGGAAAGTCATAACTCATAACTTTTATGTATAGCCAATTTCCATTGTCATGGCATATTTGTAGCACTATAGTGACATGATATATGAGAGATATGAAGGCTATTGTCACATTACTCATAGTGCCACATACATTTGATACATATGAAAGGTAATTTTAAAGATGCATCCATTACCTAGTGTCCCGGCCATGAGATACACACTAGATATCTTCTTAATGTCACTGATATTTCCTAGCACTATCTCATATAATGATAAAGAAATATCAATGATAATTTCATGGCTATTTTATAGTGTTATTGTCAAATAACAATATGAGAGACCCTTCACTATTCCACAACCATTCAAGCATAGCGGCCCTTTATAAAGAACAAGAAGACAGATAAATAAAATCTAGGCTACTTCATAGTGTCGTGATTTTGTGTTCTAGAGACATTAGGCCCAAGAAATGATCATTTCCTAGCATCACAACTTTGTGTTACATAAAGATTCGGATGCATTACAAAATCATAACTATTTTCTAGAATTATGACCAAAACCTTAAGAAATGAATGTCAAAGTTTCTAGTTCCTTCTGAATTCCATGACTTCAAACTTAGAATAATGTAGAATCATCAAAGTATGAAAATAGAAGAGAGAGAAGTTCATAAAACTCTCATTTTCTTCTTCTCTGTCCTTGCAACAAGCAAGGTCATGCTGTAGTTACCAAATTTTAGAAGCAAATTTTACACTCTCTAGCGGTTCAATAAGAAAGAAATGGATGCAAGACTTGATGCTAATCCTTACAATTGAGAGGCATGATTCTCAAATTACTCATCTCTAGAGTAGATTCAAAAATTTCTATCAAAATAGCATGTGGTCTAGGATTTGTGTAATTTGATTTATGTGATATAATAATTTTTTAATTAATAAATGTGATTGAATTATATTGTGTTAAGGATATTGATGGATATGTGATTAAATAAATTTGAACTAGGATTTCAACTATTAGTAATTTTATGTGAGATTATTGTTATGGACTAAGATAGGTAAACCATGAAATCCACTTGTGCACATTGTTGAAAGGAAGTGACAAATCTTATGATTGTGATGCACTAAATAAACATGTATGTTAAAACTAAATATTTAGGTATGTTAATTATTATGAGTATGATACTTATGAAACTAAAAGTATGATTATTTTTACATGTTAAGCCATTGTATATATATTAAGAATTAGATCTTGACTGGGATATATATTATATAAAACATTCTCATAAGGGTTTCTTTAAAAAGGATGGTGATAGGTAATTCTCATGACATGCATGAATATATTGTGACTCGTAAGGTTGTGACAACCCTTGTGAGTTGTTTTTACTCATATGATTCTCATTGATAAAACTTGAGAGAAGTATATATTAATTATATGAGTATAGTGATTACAAAGTAAAAAGTTCAAATACTTATTAACTATGCTAATCCTTTGCCTTTGTGACACTTGAGGTTAGAGAAGTGGGCATACAAAGTAATCATCAAGGATAGTTGATGAGGTTGTCTAAAAGGTATGAAATTTTATATGACTCTCTAGCATTGATGATTTTTTGTATCAATGGTGATGTACTTTGGAAAAAACTACAAGGAAACCAATAATGTGATGAGCTAAATGATGACAATAAGCTTTTATGTCATTAGGATAATGAGTCATTATATAATATCCCAACCTTCATTATATATCCAAACATAATTCAAGCTAATTTAAATATATATCATAAAAATTAAATGAATAAACTCGTGGATTTAAGATTGTCCTACAATTTGAATACCTATTTTACTAGAAATAAGTTATCTTACTATTGAATAACCAAACTGCCAATACAATTTATGTGGGATCGATATATGAATGAAATTTCTCTTTACTACTTAAGACAAATGTACTTATATATCTATATTAATGAGCTACTCTTATTAATAAGCTTTTATGATGTTATCTAACCAACAAAATTAAGTGACATAACTAATTCATAATAAGTTTTTGGTGCTATTGCAAGAGATTGATTAGTTTGGTTAGCCAATATGAGTTTATATAATTATTATTTTTAAAGAATAATCTCTTTTTAGTAGTTTAGATAGTGTTTAGCTTTATAAATCATCATGAATTTAAATTAAAAGTTTAGTTAAATTATTTGAAGTGGATAGTTATATTTTGGTTTTTTCTTATATCATTTTTATTTTTTTTCCTTTTAAGTACCCATTATGAGTAGAAAATATATGAATGAGCTAACCCCTCTAGACCTAAAATTTAAAAGAGCAAGAAGAGCGATTACCAAACAAAGAGATAATAAAGAGCATCTGAAGGACCTAGAAATTATCCAATAGCACAAAACCACCATATCTTGAAAGTCTATTGGAGGCACTTGATAATGGACGATTATATAGTTATGTAATTATAACCAATGGAAGTCAAATACTTTTAGTTTAAGATAAGTATAATAGCTATGGTTCAGCAGAACCAATATATTGGGAAGGCATCAAAAAATCCTAATAGACATATCATAATATATTTGGAGCTATGTAACATGATAAAAATGAATGGAGTTAGCCTCAATGCAATAAGGTTATATTTATTTTAAGGAGTTATTGAGGAAATGCTATCAACATGGATTTGAGTTGTGATGCCAAGTTCAAATCTTCTACAATTAGCTAAAATATATGATGAGATACATGGTTAATATGGCTATTGGAGGGTCAATTAAAATAAATTGAAAGAAGAAGCTTTTTATTTGTTTGTGGAGCTAGCAAAACATATATGTCAATCTCCAACAGTTCATTCATTTAGGAAAAGATAAGATGGAATGTTAGAGTTAGATCAGTTCCCAACAATTGAAGTTAAGATATAATCGCTTTTAATGAAGTTTGACACCCATGAAGAAAGAAGAATAATATTGGGGAAGATTACCATTTTATAACAACATGAATTTGTGGACTTAGATCTCATTTTCTAAATAGAAGAAGCCAACCCAATGAAAAGTAAAGGGCATGTATTTTAGCCTAACAATAATATCCCAATGCATTATCATCTGAACATGAGAAATCAATAGAATTTTTCATTTGGAGGCTGTGGAAGTGGGCTGCAAAATATTGGGTACTCTTCAAGAAGTTTTCAAAATAATGTGGTGACCTACAATAATCAAGAAAGCTCAAGTTTTAATTATCAACCATCATGAAGAGAAAAGAAGTCAGATTTGGAAGAAGATATGCATTCTATCTTAGCATAATTGAGAGAGGAAAATACCTCACAAAAAAATCAAATGGTAGTGCTTGAAGCATGAATGGATCAAACGAGTTTGGTGATATAGAATATAAGAAATAAAATTAGATAATTAGTATTATTCAGGAATAAAAAATGAGTAAATGAATTGTCAAGTGATACTAAAGCAAATCTAAAGAATTACTCCTATATATTACTTAGAAGTTGGAAAAATCTATAAAGGTACATTAAACAAGATGATTCTAAACTTTGGGAGGTGATAGCACCATGACTCTCCCAAACTCTTGACCCCGACAAAATTTTTTTAAGAAGATATGGCCCCTACTAAAGAGAAATGGAAGAATGAATGATATGATTCTATGGTACCTAACAAAGCCATAATTCTAGAAAAAGTGCAAGCCCAAATTTTACACAAAGATACAAAAAATGAAGAAACAAAGTAGTGAATAGAGGTTATCTAAGATTATGGAGATAAAAAAATGAATCAGAATAAAGCTAATGATAAGTTTCCTATGAATCTTCTATTTTTATAATGATTTAGCAATTAAAAATTAGAAGAACATTTGAATTAATTTCTCAAAAAATTATGAAAGTTAGAAGTGAATATATTATTTTCTGAAGCTCTAATCTAAATACAAAAATATGTGAAATTTATGAAAGATGTAATAAATAGTAAGAGAAAGTTTGAGATGTATGGGATCATGAATATGACTGATATGTTTAAAAAATCATTTTAAGAAAACTTCTAAAAAAATATAAGGACCCTAGAAATTTTAATATACCTTATAACATTGGGGATTACACCTTTCAAAAAGAATAATGCAATTTGAGATCAAGTGTAAATTTGATACTCATGTCAATTTCAAGAAGATTAAATCTAGATAAAAGTACGCCAACATATCTCCCAATATTGGTTAAGGTAGGTTTTTTTAGCGGATTTTGTTGTATTAGATATGAATGATATTTATGTACTATTAATATTGGGATGACCATTCTCTTCTGTAATATAATGTAACAAAAAATGGATTATCAATGGAATGATTTTGTAGACATTATTGAGTGAATGAAGATGAGAAATATGAAGAGGAAGCACTATTTTAGAGTTATGAAAATAAGGAAACAATGAAAGATAACTATTATGAGGTTGCAGCATTTTTGATGTTGAAACCTCGAAGGAATCTTATCTTGGCAGCTCCAAGGAAGCCAAATGAATGATGGAGAAAAATGGGGCTTAGATATAAATTATGGAATAGCCAATCATAGATAAGACTACAATTATGCCTAATGCCAAAACTTTGGTATAATAGAATGAAAATGACAAAGGAAATATTGAAAACAAAGATGTAGCTATGCTCAACACCATGACTTTGGGGATATAAAATGAATTAGTCCTTCAGAAGCTTCAAGAGAAAGTCATGGCTATGCATAGTACCATGACTTTGGAATTACAAAATGGAAAAGGAAACAAAAAACTTCAAGACAAGGTCATGATTGTACTTAAAACAATAACTTTGGGGATCCAAAAAAATTGCAAGGAAAAGCTTAAAGGCAAAGTCATGGCTATACTCAGTGCCATGACTTCAAAGTTCTAGGAAGAAAAGAGACAAGCTAGCACATAAAAAGAAGTTATATCATTCACTAAATTCATAGCATTTAATGAAGAAAGGCCCAGAGGAACAAGTATAGTTGAAGTAAGACTTAAAGAAAAATAATAATAAGATAGTAAAATTGTATACCAAGAAGCTAACATTAGAGATTTTTAATGGAGGAAAGGTTTTTATAGTTTATCTACGGATGTTAAACATATCACTGCTTGGGAGGTAACTTAAAGATTTTTTTTTCATATGTGTGATGTAATAAATTCTTATATTTACCATATAAATGATTGTATACATTCAATAACCCACAAATATAGTTGTGGAATTCAAACACCACCATGACTATCAATATATTCTCTTGAAATTGCACTACTAAGTTTAGACCAAACAACACTCAAACTTAATCACAAAATTTCTTAGAGATGTTGATGAATTTTTGTTATTGAGAGAAAAGTTATTACCCTATGATGAAAAATTACTTTAGTATATAAGTTTGTTTAGTATTCATCAAACATTTTTATGTATTTTGGTAATTTATGAAAATGTGTATCCATCAAAATGGACAAATTATGGATTGATTTCACAACTTTGGAGTTTTGGCAAGTTTTCATGAATTGTCATGAAATTAATAGGGTTTTAAAGATATTTAGTTGAGAGGGTAGAATATGAAGTCTTACATAGTTTCGGTATCTATTCTTATCTGAAACTCTACCTAATTATTTGTAATAATCTTTATTTTCCATGAATTTACCAACCTCTTAGCATAATACTTCTACTGTCTGACATATTCTTTATGGCTATGATATTATCATGAAGTTACAATCATACTTATCTAGTAAAATTTAAATGGTTATAAAATGAATTCTATGTTGCAGCATGTAGCACACATGTGCTAAAGGTTGTGGCTAAGTCCAAGCATAATGATTTTATCTTTGAGATTGCTTGGTAATCTCAAGTTAGTATTGCGGGCATTTTATAAAGCCGTGACATTTAAGCTATAAAAAAATTAAAGAGTCAAAACTACTCAAGCCAAAGCCATGACTATTATTTTGTGTCATGACTCTTGAGACACTAAATATTATAAAAGATATTACTCAAGTATTGTTATTCCCCAAGGCCATAACTATTTTCCTCAAAAAAAAATAATGTCGTGACTTTTATGCCTGGGCTAATTGCTAGTATCATGACATCTTTGTTGCACACTTATACTAATATGATATATGAGAGATATGAAGGCTAGTGTCGTGGCCACTTATTCTACCATGAACACTTGGGACATATGAAAAGTAATATTTGTATTGTGGCCATTTATTATTGTCATGGCCATAAGATACATACTATTGACCTTCTCAATATTGTTGCTATTTATCAGGGTCATGGCCATATAATGATTTAAAATAAACAAGGACAACATCATGGCTATTTTGTAGTGTTGTGGCCGAATAACAATATGAAAGGCCCTTCATCTTTTCATGACTATTTCTAGTGTCACGGCCCTTTATGAAGGACAAGGAGACGAGTGCACAAAGTCATGGCTACATCATAGTGCCACACCTTTGTATTACAAAGACATAAGGTTCAATTCATGATCATTGTCCAGAATATGACTTTACATTATAGAAAGATTGAGATGTATTCTATAATCATGGCTATTTTCTAGAGTCACAACCTTAATTGTAAGAGATAAAGGCCAACATTGTGACTTTTTTCTAAAATCCACAAATTGATACTTAGAGTAATATTTAAATTTTCAAGTATAAAGGTGGAAGAAAGAATAATTCCATATAATCTTTCTTTTTCTTCTTCTCCCTCCATGCAATAAGCAAGGTCATTTGTAGCTACCAAACCCTAGGAGTAAATTTCAGACTTTCTAGGGCCTCACACTAGTAATTAAGGAATGCAATATTTGATGTTAACCCCTAGAGTTGGAGGGCATGGATCTTAAACCCTCCCCCCTCTCTAGGATAGATTTGATAATTTTTATAAAAATAACATATTATCTAGAATTTGTATAATTTGATTTATGTGATATGAAAAAAAAAATTGTTAATAAATATGTTTTATTTATATTATGTTATAAATATTGATGGTTGGGTGATTAAACAGACCATGAGGCTAACTCTTAAATACTACAAGAAAGAAGTGATTCTAATTATGATGTGTAAGATAAACATATATGATAAAATCTAAAATTTTATTATGTGAATTATTGTTAGTATGGAGCTTATAAAGTTAAAAGTATGAATATTTTTACATGTCAATCCATTGTATATGTCATTAAAATTTTATTCTAGATTGTGATAGATAGTATACAAAATGGTTTTCTAAGGGTTTCACCTTTAGTATAAGAGTCATATCTTCATCAAGTAAGCTGGTGATAGATAATCTTTGAAAAATACATGAGTATGTTGTGACTCTCAAGGTGGTGACAGCCTTGGTGAATTACTTTCATTAAGTATGATTCTTTTGGGTGAAACTTGAGGAAGTGTATGTTAATTGTGAAAGTATGGTATTTATAAAGTTGAAAGTATAAATGCATACAAACATTTCGATCCTTGGTTTGTATGATGGATGAGGTTGGATAATAAGAGTGTGCATACAAAATGACCATCAAGGGCAATTGATGAAGTTTCCTAAAATGTATGAGATTATTAATGACTCTTTAAGCAGATATGCTTTATTATCTCAATGGTAATGTACCAAGGGGACAAGTATGAGAAGACCACTCTTAGGATGGACTCAATAGTGACAACCACCTTATATACTATTAGGACAAGAAGTTATTATATCACCTCAACTTTCATTCTATCACTAAACATATTATAATTTAATTGAATTTAAACATACAAGACAAAAATTAAATGAATAAATGCATGGATATAAGATTATCCTATAATTTAAATATTCATTCTACTATAAATAAGTTTTCACACTATTAAATAACCAAATTGTCGATATAATCTTTATGGGATCTATATCAAGGTGAAAGTTATCTTTACTACTCGTATGACTCGTACACTTGTAGATCTCTATTGATGAGATACTCCATTAATAAGCTTTTAGGATATTGTCTAACTAACAAAATTATGTGACATAAAAAATACCCAACAAAATTTCTTTAGATTTTTTTTTGTCTTCAACTCTTCTAATTCTTTGTTGCTTCTGAGTATTATAGGCATGCAATTCTTTGTATCCACCTTAGTATCACTTGATGATCCATTCATGCTGTTCTCATTCAACATTAGTGCATGTTACCCAAGTTGATTCTTTATAATCTTTATCATTGTGTTCATTTGATCAAACATTGTGTCTATCTATTCCATCTAGTTTTCTGTATATCATTCATCTTCTTTGTCTCTATGAATAGCACAAAAATACTATCTATAAATGATAGCTTTTCTATTTCTTTCAGGTGGTTGTAATTGAAACTCATGGCTCCTTATATTTGGTATCCCATTGAATTGCTCATAA
Source organism: Sapria himalayana (assembly GCA_029783825.1). NCBI lineage: Eukaryota > Viridiplantae > Streptophyta > Magnoliopsida > Malpighiales > Rafflesiaceae > Sapria > Sapria himalayana. The sequence goes on from JAREIK010001723.1 coordinate 477,577, forward strand.
AATTATTTTGATATTACCCCATATTCTAGTGCACATTCCCAAGGTCTCCATATTATAAACTTTTGTGATTTTTTAAATTTAGATGGTTGTGTGTAGAAGCATTATTGTGGGGTCAAAATATGCACTATCTATTCTACAGAATAATGGCTTTTCTATTTCTTGTATAATATTGATGGTTGTGTGATTTCTTTCTATTTCCAATTGGTCATTTCTCCCACATTGTGCATTTTGTCATTTTGTCATTTTGTGCTCCAATTTTGTTAAATAACACATCAAGATTAGCCTCTATCATCTTTAGTTTATCCTACTCCAATTCTCTAGCTTGCTTCTTTCCAAATACGCTTTCATTTAAATTTTGGTAATTATTCTTGACTAGCTTTTCAAATAAGAAATGAGCCTCCACAAGTGACTTGTTCATGATAGAAATACCTTGGACTACTTTAATTTTGCTTTTCATCATGTAGTTAAAACCATTGTAAAATGTTTGTGCTTTAAACTATAATTCAAATATATATTTTAGGTACCTCCTTAGTAGATCTTTGAACATGTATCAAGCATTATATAATGTATTATACTCCTCTTATTTGACTTGACTTATCTCTCCACTCAACTACAATGTAATTTGAGGTGGGAAGAACAAGAACATGGTTAAGAAAGCTTGCACTATTTCTATTCAATTTTTTATTGATCATTTAGATAATTACTAGAACTAGCTTTTAGCCTTATCTTTTAAAGAAAACAAAAAAGTATAAACTTTATCGCATCTATGCTAACTCTATGTATCTTCATGATATTGCATAAAACCAAGAATGTCATGGAGAGACAATTTGGATCATCTGAAAATTGTCCACCACACTTATTTTATTACACTATGGTTATGTTGCTAAGCTTCAACTCAAAATGATTTGCTTGTGTTGGCTGAATCTGAATCCTAGAGTAGCTTTCCATCAATATTAGCCTTCAATAATATTTTCATTTATGGTGAGGAATAAGCTACTAAATAGATAATTTTGTACCTTCTTGGTTATTTATGTTGTTTTTATTATCCATTATGTTGTCTCTCTCAACTCTATATCTCAATATATTTATTCTTGTTCTCACAATTTTTGGATCTAAATGCATTGGCTTAGTCCTAGATCTTAGACTCATAAAATATGATGGCTGCAAAACAAAAAGAAAGAAAACAAAACAAAGCACAAATATAAAATAAATACTTAGCAAAAATTATAATCCAACCAACTATAAACAAAACTATCTTTTTTCAAAGATAGTTATGTCATTCCAACTTGACCGATCAAACTAAATTATTCTCAGAAATATTACCAAAAACTTATTGTGGCTTTGTTATAGTAGCAAAACTTATTGTTTGTTACATAGCCCCAAAATCTCATTAGGTGGTTGATTTCATCCAATATAGATCTACAAGTATATAGGTCATATAAATAATAAAGTTGACATAAGCCAAGATATCGATCTCATATTGATTAAATGAACAATTTGACTAACTAACAATGAACTAACTTTTACTTGAGTTGAGAAGATAAATTCAAATCTCAAATAGATATATACTTAGACTCTAGGGTTGACTTATTTTCTTATGCATGATGAGATTTTTTTAATATTGGGATAATATTATATTTGATTTTCTAATAAAAGATAGATTGATATAGATTTTTTTTCTCTCTTGGAATACAAAGAGGTTATCATTCCAAGACTATCACTACTAAGGGATGATCCTTAGACATTATTATTCTTGATATGTATTCCTATTCTCTGATATCAATGATAATAATAGACATTATATGATGTGGTAATAATTATGATTGAGCTTTCAGATTCATAAGTATCATATTCACATATATTAACATACTTCTTTCTATTGATTTCACCTTTAGAAATCATACAACAAAAATGATTTACATGGAACTCACCAACTTATGGAACACCTTTATTTATGTGTTTTCTATGACTTATGTATCATTGTCAATTGTAGAAAACATATTACTCTCACATTATAGTGAAACCACTAGGTTAAATATTCTAAATAACCTCACATTATTTGAATACAAGTTCTACTAGATTATCCATAATGAAATAGTCATAAATTTGTTGCTGTTTTTGACTTTGTGACTTTGTGAGCATGAGAATAGGGCATTTATGGATTGATTTCAAGACTTTGGAGTTTTGGGAAATTTTAATGAATAGTCATTAAATTAATAGGTTTTTGGAGGTGTTTGGCTATTGATAAATTATGAAGCATCACGTAGTTTCCTCATACATTCTTAGCCAAATCTCTACTTAATTGGTCATGGAAATAATTGTATATTTTGACACTAATAACTCAATAGCACAACTTTTTTACTATGTAATACATTATTTATAGCTATAATATTATCATTGAATCATAAGCATACTTAATTAATAATATTAAAATGATTATGATATTAATTTCACATCATAGTAACTAATTATCTCACTAGTAATAAAAGGCATTATCACTTCTTTATACCATATCTTTATCTTAAAATTTTAATATGGCTAGATAGTCTCACTTAGAGTAATGGTCTTTTTATAAAATCATGACTTTTGAGTCACAAAAAGTTAGAGTCGAAACTATTTAGACCAAAGCCATGGAAATAGTTTAGTGTTGTAACTTTTGGACATGAAATATTATAGAATGTATTACTCAAGTAGAATCATCCCATAAGGCTATGACTCTCATCCTCAAGAAAAAAAAAGTTAGGACTTTCATATTTAGGCTAATTAACTAGTGTCTTGGCCTTTTTGTAGTGATGTAGCCTAATGATATATGATCGAAATCAAGGTTAATGGCGTAGCAATTCCTAGTGTAGTGGCCACTTGAGACACATGAAAGGTCATTCTTTGTGTTGTATCCATTTTGTAATGTCATGGCCACATGATGCACATGAGAAGTATTCTCAATGCCATGACCATTTTTTAGTGTCGTGGCTATATGATGATCAAGAAAGACCAATATCAATACTCAATTCATTTCCCAGCACCTAAGCCATATTATGGCATGAGATGATATTCACAATGTCATGGTCATTCCTAGTACTGTGCCTATATGATAAACAAGAAAGATGGGCACTGTAGTTGTGATCATCCCTAATACTATGACTTTTTGTTACACAGATATTAGGCCCAAGTCATGGACATCACCCATCAACACAACATTGTGTTACAAAAAGATTAAAATAAATTAGAGTCATTGTCACTTTCAAAAGTTGGGATTTTGAGCTCAAGAGATGAATGCAAAGTAATGGCTTTCAGAAGAAAACTAAGACTTTCTAGTTTAAGTAATATAGATTATTCAAGTATACAATAAGAAGAAAGAGAAATCAAGAAATATATTTATCCTTCTTCTTCCATGCATCAAGAAAAAACCAAGGCACATCTACCAAATCTTAGAGATGAATTTTACACTTCCTATGGGCTCTATAAGCAAGCAAGAGAAGCAAAATGTAAGCTAAATATTTGGTGTTCAAGCTTCCATACATTAACATATATTTTGGTAATTTTTGTTGATGTGAAGGAGTGGAAATGGAGTGATGATAGATTGATTTCATGACTTTAGAGTTTTGGTGGGTTTTAATGAATATTCATGAAATTGATATGTTTTTTGAGATATTTAATTGAATGGGTAGAATATGGAGTCTTATGTAGATTTGACATCTATTCTTAGCTGAAACTTTATGTAATTAGTCATAGAAATCATTGTATGTCATGACCCAACCAATTTATTAGCACACTTATTCCATTGTGTAATCTATTCTTTGTGGCTAGGATATTTTCATGGAGCCATAGTCAACTTAACTCAAAAATTTTAATTAGTCATGACATTAATTTTACATCACAACAATCAAGTATTCTACTAAAAAAAGGTTGTTGACATTTTTTAACATCATGATTTTAACTATGATATGGCTTAGTAGCCTCAAGTGAGAGTCGTAATCTTTTTATAAATTCATAAATTTAAAGTTACAGAGCTAAAATTACTTATGCCAAACACATGAAAATTATTCAATACCTAACTTTTGAGATATGAAATATTATAGAGGACATTACTTGAGTATAGTCATTCTCCTAGATCATGACTTTTGTCCTCAATGGAAAGAAAAGTTATGACTTTTATATATGGGCTAATTGTAGTGTCACAACATTCTCATGGTGCCTTGGAGACGTGATATATGAAAGAAATAAAATCTAGTGTCATGGTCAATCACACCATCACAAGCACTTAAGATATATGAAGGGTGATTTTTTATCACTGTTATTTTCCAACATCATAGCCACATGAGAGTGATACACGTGAAAGCTCTTCTTTGTGTTGTGGCAATTTCCCAACACTATGAGCATATAATGTTCAATAAAGATTAATGCCAATATCACTGCTATTTTATAACACTATAGCAAGATAATAATATGAGAGTCCCTTTACCATACCATGATATTTCTCAATGATATGGTTTATGAAGAACAAGAAAACAAACACATGAAGTCGTGGTCACTTTACCATACCATGAATTTAAGTTATCGTGACATTATAGCCAACTCATGGTTTACCAAGTACTATGATTTTATGTTATAGAAAGATTGAGATGTATTCTAGAGTTTGACTATTTTATATATTCGTGATCTCAAGCTTAAAATGTGAAACCAAAGATGTTATTTCATTTTGAAAACCACAACTTCCTACCTAGAATAATAAAATCACATTAGTATAAAAGTGGAAGAAAGAAAATACTTAAAAGAATCTTTGATTTTTTTTTCTTCTTCTTCCATGAAAGAAAGCAAGGCCATGGTGAAGCTAACAAATTCTAGGGATGAATTTTGCATTCCTTAAAAGCTCCATGAGTGAGAAAGGGATGAAAGAATTTATGTTAATCAATATAATTGGTAGTGTGGCTCTTAAGCCTCCTCTCTCTTTGTAGATTCAGAAATTTTATCAAAATAGCATATAGTCTAGTGTTTGTACAACTTTATTTATGTGATACAACAATGGTTTTTATTTATGAAAGTGTTTCATTTATATCATATTATAGAAATTGATGGATAAGTAATTAAATAGAATTTGAATAAGTAAATCATGATATTCGTCATATGGTAGGAAGAAAGTGACAGTCCTTATAACTATAATTTCCTAGATAAACTTATATGTTAAAACTCAAATTTTGGGTATGTTAATTATTATTAGTATGGAATTTATGAAGCCAAAAATACAAACATGTTTACATGTCAATTCATTATACATGTCTTAGAACTAGTTCTTATATGAAATAGACATTATATAAAATATTTTTCTAATAGTTTCGCCTTTTTTGTGTCACGTTATTACTGAGGAGGATGGTAATAGGTAATTTTTTAGATATGTATGAGTATGTTGTGACTCGCAAGGTGGTGACAACCCTTATAAGTTGCTTTCACTCTTATTATTCTAACTAATGAAACTTGAGGGAATCATATATCAATTATTTAAGTATAGTGCATATGAAGCTAAAAGTACAAATGCTTACATAAGCGAGAAAATCCCAAACTATCAGTATAATAAGATTTATTACATTTGAGGTAGTAACTTTTATTATGAACCTTATGAAAACTAGTATCAATCTTATTATCAACTAAGAAAGTTATGAAGACGAGAAATACACAAGCCATGAAGAGGAAATATTTTATGATTGTCAGCCATCTTCAAAACTTTATCTCATAGTTGAGCTTGAAAAAATGTTGAAATAATTGAGAAGATCCAACATTACCTAGGAAGAAAAGTTGAGACAAATAAAAAAAGAAATAAAAACTAATTGATTTGGTTAAGTTCATAGAAAGTACTACATTATAAAAATTATTATGGTTGAGAATTTGAAAAAAAAAATTGAGGATGCCAGATGAATTATTCAACAAGAAAAAGTCGAAGCAGTTGACAAACACTACTAAAAATTACGATAATATTGACCAAAGTACCGACCATAAAATTTAGTCGGTAATTATTGTCCAAAACACGACCAGTTAGCGACCAAAAAAAGGGTTTCAGAAAAAAAAAATATTTCCGACCATAATTACCGACTAAATATTTTTGGTCATGAATTGGTCTGTAGTGTATTATCGAATATAGTATCGACCATTTAACGACCTATCATTATAATTGTTAGTTAATTACTGATTATTTCACGACCAATTTAGAGATCCAAAGAGGCGTATCGGAAAAAAATACTTCCGACCAAATACCAACCATATATTCCCGACTAAATATATTTGGTCAGGAATATGGTCTGTAAATTAGGAGGGAATTAGCAAAAAATATTCACGAAAGATTACCAACTATTTAACGACCAAAAATATATAACCATTAAAAATGATCGGTATAGTGATTATCCAATATATTTATAAGGCCTTAATTATCGACCAAACTACCGACCGAATATTTAGGTCGGTAATTACTGATCATTTCATGACCCCATTACCGACCATAACTCTCGACCAAATGTTTTTGGTTGGAAATTGGTCAGTAAATTAGGATAGAAATAGCGAATATAAATTATCGACAAATTATCGATCTTTTAACGACCAAAAATATATTATTATTAAAATTAGTCAGTAAAGTGGACTTTCGGATACTTATAGATTTTTTCTCACCGACCATTTATCGACCATAATTTGATCAGTAATTCATTATTTTAATTTTTTGATTTAAAAATTATTTGCTAAGTCATTTAACCCTAATTCCTCACAACTCCATCGATTTTCTAAATCAGAGCTGACTGTAAGCACAAAAACACAAAAATTTTGATATTTCTTCTGAATCCAGGTAAGTTTTTCTTTGTTCTTCTCTTTCAGATTACTTATACAGATCTCCGTCTCTCTGAATTATATATAGATTTTTGGGATTTTGTTTTTCAGTATATTCGGGTATTATGTATTTTTTCTGCTCCTAATTTCTTTATTTTTGCTTCAATGTCATTTAACATAACATGATTTTGACTCGACACAATTACTTAAATTGTATTTTTTATTTTTTAAAATTTGTTCATCTATTGTTTATATTTTTAGGGTTTTAGTGATTTTGATTTTAATTACATGATATTTGCATTTCGATTAATCTTAATGTTAATGGTTTATATTTATATATTAGTATGACATTATGTATAAAAAATCTATACTTTAATATATATAATGATTAATGTTAAATTGCACTTTTATATAATGTTAATCTTAAATGTCTATAACACTATATATAAACTTTTCACTTGGGTCAAACTTGTAGTATCCATGTATCCATACTTTATTGCATAGTATTTTTCTTTGTACTGCTTGTTGATAAATAATGGTTTTGTGTTACTATAATTTAATGATCATTAAAATATAATCTGATAGTTACCCAGAGTACTAATATTATGGCTAATCATTCATGTAAGAGCAATACATAGTTTTCAAAATGGAAACAATAAAGACTTTTTTTTTAATAAACAATACTTTTATGTGGTATGGAATAAACTCCACATTTTCACTTGATATATTAAGATACCTCAAAATAAAAAAAAATTAAAAAAAATCTTCCTTTTAAAATTTTTTAATTAAAGCATACCCCAAAATAAAAAATAATTATGTTTTAGAGCTCTTAAGTAGTAAAATCCAGAATTGCATCTCCAGTCATTAAAATAACTCCACCTCTTCCTACCACATCATCATTAAAAAAATAAAAAAATAAATATTAAAGAATATTTTTGAATAGTATTTTTTTAAAATAAACATATATATACAGCATAAATTATATGTAAAAATACATTTTTCAAAATGTATACACCCAATATGTTTAGCAAAAAATATATCTTGTATATATTTTTTTGAAAACTTATTAAATATTATATGTTTATATATTTTTCAAAAAACATATATACATAGCATCCATTTTCTACTTATATATCTTTTTTCAAATATGTGAATACACAAATATGTTTTTAATAAATATATATGGTATATACTTTTTGAAAACATATACAATATGTTATGAGTATACATTTTTGAAAAAACATATATACACAATATCCTTTTTCTATGTATAAATATTTTTTTCAAAAACATATATATATATATATATATATATACACACACACACATATAATACGTCGTCAAAAAACATATAAAGTATATATATATTTGAAAACCTATAAAATATTATATGTATAAACATATATATATATATATATATTACTTTTACATTTTCTATGTAGGTATATATACACAAAATACTATATTATTTATATTTTTTTTTCAAAAACATATATAAATATACTTTTCATATATGTCTTTCAAAGACATATATATAGTTTACGTATACTCAATACATATCAAAAATAGTAGTTTTTTTTTTGTTTTTTTAATGATGATTACAAACATTTTTGAATAAAAAACATATATAAACAATATTCACTTTATGTGTATATGTTTTTTCGAAAATGTATAACACATAATATATGCATAATTATAAAAGTTTTATACAAATTTAATATATATAAATATTAAATTTACAGCTTATATTTAATATATACTTGTATATAGTAGTATATAAAATAGCTTTTTACTATATCTATACCTATGCATTACTATATGTATAAATATATAAAATTAAATGAACAAATATATATATGCCTACATGTATTAATATATGTTTAACTATATGTGTAACTATATTTATAACCACATGTAACAATATTTTTAATTACATGTATAACAACACACAAAATTATGTTAAACTATTTGTGTATAACTATATATAAATATTTGTATAACTAAATAAATGTCTATATAATTATATATAACTTTATTTGTAACTATATATACATATATTTATTCATATAATTAAATCAAAATATTTATTGATTTTTTTTTACTAGTTATGGAAGATGATCATGAATGGAATGTACAAGGGTCGAATAGTGAATGGAATGTTCTCTAATGAATGGGGGGATAAAGTTGATGAATTTGTTGAGTTTACTCTGAGACATCCTAAGTGTGTGAATGGTGGCACAAATATAAGGTGTCCTTGTGCTTTAGTTAAATGTCAGAATAAAAAGTTTTTGAATTTTGAGACTATGAAGATGCATTTGTATAGAAATGGTTTTGTAGCAGATTATTATGTTTGGATATACCATGGTGAGAAGCAAGTCTGCCAAAGGTGTTCAAGTTCAGTATGGGTGTCAATAAATGAAACTGATCAAATGGTCTCCGATAATATTAATCACACTGCATACCATAAAATGGTTTTTGATGTTGTGGGTCCTGAATTCAACCCGAATAAGGAACCCAATGCTGAGGCAAGGAATTTCAATGACATGATTCGAGCTGGAGACAAACCTGTATATGAGGAAAATTCTAAACATACTCAACTTTCTGCAGCCGTGAGGATGTTAGAAACAAAGTGTAGAGATAGGTTTTCGCAGGCATGGTTTGATGATATGTCTAATTCATTCAAGAATTATTACCAATAGATAATCTGATGCCATTGGATTTCTACATCACATAGAAGTTAGTTAGAGGCTTGGGATTACCTATACAGGTTATTCATTATTGTGTGAACAACTGTATGATATAATGGGGTGATGATAGTGACCTTAACAGTTGTAAAATATGTGGGCATGCTCGGTACAAGCAAAAGGTTAGGGGTTCTAGAAATAGATTGTATATACGTAAGTTGAAGGTGTCGTATAAAAAGATGCTCTATTTTCTAATAATACCTAGGTTGCAGAGATTATATGCATCAACCGCAACTACTATGAAATGAGGTGGCATTCAGAGTATCATATGGAGGATGGTAAGATGTGTCACCCTTCTGATACCCCCGCTTGGAAACATTTTGATGGGTGTTTTCTTGATTTTTTTTCTGAAGTTCAAAATGTTAGGCTGGGTTTATTTGCTGATGGTTTTAAACCATTTGGTCAATATGAACAGTAATATTCGTTGTGGCCTGTGGTGGTGACCCCATATAATTTGTCTTCGGACTTATGTATGGAGGAAAAATTAATGTTTTTGACATAGTTAGTGCTTGAGCCTACGAATCCAAATGATAAGGTAGATGTTTTCTTGTAGTCATTGAAAGTGGAGTTAAAAAGTCTTTGGGGTGTTGGGGTTCAAACTTATTATATTTCCAAACGGCGAAATTTTCAGATGCACGCTACCCTCATGTGGACCATAAATGACTTTCCAGCATATTTTATGATATCTGGGTGGAGTACAACTAGTATGTTGGTATTTCCACATTGTATGGAAGATATTGATGCTTTTAAATTAATTAAGAGTGGAAAATAGTCGTGATTTGACAACCATCAAAAGTTTTTGCCCATTAATCATCCATATCGACGTAGCACCAAAGATTTCATTAGGAATAGAAAGTTTACTAAACAATTTCTGGAGGTTAGATCTGGGGATGATTTTTGCAAGAAATGAATAACAGAATCTTGAAAAGGTGATAGATGTTGATGCTGAGGATATGAATACAGCTATATCTAAGACTTGTGGGTGGAATAAGAGAAGTATTTTTTGGGATTTTTTCTACTAGCATGAACACTTGCTCAGGCACAATCTTGATGTTATGCATATCGAGAAGAAAGTGTTTGATAATATTTTCAATACAGTGTTTAATATTCCATGGAAAACTAAGGACACTTTCAAGTCAAAAGATGAGTTGAATAAATATTATCGTTATCCTCATTTTGCAAAAAATCTTGTCACTAATAAATACCCTGATGTGCCATTTATTCTTAATAAATCACAAAAGAAGGTTGTGTTGGAGTAAGTAAAAAAACTAAGATTTCTAGATAGGTATGCTTCTAATCTGGGGAGATGTGTGGATGCTAAAAACTTAAGATATTTGGCATGAAGAGTCATGATTGTCATGTATTCATGCAAAGGTTGTTGCCAATTGCTCGTCGAGAATTCCTGCCTAGAGGTGTCAAAAGGGTCGGCACGGATCGGCCCGGCACATTATTTTAAGGCACGTTCGTGCTTCCGTGCCAGGCCGGGCACGACACGGTTTAAAAAAACAGGGCCCGGCACTGCCCGCAGGCACGGCGGGCCGTGCCGTGCCTCGCAAGGCCCTCTCGGGCATTCATATCCGAGTGGTTCGAGATACGGGGGACCGCGGGTCGGGTCGAATCAGACCCAACCCGCGGTCTTTTTTTGTGGGAGGGGCATCATGGGGTCGGGCTCACGGGATAAACTCGTGCCGGTTTGCCATGCCCCGTGTCGAACCATGCCGGGCCAGGCACGGCTCGTGCCAAACCCGGGCGCGGCACGGGCCTGGGCACGGAATTTTTCCGTGTCGGACCGGCCCAGGCACGGCTGAACCATGTCGTGCCCCGTGCCGGGCCGGCTTGACACCTCTATTCCTGCCTAATAGAATATGAGAGCGGATAATTGAGATTTATTTATTCTTCAAGCAACTGACTTCATCTTCACTGACTGATGAGGAGTTGAGGAATCTGAATGAACAAATTTTTGTTATCTTAATAACCTTGAGAAAATCTTTCTTTCTAGTTTTTTTGACTCAATGGAACATCTTCCAATGCACTTGGCTTATGAAGCTAGGATTGTTGGTTCTATCTATTATCTTTGGATGTATCCTCCAGAAAGGTAATATTATTTCACTAAACTAATTTTTTTCCTATATATATATTTATATATACATAAAAATGACTTGTAATTTTTAATAATTATTTTTGTAGATACTTGAGGAGAATAAAGCATATAATAATGAATAAGGATCGGGTGAAGGGTTCTATATCAATAGGTTATATTATGGATGAGACTACAAAATTTGCATCATTCTATTTCAAAGAAAGAGAACCAACTATTCCACTTAAGGAAAAGCAGAATGAGGTTTATCTTTATGACAATGTAGATAATATGATATGTTTGAAATTTTCAAGCCTCCGGGTAAAGCAATTGGTGCTGAAGGGAAAAGGTATCTAGCAAACTATGAATATACTGCTACTCATCTATATGTCATAATGAATTGTCCAGAAGTTTAACCATTCATTGAGTATGTATTTTCTAATAGTCAAAAGACATCTATTAAACATTATAATTTAGTATTTCCTGTCAATTTATCAATAATTTTTAATTTCTTTTTTTAGTAATTTTGTTACAGATAAACGTAAAGAATTTCCAAACATGGATGAAGAAGCTATCAATACCGTGACGGAGCAAGAATTTCCATCATTTTTTGAAAAATACGTATGTTTACTTATAATGAAAATCACAAAATAATTATATTATTCTAATAAAGATTTATAAATGTAATATAAACAATCTACTTAGCTTTGATTACAGGTTTATAATCATGCAAATAAAATTTCCAATCAATATCTTTGAAGTAAAGCATGAAGTCCCCTAAGAGAGGTTAAAATGTGCAATGGTTACTATGTGTGAATGGTTTTAAATTTCACACTAAATCATATGGTAGCTACCGGGCAACAACAATACGAGAGTATGCATTAAATGATCCGTATACAATGAAACTGAATATGACTATTACGGGACTCTGGTCGAAGTGATCGAGTTAGAATTTGAATCCCTCTCGGTTAAAAAAAACTATTTTATTCAAATATGAATGGTTCGACACAATACCAAATGTTGGTATTGTTGTCCATCCTCGATATAAATTTGTCGATGCGCACGATAAAAAATTATTCAACAAGTAAGAACCTTTTGTCTTAGCAGTTAAAGCATCATAGGTTTATTATTGTGAATAACTGAGTCGGACCAGTCCTAGAAAGGATTGGAAAGCTGTGTGCAAGATAAAAGCAAGGGCTCAAATTGACATCCCCGCATCACCAAGTACTAATTTGATAGAACCAACTTTTCAAAATGATGACAATGATGTTATAATTGAAGCTGTGGTTGGAGACGAAGATGTCCTTTTAGTCACATCTTCTGAGATGGATACCAGTGAGGATGTAGATGTTGATAAAAATTTAATTGATAATGAGGAAGAAACGAGTTATGAACAGAAGATTGAAAATGATGTTACTACATCTGAAGAAGAAGACGGACCAGATTTTGATGATTCTTATTTAAATGAGTAGACAATGAATTTTATGTTATTTTCATTACTTTATTTTCATTGCTTTATTTTCATTGCTTTATGTTTTTTTACAGATATGGCACATGGATGAGGTAGAGGTAGCACATTGAAAAGGTCATATGAGCTATGGTATAGGCAACATGGCATCATGTATGCCCGAAACTGGTAGAGGGTCATGAGTGGATGAGATGTCACAATCGATAGTGATGGTTGCAAATGTACAACAGGAGCAGCATCAACTGACTGATTAACATAATGGTTCTGAGATTTTGATAAATAATCAAGAAACATGGGAGGGAGAGAAGGGAGAGGATGGAGATGTTGGAGAGTCTTCCTCAGAGCACCCTACAGATGAGAGTCTCCCTATTGCTCAGTTTGATCCGACAATTGATAATCCATAATATATAAAACTTAACAAATGATTTATCAATTTATTATTGTATTTCTTACTTACTAATAAAATTTTGGTTACAAGATGAAGTTAGAGCCATCTGGTTCCATTTCTAAGGTTTTGAAGACAATTTTCAGGAAGTCCTTTAAACCTAATGGATATAATTGGAAGTCACTCACACATAGAGACCAATTGATGATATGGAAAGAATTTAAGGTAAAAATTACTACCTACAACTTTTTACATCTTTTATGTATTCATTTGTTCACTGATTATAAATTATTTCTTTATAATTATAGAAAGTTTACAGGTGGACACAGCCAAAGGAGGCGATCAAAAGTGTGTTCTACAAACTGCTTTCAAGGAATGTATGAGATCAAAGATAAATGGTTGAAGAAGAAAGAAAAAGATTCTAGTATCCCGTATCATGTTTTCAAGGAGTTGCAAAGCAGATGGGAAGATCTAGATTATAGGAAGAGGTGTGATAAATAGAGTAGCAATCATCACTCAGAACAGGTTGGGGAGGGCAGTGGCACGTCTACACACACTTGTGGATCTCGCTATATGCGTGAGCACGAACGAGCATTGGTATTATTTCTAATTTATACTTTTTATGTTTGTTACTTCGTGAAATGTGTTCAATTATGCATAAATTTCATTTATCATAAGGAATTTTTTTCAATATAATTAACATATGTATTGTGTGTAATTATAGACACGTAAGGAGCGTAAAAAGCACAGTCTTCTCGCTTATTCAAATACATGCACATGAAGGCTCATGATGATCAGACCTTTGTTGATCAGAGATCACGTGCAGCAAATGTATGTTTAAATAAAAAAAATAATTTTTTTTTGTTTGTATATAAATTGAAATACTTTTCATATATGTTTATTAGGCGAGATATGAGAAAATGTTAGCTACTACGACTCAAGTATATTCCCAGTTTACTTCAAGCTCATGTGATGGTGCAACAGATAGTTTCATTCAGTAGCTCCACCAGTTGATATGAATCAGATTTGGTATGTAGTTATTGATGGCAAGGAGAAGATGTCCGTCTATGGCATCGGTTCTTCGACATCATCATTCTACTCGCAAAGAAGACCAGACTATGAAGCTATATTTTCAGGACTAGTTTCAAATTTGTTCTCGAAGATGGTGGAATTTTAGGATGTGATGCAAAATTAGATATAGTTTCAGTTGGTTGATACCGAGCGACTCATGATCGAGTATGAGGATGATAAAGATGAGTTGCGTCTACATTTTGATAGGCATACAAAGAAGTTTCAGGAAGGAGGACAGTAGTTAACCCTGATGATCTACCTTAGATTGTTCAGCGTAATGCTCCAGTTACAGCATCTACTCCATCACCTACATCAGTACCTATAGCAACCACATCAGGGCTAGTAGCAGCGCATAGCTCTACCCCAGTACCCGACATCTCAGCATGTGGACCAGAAACGTCGCAACATAATGATATGAAACTAGGTTGAGTGTGTTATACACATTTTTTATCAATGTCTTAAACTTTGATTTTAAATTTTTTTGTTTTATTTTCTCTTGATGTTATTAATATATATATATATATATGCAGTATATATAGTTGTTTGCTGGAGTTAATTGGATTTTTTTTGTATTATTTGTAAATATTTCTACAGCAACTGCATCAAAACTATAAGTGAATTAGATGTTATTTTTGTGGTATGTGCTATAGTTTTTACATAAACTACAAAAAATTGCTAAAAAAAGTTGGTTGGTAATTACCGACCGAATTATGACCAAACTGACCAAAATTTTTTTATATCAATGGTCGGTAAAAGGTTAGTAAATTGTCGGTATTACTATTGGAGATCAATTACCGACCAATAATTTTAAAAGATTTTGGTCAGTTTTTTGTTGCAATTCTTTTGGTTATTACCGATCGTATTGTGAATGTTTACCGACCTAATGCTTTTGGTCGGAAAATGTTTAGAATATAGTCGTTAATTTTTTGTTGGTGGATGGTCTGCAAATGGTTGTTAATTATCGACCATTTAGAGACCATGTGCCGACCTAATTATTTTGGTCGAATAATTTTTGGAATATACTCAGTAATTATTTGTTGGCAGAGGATCGGTAAATGGTCGGTAATTTACCGACCGACTAATTTTCGTAGGTAAAAAAATTAGCGACAAGTAAAATTGCGACCAATTATTTTGGTCAGTGTTTGGTCGCAAATTGGTATACCAACCAAAAAACACCGAATTAGCGACCAAATAATTAGTCAGTAATTCAGTGAATTTTAGTAGTGAAAATCTTCATGGCTAATATGGAGTTATTTTTGATAGAGAATCTTTAAAAACAAATTGATGATATAGTCTCAATTATTCACGAAGAAGAAGCGAGTGTTAAAATCTCTATGACTAATATGGTGATATCTATGGTACAAAATCTTGAACAACAAATTAAAGATAGTGCCTCAATTACTCAATAATAAGAAGATGGAGTAAGCCATGAAGTTGTGTGGCTGAAATGGAGAAAGTTGTGGAGGAGAAGTGTGAGCAAAAAGATTAAAAAAGCTAAGATAATTAGCAATGTCAATGCTAGGGAGAAAAAAATAAGATGAGCTCCTTTAAAACTAACTTTGTGGATGAGGGTATTGAAATGGACATCAAAAATTAACAATAGAGGAAAAGAGTGCTCAAGCTATTGATATTAAACATAACATTACTTGGGAGATAACCAAATATTTTTTTTGTGTTTTGCTTGTTTGATGAAGTGTGTTTTTTGTGATTGAAACCGACAATGATTCAATATATTTTTGACCAAAGTCATGATAGTTTTTTAGAGCTACAACTTTGATATTACAAAATGAAAAAACCCATTAGAAGTTTAAAGAAAAAGCCATGATAGTTGTTTAGAGCAGCAACTTTGGTATTAGAGAAGGAGAAACATCATAGAATTTATATGGCAATGCTATGATATTTTTTTAGAGATGCAACTTTGGTGTTATAAAAGGAAAGTGTCATAGAAGCTATTTGGTAAAGCTATAGCTTTGATCCAGCACCTTGAATATGAAGGAACTACAAGTCCAAATATCATTTCTTTTTATTTATATTAGAAAAACAAACCATTGAATTGCCGCCTTCATTTACCAGGTCTTAACTATAAATAACTAACCATCAAACCTCATCCACAAAAATTCCTAATCTTTTATCGAAGCCATGACAATCAACCTTAAATCCTTTTAGCTTGTTGATTTGATAATGGAAGGAATAAGATCTTCAAAAATATTTTGTAGAAAGGAGTCATAAAAAGAAAAGAAATAAACAAAAACCTAGTACCACATAAATACTACCTAAAGTTGTGGTGCACATGGAAACTTTTGTTATTGAAATCAAGCAGAGATGGATAAATTATGTGTTGTTCGAGAAGGGGTTTATTGGAGAGAAAAGATTCAGCAAATTTAATCATCCTTTTTGAGATATTATTAGAAGTAGAAATTAGATATTATTTTCTATGCATAGATAATGAGATAATTCTTTGGTTGTGAAGGAATAACTACAAATTTGGAGGATAGGCAGAGAAATACATGTTATGTGAGAGATATTTGAGTTCACTTTGATAGGGGAATCATTAACGAGCTACTTTGATTCCCATGTACAAAACATATTATGGATTTTAAATCTCTAAGAAAGCAACTTGATTTCCTAGTTATCACTAAATCATAGATGGATTGAAAGGGCACGTGTAGAGTAATAGAGAAAAGTGCATTTTGATATTTGATGAGTGAAAAACTCAAGGAGGTGAGTAAAGTTTGATTGTATTTCATATGTTCATTTGCATTACTGGTTCTCCATATTTGATGATCAGTCATGAGAGATCAATTTTGTTATATATCATGGTTCCATTTTGATGTTGGGAAGTTTATCTAGAAATTAATTCTTGGGTTCAATTTTCTATCCAACTAGTTTACTCTTCCCTTATTAATTTGCTATGTCTAGTCAAGGAAGTTCATATAAATGAAGCTAGAGGTGTCAAGTGGGTAAGACAGCCCAGACACTACATGAGGCAGGGCCCGACTAAGTCATACTTGCCTAGCATGGCATGGTCTAAAATCGTGCCTACACTTGGTTCATTCTGGCCTAAAGCATAGCTTGTATCTTGCTGGCCTAGAGGTTGTCATGCCTCATGCCATTCTAGGCATGAACCATATGCCTAGCTCATTGGCATGGTCTACCATCATAGTAATCATAACTTGGGACCATGAACTAGAAAGTAGTCGTGGTCCACTTGGCATATGCTAGCCCCACTTGGACACATTTTTTAATTAATTATTATTTTATTGAAAACAATTCGCCACAAACATATGGTGATTTTTTTTAATGAAACCTACCATGTGGACATGACAAATCATTCGGGCCGACATGCACCTCTACAAACTACTTGTAGCAGATGTGTGGCCCACTACTCGCCTGAAAATCATTTTATCTATCTTGTTTCTACCCATTTTAATATTCAAAAAAATTAAAAAAATAAAAATTTATATTTTTTATTTAAAAAATTTAAAAATATAGATTGAGTTTTAAGTTTTACATTCACATTTCTCATTCTCAACTCTTCTCTATTCTCTCATTTTCTCTCTCTCTCTCTCTCTCTCTACCCTCCTACTCCTCTACTCTACCTCTACCTCCCTCTCTTTAAACTTTAAACATAAAGCTTTAAGCATAAGATTTTGTTTTTATTAATTTTAAAGAAAGATGGAGTTTGTCTTGGTGTTCTAATACCCGTGGCTACGGGATGTAGGTTGCAACTTTATCTCTTTCCTCTCTAGAATATGGGTTTTTTTAAATTTTTTTTAATATACAAAAATTATTTAAAATATAAAGTAAAAAAAAGGCTAATAATGAGTATAACAATAATGCCTAAAAATACAAAACTAGAAGAATATCTATAGTTTCTACTCCCATTAACATATTTAAAAATAAAAATACTAGGGGTATCAATGAATGATCAACACAATATATATATTGTAAAAACACATATACATATAGGAGTGCATGTGAGACATTGGCACCTAAAAATGCATGCTGATCAATGTACCAAAAAATATGGTACATTAGATCTAAGACAAATCTAACTAAGTGGTCGGGTCTATGAAGTTGTATCTAGTTCAGCTTCTTTGACCCCCTTCATATACCAAAATAATTTAGAGAGGGAAGGCATGACAAAACTGATTATGACCATGAATCTTATGATTAGATGTTCGAAGGATCCTAGGGTTGTCAGTATCATGCGGACCTACTTCTAGCCTACTTATCATAAGTTTTCTAGGTCCATATGCATGAATTAGATAATTAAACATTATTAGTTAGAAAAATAATTAATAATTAATAAATTTAGGCAATATATGAAGGGGGTCAAAATAAAATATTTAATAATTAATAAATTTAGGTCCATATGTACTTATATAATCTAGACTAATCATGATGATGCATCATTTGCATACCTTACCACTTAGTATGTAGATTCTGCATGGAAATTTATTAAAAAGATATTATATTTTTCTAAGATTCTTCATCCTCGTGATAGTCCTATAATATATGAGTACATAATAAGAATCATTAGAGATTATCATATTCAAAATAAAATATTAGTATCATATTTGATGATGTATCTAACAATAAAGTAGCAATTAATATATTTGTTAAGATAATTTGAGATTGACCATTAGGTGAGATTTTTCATATTAAATGCATATGTCACATTATTAACCTGATAGTATTAGTGGGGATGAAGGTTGTTTCTTCAAAATTAAAAAAAAACAATAAACTCACTTAAGTATCTTAGGATGCCTAACAGATAATAAAAGATTGGTAGTCTATGTTTTTATATAGGTCTAAAGAAGAAGAAATTCCAAATAATTGTGAGGCACTATTAGAATAATATTTACTTGATATTAAAGTCATGTGTTAGATATGAACACGTGACATCCAACTACATCAGTAGTAACAGTGGCGAACTTATTATTTATGGCAAAACTGGGAAATAAGAATTTCTTTTATTAAAATTCTAAATATTTTTTATGACATGATGAACATGTGTTCATTTGTGTATACTCTCACTATTTACATTACACATGCATATGTGATATTAGTAGTATGTTTAGTAAGTTTAGAGATGACCCTACATTTAGTGTCATATCTATTGAGATGAAAACCAAGTAATTAAAGTACTAGTCCACCATTTTATCTCTTTATTGCTTGGCTTCCTGCATGGATCCTAGTATTAAGATGGAAGGGATAGAAAATATTTTAATATATATATATATATATATCCATATGCATGAATTAGGAACACCAACATAAATGTTTAATTCACAAAAAATTAACCAAGTTATTTACAAATTATGATACTAGGTATAGTAGTAGTTCTTGTTATGCTCCCAATATGGACATGGATACTATATTTGGAGATGATGACTTCTTTAATCTAATAGCAAGGGGAAATGATGGACTGGTTTGTTAAATAGGAGCAAGTTGTCTGGGTACTTAGATACTAATTACTACTCAATCCTATCACATAATAATAATAAGAACCTTGATATTTTATTATTGTGAAAATCATATGAATCCATCAATCCCATATTATCTAATATGATATAGGATCGACTGACTCCTTTGGTGTTGAACATAGTATCGGAGACTATATTTTCTGGTGCATTTAATATCATTTTAGATAGAAGATCGAGATAGAGGTTGGATATCATTGAGGTACTTGCATGCATGAAGGATTAAGAAGATTTAAGGTTGGGGCATCTAGGATAGAGTTGGACTGAGAGTACAAGAGTTGCTGGTAGATGATGACTCATGGAACTTGGAAAATATTGAGGACACTACTAGTGATACTATTAAATGCTTACCCAATGATGATGATGATGATGATTTGCATACAAACACACTAATTAGCATTAAGATTGAGAATTATATTTTTAAATTTTGTACTTATTTACAATTGTTATGTTATTATTTATTTTTATTTCATACGATATGATTGTATTGTGATTTATGATTGTATTTTTTTCATATTAATATTGTTTTTGTTTATCCTTTATTTTTATTTGGATGATGCATCTTTTTTTGAATTTTGAGATAAAATTTTTATTTTAGTTTTAAATTTAACAACACTGTACTTGCAAATTACAAATATTCATTAAAATATTTATTTAATTTATTATTATGGTAGCTGTTGATGTGACTAGTGGTGGTGGATTGTGCATGTGGTGTGGTGACTTTGCCCACAAAATTGGCACAATCTGGCACGACCCAAAATGACCCAGCACAAAAAAGCATAATTTCTACTTGGACTCATGCCGATCATGATGCGCTGGGCCAGGTCGATTACAAGTCATGTCGTGCCATGCACGACATGACTTCTTTACTGGGTCATGCCAGCATGGCATAACCTATTTGACACCTCTACTTAAGGACAAGCAATTTTTTTTGTATAAGAGCTTGTTCGATATTTAAACTACTAAACTTTCTTATATATTTTAGTAATTTATGATGTTTTGTAGGTGTAAAATGGAGAATTATAGATTAATTTCGTGACTTTAAAGTTTTGTCGAATTTTGATGAATAGTCAATAAATTTGTAGATTTTTGGAAGTGTTTTGCTGTGGGAGTAGAATAATAGAGTTTTGAACAGTTTCAAAGTCTATTCTTAGTCGAAACTCTATATATTTGGTCGTGAAAATCTTTGTTAGTCATGACACTACCAATTCATTAGCATAATCCTTCCACTATGCGACATATTCTTTATAGTTGTGATATTATCATGGAGTCATAGTAATACTTATCTCATAAAATATAAATAACTACAATATTAATTATATGTCATAACAACCAAGTACCTCACTAGTGATAAAGGTAGCTACCACATTCCACCATCATTACTATCTTTAATATGGCTCAGTAGTCTCCACTCATAACAATAGTCTTTTTACAGAGTCATGACTTTTGTGCTATAAAAAATTACTTAGCCAAAACTATTTAGGCCAAAGTCAATAATTATTTTGTGCCATTACTTTTGGGAGATAAAATATTGTAGAGAACCTTACTCAAGTATGGCCATTCCTCAAGGCCAAAACTCTTTTTTTCAAAACAAGGCAAAGCCATAACTTTTACATATAGGCTAATTGCTAGTATTGTGGTATCTTTTCTTTGAAATGCTATGGCAACAAGATATATGATAGAAATGAATGCTAGGGTCATGACCACTCATAGTGGCATAAATACTTGAGTCATATGAAAGGCAATTTGTGTGTCACAACTATTTACCAGAATCATAGCCACAAAATACACATGAGAGACCTTTTTAGTGGTTCACATATATTTTCTAGCACTATGACCATATATTAATCAAGAAATATCAATTCCAATATCATGGCTATTTCATAGCACTACAGCCAAATAACAATATGAGAAGCCCTTTACCATGACATGACCTTTTCCAACACTACAAACCTTTATAAAGAATAAGAATATAATGCACATTCATGGAAACTTCACCATGCCATGACGATGTAGTAAAGAGATAATACCAAGTCATGGTCATTACTCACCATTATGACTTTATGTTCTAGAAATATTAAGATACATTTCTGATTCATGGTCATTTTCTAGATTCATGACCTAAAACTTACGAGAAGAAGTCCAAAGTTATGACTTTTTTCTGAAAGTCATGACTTCCTATTTAGATTAATGTAGAATTACCCAAGTAAAAAGTAGAAGAAATAAAAATTTTGATGTATCTTGAATTTCCTTTTTACTTTCCATGCCACAAGCAAGGGCACTATGCAACTACCAAACCCTATCAAAATATTTTGTAGTCTCTAGGCACTCCACAAGCAAGTAAGAGATGCAAGACTTAATGATAATATCTAAAGGTGGGAGCACACTTTTCAAACCCTCCCCCCCTCTCTAGAATAGATTTCAAAATTCTTATCAAGATAGAATGTGGTTCGGAGTTTGTCTAATTTGATTTATGTGATGTAATAATAGTTTTTAATTAATGAATGTGTTTGAGTTATATTGTGTTATAGATATTAATGGATTAGTGATTAAACAAAACTTAAACTATGGTTTTGAATATTTGTAGATTTCTACAAAATTATCACGGTTGATGGTGATAAGTAAACCATGATATTCACTAATGTATATGATAGGAAGGAAGTAACAATCCTTCCAACTATATTGATGCATGAGATAAACCTATACATTAAAACCCAAAATATGGGTATGTTAATAGTTGGTAGTATAGGGCTTAGGAAGTTGAAAGTACAAATATTTTTTATATATCATTCCATTGTATCTATCTTAATTGAACTATTTTTCGATTGGGATAGATGTTATATAGAATATACTTCTATAGGTTTCACCTTTAGTGTGGTGATAATCCTTGTGAGTTAATTTGACTCATGAATTTTATCGGTAAAATTTGAGGAAAACATATGTTGATTATGTGAGTATATCACTTATAAAGCCAAATGTAAAAATTCTTACAAATCATGTCATTTCTTAGTTGTTATAACACTTTAGTCTATAGAATAATAGTGTGCATAAGAAATAACTATCAAGAGTAGTTGATAAAGTTGCCTAAAAGTTATGAGATTATTAATGACTTTTGAGCATTGGTGATTTTTTATCTCAATGGTGATGTGCCTAGGAGATAGCTATGAGAGAACCACTTTTAGGATAAGCTCAATGGTAGCAACTACTTTGTTTTTCATTAGAATAAAAAGTCATTGCATAATATCACAACTTTTATTTTATGTCTAAGTATAATATAATTTGAGCTAATTTAAATATGTATCACAAAGATATAATGAAATAAACCTATAGGTTTATTATTTTCTCATAATGAATAAACATTATTGATATAATTCATCTGTAATTGATATCTGGATAGAATTTGTATTTACTACGTGTATGACTCTTATGAGATATCACCTAACTAATAAAATTATACCCCCCCCCCCCCCCCCCATTGAAGAGATATTCTCATTGAAGAGATATAATTGTGTGTGTGTGTGTGTGTGTGTGTGTTGTGTGTGTGTAATAACTTAAATTGAATTTTTAATATAATTTAAATAAAAATAATAAGGGAACATGTCACATTAATTTTATAAAGTGATGTGACATATGTTTTTTATATTATTTTTTTTATTTATTATGTTTCAAAAAATATGATAAAAAATATAAATCACATGTAGCCCATCACTATCCTTGTGTCTTCTTTCTCATGTCCAACAAAAATTGTCATACGAGAGAAAACTCTACTCCACAACAAATACACGAATGTTTGAGGTATGAGTTTAATCAACCTATTATAATCTTCATTTTAAAAAATAAAAATTTGTTTTCTATATGCAATATCATTGAATCCCTAAAAGCTGCAACACCTTTGAATGGATATATTTTTCCCAATCCATCAATTTTTGTTTCGCCATCCATATTCAGCATAGTTTCTACGTTATCCACAAATTATGGAACATCTTCTCCAACATGAGTTAGAATTTCCATGGAAAACAGTCGAGTCTTGACCAAGTTAGCCATGACTTCATGCATATATGCAATGAAAACATTTAGGCACCTACTCATTGAGAAACAAGATTCATAATTGTCATAATAAAAAAGTAATGAAAGATTGTTGGTATTCTTTAACTTCCTTGCTTCTAGTAGCGACCCATGATCAAGTTGTTAGGCTTTCATTGTGAAAGGCATGGCCACCTCTACAAAAAGATATGACCTATTTATATTTCTTCATATATGCAATGCAACACTCAAGGGGTCTACTAAGGATGCAACTCGGGTTGGTTCAACTCAACTAACTTGAACCACACTCAAGGAAAACTCAGGTTTGTTTATATTTCTTTGGATTCAAGTCTAGTTCAGGTTGAGAAAGCTTGGCTTGATCTTAAATCGATATAGGTTCAGGCCTATAGCTTGGGTAATCTAAATTAGATCCTAACTTGAGATTGATCCAAAAAAATTTAAAAAGTGAAATAAAAAAGCCAAATAAAAATAAAAATAAAAAAAACAAAAAAAAAACTTTAAAAAACAACTAAAAAATGTTAAAAAGAAAAGTTGTACCTTAGCATGGAGTGCAACATCATGCTTGTGGTCTTGCTAGTGTATGTCAGTGTCGATTGTGATGAGCTACTGTGTGTTCCCCATCACCATGTCATCTACCTAAGCTTATATAATGTTATATTTATAGATTAATTAACATGTTATCTTCTAATTGTAGTCTATATTGTGTGTGATTATATGTAACATTGAAAGTTGTAACTTGAAATTGTGTTGAATATATTTGTTCGTAGTCCTCTTCCTCTTCTCCAAATCATTTATTAATCCAATCTTAAAAGCAAAGCCAAACTCCTTCTCGGCTTCTCCTACTCCTCCTTGGTTGTTGGCTTTGTATGTGCTAAAATGATGTATATTTATTTTTTCTATAGTATACATAGATGAGAGATTTGTTAATATATGTGTATACATGATTATGTTGACACTATATAGTATATACTTTCCAACTACATTAGATATCAAAATATTGTATAATTCATGGTTATTTTATTATATTTATATATAATATGTTATTTGCACTACACTTGCATTGCTAGTGCATGTGTAAATTGTAATGTATATAAATTCACCACAATCTACAATAATCTACATAAAATGCATATAATATACTTAATATTAATTATGATATATAAGTATCGAAGCACCATATACTATTTGTATATAATTTGTAATGTATATACACATACACATACATTGTATAAAATTATAATTTATACATACATATACATTATAGTGTATACTAAATATATAATTATATATAGGTAAGTGTATTAGTAAAGTACAAATGTAAAATATACTATACTTAATATCAATTACTATATATAAGATTATAAGTATTGAAGTAGGGTATACTTGTATATTATAGTGTATATACAATATCGTGCATACACATATACATACTATAAAATTATAAATTATACATACATATTCATTGTAGTGTATATTGTATATATAATTATATAGGTATATGTTTTAGTGTGAGTGTATGATTGTATATGCATACAAGCATACAAATACATTAAACTATATATGACTATATATGTTTTATGTTGTACTTGGTAAGGATTCGAAAACTTGAAAATTAATTTGATATTGCTTGTGATTAGGATTACTTTATTGTTTTTCATTATATAAATTTTGCGAGAAGGAACTTTCCTTAAATTGAGCTTGGTAAGAATACTTCACTTGTATCCCTCTATTTTAGAATAGTTCTACGAAGAAGATGATACTATAGTGGAATTCAATTTATATATATTAAAATCAAAATCTAACATTAATTTATATTAATTCAATGTGTTGGGTTTCTTTTAATATTTAAAAATAGATTATATTTATTTAAAATATAAATATACATAATTATAATAAATTTAATGCATATAAAATTAATGTGATTTAATAGCCAAATCAAAAAATTAGATTGCAATTAAATTAATTATTCTTATTGTGTGTGTGTGTGTGTGTGTGTGTGTGTGTGTGTGTGTGTGTGTGTGTGTGTGTGTGTGTGTGTGTGTGTGTGTGTGTGTGTATTCCAAACAAACAAAGGATATAAGACTTCTTTTATCATTTTTAGATAAGGCCACATAAGGGACCCTGACCTAAATAAAATCTTAGGGCTTCCAATATAAATTATTTTGCACAAAAATATATATTAATGATATTTTATACCACTATAGAATTATTATTGCATTCATTCTTTTATTCTAAATACATTATGTATATTATTACTTATCACAGATTAAACTCTCCATGTTAAGATTATAGACACTTATTGAATGAATCAAATTACTAATAATCTAATTTGATCAACCTTTAATTATTTCTTTGATTATTTTCACTTTTATGTGATTTTCTGGATCAAAATCAACCTATAGGGTTTGACAATATTAAAATTTATAAGCTTCCTCAATGGAATGTCATCAATCCTTTTGATAGGATATATGAATTTCAGCAGAAATTAATATTTACCATATGATTGATAAGGTTCCCAATACATAGAGTTCTTAAATCTATTTCTAGAATTTATCCTTTATGAATCAAAATTATTATTAAAAAATATATGCAAAAAATAATTATCTCAAGAATAAGAGTAATAATGTTTATAATTATTATAGTGTGTTATATCTTACAAATTAGTATAAAATAATTACACAATGTTGATCTCCTTCAATATACTCAAGTGTATTAGAACTAAAAGATTGAACTTCACCATTCACTGTAGTCAAGACTGATTTATTGAAATCTAGTACTATAATCTTACTGATCGGGTATCCATCCAATTCTATCTAGGTTGTGAATAAACGTATATTCGATGAGTATTGATGATTCAATATTATATGTGTAAGCTAATCTTTGTGCACCAAATTATCTACTATCAAAATAAAAGAAAAAAGTATTTTTTAACAATTTAGCTCATTAAAAAAACATTTTATTAAAATAACAAAAAATTGCTAATCGGAAAAACAATCATAAATGGCTTTTACTATAAATTAGTTCTAATGATCTTCCACTTAGACTAAAGTCATGATATTACATGTCTAACTCACATATCTATTCCACATATCTTTCAATTACTTTTTTTAGAAAGGCTTTTCATAAAAGGATTCTCCAAGTTGTTTGTCAATATTACTTTTATCACCACCATATCCCATCTTCTTAGTATGTCTCGTATTTAATGTTACCTCATGTTTGTTATGTATTGCCTTTTTGTGCATTTTAGGTTCCTTCAAAGTTACAACTACTCCACTATTATCACAATAAAGTGTAATGCGTAATTGTATAGAAAAAATGAACTCGTGTATATGCTAGGAATTTTTTGAGCCGCACAATCTCCTTGGCTACTTCCAAAGCTACTACATATTTATCTTTCAAGGTAGAATCAGTAATACTATATTTTTTAATACTTCTCCAACTTATGCTCTACTTCCAAAGATAAACAAATAGCTCGAGGTGGATTTTTTCAAATTTTCATCCAATTGGAAATTTGAGTCTTTATACCATATAGGTATAAGTTTGTCCACTTAGTATACTCATATATAATTTCTAGTCCTTTTCATGTACTTGATTTTGTATTTCACCACTGTCTAATTCTCTAATTCTCAGTTAGATTAATATATGCTTATCATGTCACAACAAAAGAGATATTAGGTCTAGTACAAAGTATCACATACATGAGGCTTCCTACTACAAATACATAAAAAACTACATTCATTTCTTTATCTCTTTGAGTGCTTCGGGACATTATTTTGTTGATAGAGCAAGTCCATGTTTAATGGGAGAAAACCTTTCTTGAAATCTTGCATGTGAATTAAGTCTATCTAATTGATATAAATAGTTTGAAATAAGCTCAATATTCTTTGCTTGTGATCCTGTAAAAGCTTGATTACTAGAATGTGAGCAACTTCTCCAAAGTCTATTATATTGAATTGACTAGATAACTAGACCTTAATCAAAGATAATGAGCACACATTATTGCCAATGGGTAAGATATCTTCAATGTATAGAATCAAAAATACCATATTGCACCCCCCTCATGGGAAGCTCAGCTGGTTAAGGCTCTTGGCAATGTCTAGGAGATCATGGGTTCAAGTCTCACCAGGGGGGGTACTGGAGAAATTTCTTACCTACTCATTTCTTCGGGGGCCCAAGAGGATTAGGGTATCCATGTAAGTGGGCCCTGATACCCCTTGGTTATCAAAAAAAAACCACATTTCTATCACATCTCTTTTTATGCATATAATATTTATCTTGACATTGATCAAAGTCATAATACTTAATTATTTGATCAAAATGAGTATTCCAAGACCTAGATGTCTATTTTAGTTCATAAATAGACTTGCACAACTTACACAATATGTGTTCTTGGTCTTTCTCTATGAAACCATCTGGTTACATCATATAGATATATTTTTCGAGATGTCTATTCAAAAATATAGTCTTTACATCCATTTGCCCAATTTCATAGTCATAATGAGTTGTAATAGACAAGAGAATCCATATTAATTTTAGCATGACTATTGGAAAAAAAGGTTTCCTCATAATCTATTCCTCTTTTATGAGTAAAACCTTTTGCTACAAGCCTAGCTTTATAAGTCTAAATATTACCATATATCCCCCTCTTTTTCTTATAGATCTGCCAATATTTTATGGATCTTATCCCCTTAAGTAGTCCTATAAGATCCTAGACATGATTGGATCATAGTTACTATATTTCAAATTTCATAACCTTTTTCCAATATTTTGTATCTTTATCTCAGAGTGCTTCATCATTGTTTCTAGGATTAGTATCTTGCTAATCAAGATTTCCATCATAAGGATCTCTCAAAAGTGTATATCATGTTGGTTGATGAATAACCCTTTAAACACAATGAAGCACTCCTCTTGGCTGTATGTTTTTTTATGATGCACTATATAGATACCGATCCAGGTGAACCATTGTGATCACTACCCTTAAGTTGTACTATCATTATATCAATGGTAGGCTCACAAAGTTCAATATCCATATCATCATAAAATGTTCTCTCATTATGATTAGGTAATGAGGCATCTAAAATGTCACCATGTAGTGTTTCCTCCATAATTGAAGGAGCATGGATAAATTTATCTCTTCTTAACATCTCTAGAATAATTCTACTTCTAGTTTCTTGGTTTGCTATATAGTCATTTTCTAAGAATTAGGCATTAAATTAGGTTCTATTACAAGAACCTTATATATATATATATATATGAGTAAAATGAAACAATTCACAAACCTAATTTAATATATTAATAACATCATATAAGTTGGCTATATCTTGATTTTATATAAAATTATAATTACTTTTTATCACTTATTCTAAATAACTCATGCCCTTTATTATTCAACACTTGATCAACCCAATGTGTTAAGATTATATAAACCTATTAATTAAATTAAATAATTGACAATTCAATTCAATCAATTTTTAGTATTATCTCAAGACCTTCCATTTAAATTATTCGATATGTCAGATCAAAATCCATTTATAAGATTTGATAATATAAAAACTTATAAGTATCCTTATGGGGGGCATTATCAATCTCTTTCATAGGACATAGATTCCATAAATAATCAATATTGACTAGGTAATTGATAAAGTTATCCAACTTATAGAGTATATTAATTTAATTATAAATCTCACCCTTTACAAGTCAAAATAACTATTAAAAATTGTATGTGTATAATAATTATATCAAGGATGTAAATAATAGTGTTTGCAATAACAATAATGTGCACTTATTTTATATGTCAATATAAAATAATTACACTACTTTGTTCTCATTCAATGCACACAAGTCTACTAGTATAAAAAGTTAGAACTTTATCATTCCCCTTAGTCGAGATAAACCTACTAAATTTTGTGCTGCTATCTTGTGAACATTGTGTCAATACTTATCTAGATTGTAAATAATAAACTTATATTCTATAAAAAATGATGATTCAATCTTCTGTATGTAAGCCAAACTTTACACACCAAATTATCTACCATGTAGAATAAAGAATATGTGTATTTTTTTTTAATTTAAACACAATCTCAGGTCATTGTAATGTAACAAAAAATCAAAATGAATCCAAATAATAACATGAAATAAAAATAATAAAGAATAATTTTTAATATAAAATAGTTTTAATAATATCTCACTTAGACTTAAAGTCATGATATCACATGTCTTACTCTCATTCCTTGCACATAGCTTTCATAAGTCTTTACTAGTGAGCTTTTCATAAAAGGATCTACCAGGTTTTCGATTGATGCTACCTTGGTCACTACTATATCTCCTCTTTTCATAACTAATCTTATCAGATTATATTTATGCTCAGTGTATTTTGCCTACTTATGGGTTGTATGTTTCTTTTAGTTAGTAACTAGCTCACTGTTATAACAATAAAGAATAATAAGTAATTACACATAAGGAATGACCCCTAGGTTTATTAGAAAAGTTTCTATGTCATATAGTCTCTTTGGCTATCTCTAAGGCTATCACATAATAGGCCTCCATGGTGGAATCAATAATACATAATTACTTGATAATCCTTTAACTTATGGCTTCCACTCCTCAAGGTAAACACATAAACTGAGGTGGAATTTCTCAAATCTTCATCTAATTGAAAATCTGAATCTATATACCCAGTAGGTACAAGATTATCTATTTGATATACCAACATATAATTCCTAATCCTTTTTATGTACTTTTTTATGTGTTTTACTATTATCTAATGTTCTTGTCCTGAGTTAGATTGATATTTACTAACCATGCATACAATAAGGTAGATATTAGATCTATTGTAAAATATTGCATATATTAGGTTTCATACTATAGATTCATATGAGACCACATTCATTTTCTCCATCTCATTTAGAATTTTGGGATAGTGATCTTTTGATAAAGCGATTCCATATCTAAAAGGAAGAAAATCTTTCTTAGATTCTTTCATACTAAAATGAGTTGATATATAATTAATATAAATAGATTGAGATAAGCACAACATTCTTCATTTGTGATCTTGCAAAAACTAAATTATAATAATGTGAGCAGATTCTCCTAAGTCGGTCATATAGAATTGTTGGGGAACCAAACCTTAATCAAATACAACAAACCTACATCATTACCAAAGAGTAATATGTCATAAACATACAATACTAAGAATACTCATCCTAACATTAATCCAAGCCATAAGACTTAATGACTTCAAAATGAGTATTCCAAAATCTAGACATTTGTTTTAATCCATAAATGGGCTTATTTAATTTACACAATATGTTTTATTGATTATTTTTTATAAAACTATTAGGCTGCATCAAATATATATATTCTTTAATATGCCCATTCAAAAATATAGTCTTTATATTAATTTACCATATCTCATATTCATGATGAATTACAATAGATAAGAGAATTCATATTGACTTTAGCATAACTACCAGCAACAAAGTTTTTTCATAATTGATTCTTTCTTTTTGAGTAAAATATTTTGCAACAAGCCTACCAAATCTACCAAATCATATAGATACATTCCTCCCTTTTCTTTAGATCCACTTGTATTTGATAGTTTTTATCTCTTCAAGTGGTTCCAAATATCCCAAACATTATTAGAGTGCATGAAATGCATTTTTGATTTCCTAACATTTGGCCAGTATTTTTTTATCTTTATCTTAAAGCACTTACATCATATTTTTCAAGATCATTATCTACCTCACCAGAAATTTATCACAAGATTTTTCCAAGATCATTATCTACCTCACCAGAAATTTGTCATAAGATTTTTCTAAGAGTATATATCATGTTGGTTGATGAATAACCATTCCACTTTGATGAGGCTCTTATTTTAGTTATATACTTTTAATAACATGCTATGTTGATGCAGATCCTTATGAACCATTATGATTATCACCCTCTAATCATGCAACCAATATGTCAATGATAGGTTCATAAGGTCTAGTATTAATACCTTCATTAATAGTCTTTCCATTATGATGAGAAATTGAGATATCTGGAATGTTACCTTGTGATATTTTTTTTATATTATTAGTATTGAAAGAGTTTGGGACTGATCTAACTCCTCTTAATTTTTCTAGAATAATCTTACTTCTAGGTTTATGGTTTGTTATACAATATTTTTCTAGGAATCACACATTAGTGTTACAATGACCTTTTGATCCTTTAGCCTACAAAATAAGCCACCTTTAGTTTCTACCGGATATTCCATGAAGAAACAAACTTATATTCTTGGTTCCGACTTATGTATTTTCTCTTTTAGCACATGTGCTAGGAAACCTTACAAATGAATGTATTTCATGCTAGACTTATGTCTAATCAACAATACAATAGTTTATATTTAGAAGTTGGTTCCATATAAGTTAGTACGTTTAATACATGTCCCCAAAAGGAATTAGACATATATGAAAACTCATCATTAATCTACCATGTCCATTAAAGTTTTATTCATTTTTTTTATTTCATACCATCCTGCTATGGAATATCATGTGCAAACAACTAGGATATAATTCCATGATTCAATAAGCAGTCCTAAACTATCCCAAGAGGTGCTCGCCACCATGATCAGATCATATTATCTTGAATATTTTTTATGATACTTCTCCATTCCTACCCTATACTCTTTGAATTTTTCAAAAGCTTCAGACTTACAATATATTATATAAATGTATCCATACCTTGAGTAATTGTTAATAAATGTGATAAAAATACTCAAAACTATCTATTACTTGGACAATCATTGGTCCACATAGATCAGAATGAACTAGTTATAAGTATTTTTTTTGGCTCCATTTCACTTAGCCAAAAAGGAACATTTCATCATTTTTCCTTTCAAATAGTATTTATAGGCTAGAAGTATTTCTACTTTCAATGAACCCAAAGCTCCATCTCTAACCAATTATGATATCTATTTTAGATTTATATGACATAGGTGCGAGTACCTAAGATAAGTTTGATTTATTCGAGAAGATTATTTCTTCTTACATGGAAAGACATTAGTATTTTTCAATTTAGGCCATTGTAGTGAGGGAAAGATAGATTTAATACTATAAAGTTTATATTTTTAAATGCACCATAATAGATAAATATATTATTCATATAGATTATTATAGAATCATTGAATAAAAAAAAGTGCCCATCTTTAACCAACCTAGAAATTTAAATCAATTTTTTTAAATGGAAGATACATAGAGATAATCTTTCAAAATCAAAAAAGTATCTCTCTCAATCTAAAGATAATAATCTTCCATTACAAAATTATTAACACCTTTGTAGTACCATTATAAAAAATACAAATATGATTAGTGCCTCTCATATCTACACATCAGGTATTGGTAGATACTACCATTATATATGTGTCAACTACTAGTAAATGAGATTTACCTTCATTGTTTACCTTATTGAGTAATCATGTTAGTGTCCAATCACATTTATTCATATTATATATTAGGTAAATTTATTCCTATATGAATTTGGCAGTGACTAGAGAATAACATTAATTTGGGAATCTACATCAATCTCATCTCCAAGATTCTCTAGTTTATTCAAAAGACTAATCATCTTCTAAACATGATCACTCATTAGGGTATTTTTAGCCATTGTAGTATTCATCAAATCATTCATGGCTTTCTATCTAGTAGAATGAGTTTGATTCCCAAATAATTATTAGAAATTAGATATCATATCATGGGTAATAGCTATAGATTGATGCTAATATTATAGTATATTTGACATAGAAACCAAAATATAACATATTGACATCTCATCTACTTTTACCTATTTCTCTTAAGGTTTGAATTCATATTCAGTTGCCCCTTTATGAGATTTTTTTAGGCAAAGATCTATGAGTACAAATTTATAGTCTTTAGTAGTCAATACAATATTGAAGTTTCTTTTCCAATTTATATAATTAGTCCCATCGAGTTTGTTTTCTTTGAAAATAGTTGTGAGTGGATTGAAAATCATTTTCATTCCTTGAAAACCTAAAAAATTATAATGAGCCAATTAGTTTTAAATTCAACTTCAAGAATTAGTTCTCGCTATCAATTTTTGAGTGAATTCATCAACATTTTGATAAATCATGAAAAATATGTCTCGATAGGAGGATGTCTGCTATTCATTATTTGATCAAATATGTCAATTTCTATCAATCTTATTGTCTAGGCAACATGTGGCCCCAATTAAGATTAAACAAATGACTTCACTTTGATCATATAAATAATAGCAATGACTCGGATAGAGAAGATATTATAATTTTTAGTTAATTGTACAACATTACATAACTCCAAACTAATTATTCTTAAATGAATTTTTAGGATAGAAAAGTAATTCATTTTAGCAATCTTTAGTATTATCTCATGATGGTTAGTGCTAAGTAGAATTGAAAATCAATTTGTCCATTAGGAGGAAAGCACCAAGACTAACATGCTAATTGACTTGAATTACTTATAAACTAGTGATTCAAATCATGAAATTTACAATTTATGAACTCTCTCGCCCACTTAGAGATATTTTTAAAGATTGAAGGTTTTCTTTGCTTTAAAATAAATTTACTAATTCCTTCTTCCTAATATTATCTTAAAATAGGAATTTCAATTTATCTTTTTTAATAAAATATTGGTTTGGTGTATATATGAGCACTATGTGAAATACTTACTATTTACACATAATTATCATACAAGTTGCCATATACCTGTATCATTCATATCTCTACATATCACCACACATTACATCTATTATAAACATAAGATCACTTTATTACATGCATACATTCCATATTTATGTGATGACTATGTCATCACATATATGCATTCTATAATTATGTGATGAGTATACCATCACGTAATTCCTAGGTTCAATAGCCAAGCTTTTTAGTTTTTAACATTTATTAACCAACGACTTCTTTTAAAAGAAGTCCTTACTTTGGGGAAACGCCCCGATTAAGGGTTTTCTTTGCTAGCCCTAAAGTCATAGGGGCTTGGAGTTAGAACCTCAAGATTAAATAAGTAGCAACTCAAAAAAAAAAGAATAACAAAATAGATAACAAAATAGATAACAAAAAAAAATCTTTTGAGATCTTTTCTAGGCACCACTACTAGCTCGACCTTGGCAGTGGCTAGCCACTTTGAGCTCCACCATGGAATGACTTACTACTACAAGTTCCACCATGTAGCGGCTGGCCACCATGAGCTCCATGATGACATGGTTTGCCACTTCAAGCTTCTCCACAACATGGTTCGCCACCACAAGCTCCTCCACAATATGGTTTGGAACCACAAGCTCTTCCATGACATGGTTTTCCACAGCAAGCTCCTTCACGGCATGGTTCTCCATTACAAGCTCCTTTACAGCATGGTTCTCCATTGCAAGCTCCTCCATGGCAAAGACTAGTCCCCATGGGTTCTTGCACATGAATGGCTAACCACCACAAGCTCCTCCATGTCAACAACTTTTCTTGGTTATATAATGCTTAGCTAATTTTAAAATTATGACCCCATGCAACTAAACAACCACACAAATCAAATGCAAAGATACAACTTAGAAATGAATAAACTTTACCACAACAATAATCACATCCAAACTCTTATTATCATACATCCAAACACATATAAATAAAAACTTAAAACCTGGGCAACATGTATCAATAAATAGAGTTTAAAATGACTCTATTAATAATAAGGATGTTTATCTATACCTAAGCATATATTAAAACCCAATAGTTCCATATTCAACATTACTCTGATACCATTGTTGGAGCCTAGAAGATTTAATGATATTACATGTGGAAAAGAAAATTATTTTAAAATTTTTTATCATCTTAAATGAAGATTATAATTGGTTGATTAAACTCATATATTAAATGTTCATGGATTTGTTGTGGAGTAAAGACTTCTCCCATATGTCCAATTTCTATTCGACATGAGGAATAAGACACACGTATAGTGATGTACTATGCAAGATTTATATTTTTTGCCATATTTTATGAAACATGATAAATAAAAATATTAATAAAAAAACACGTCACCTCACATTACAAAAGTTATGTTACATATGCCCTTATTATTATTATTTAAATTATATTAAGAAATCAATTTAAGTTATTATATATATATTTATATTTATTTATTTATTTATTTATTTATTTGTTTGTTTGTTTGTTTGTTTATTTATTTAATTTGATCTCAATTTATATTAATTAATATAATTAACCAAATTAATTATCTTTATTTTATATATACATATTTCTAAATAAATAAACTAATTCTTCAATTATAATTATTATATTTCTCAATGACATTGGATCATGCTACAAAAGAGACCTTGGTACAAATAAGATCTTGGGCTCCTAAAGTGAATTATATGTATCATAATTCACATTAATTATAATTCATACAAATATAAAATTATAATTGCACTCCTTCATGTATTCTAAACAACTCACACCCTTTGTTATTCAATACTTATATTTCTTCACGTGTTAAGATATTTTACTTAATTTGTTCAATACGTCACATCAAAATCGACATGTAAGATTTGACATTATCAAAACTTATAAGTATCATAAATGATACATTATCAATCTATTTTATATGATAGGATTCCATAAATAATCAATATTTACTATTCAATTAATAAAGTTATCCAACTCACATAACATATTGATTTAATTATAAACACACCCTTTATGAGTGAAAATAACTATTGATAATTATATGTATTAATTAATTATATCAAGATTGAGAGTAATAGTATTTGTAATAATGATAATGTGTATTTATTTTACATATCAATATAAAATAATTACACTACTTTGATCATGTTTAATGCACACAAGTGTACTATCATAAGAAATTTGAATCTTATCATTCTTTTTAGTTAATATATACTTACTAAAATCTTGTGCTTATCAACAAAATGTTCTAACCTATTTATATCGTGAACAATAAACTTATATTTTACAAGAACTCATACCTTAATATTTTTTACATAAATCAAACTCTATATACCAAATCATCTACAATATAGAATAAAGAACATATATTTTTTTTAATTTTAAACACAATCTAAGCTCATTGTACTTTAAAATAAAATCAAAATGAATTCAAATAATAATAATAATAATAATAAAGAATAAAAAATAGTTCCAAAAGTTGAAGAATTCAACTTTTGGAACTTGAATAATATAATCCAACTGATGTTGCTTTTGAAATCACAATCTTGATTGACTCAAATGAAGACGACAATTCCTTCCATGGATCTCTAAAGCTGAAATCCAATTTGTTTCATTTTAAACTATATATATTATTCCTTCTTTCTTGTTTCTTAACTCATCCCCTATTATCCATTACCTCTCAAATATGGTCCTTATGACCTCAATATCATAGTAGGCAAGACTCTCATCTTAACGGTGTGTGTGTGTGTGTGTGTGTGTGTGTGTGTGTGTGTGTGTGTGTGTGTGTGTGTGTGTGTGTGTGTGTGTGTGTGCATGTTTGTGTTTGTAAGAATTATTTATGTGTTACACACACACACACACACACATATGTAACACATATATAATAATTCTCACAACACGCACACACATGCACACATAGTCACACACACTCACATGATACATATATATGTGTTTGTGCGTGTGTGTGCATGTGTGTTTATAAAAATTATATATATGTGTTACACGCACACACACATATATTACATGAACACCACAAAAAACTATATGTATTTTCGAGTTTACATATAAAATGAGATAAAAACATAAATATTTTTGATTTCAATGCATTTTTTCTTAAAAATATTTTACTATCTTTTAAAATGGGACCAAAAAAAAATATTTTGGTTTTAGGTTCCATTTATATAATTTTTTCTAAATTTTTTTACTAGTATCAAAATTATTAATATTCTTTGAATTTAGAATCAATAATCACTACAAGAAAATTTCTATATAGCTAGGGACAATTTCCTAACTATATGGAAAATTTCCATCGCTAAATTGTAAATAGTGATGGAATACCAACGAATCATGTCCCTTTCTAAAGTACTTCTTACTAAATTTTAGCTGCGGAATTTTTCCTAGCTAAAAAATTAAAGACTAAAAATTCCCTTGCTAAAAAATAAAAATTTCATTGCTAAAATAGCAAGATAAACAAAATATTTCGTCGCTAAACAAAAATAATGATGATTGAATCCCTAGCTAAAGTCCCTGGCATTAGAAAATTAGCGACGGAATATCCGTCGCTAATTTTAATATTTCCCTAGCAAAAATAGCTAGGGAAATTTCCTTCTCTAAATTAGCGAGAAATTTTTCCCTCGCTAATTTAGCTAGGAAATTTTTTCTAGTTATTTTGATTTCAAAAATATTTACAGAATTTAAAAAATTTTAAGATTTTTTAATTAAATAATTTATTATTTTTAAATCATATTGAATAAAAATTGAAACTATAAATAATTTATAATAAACAAAAAATAAAATCATTTAATATCTTATTCAAATTCAATAGTTTACATAATTGAAATAAAAAAATAACAAACTTTTATTTTTATTCATCAATGTATCTACCAACAGAGTATAATGTATAATATATCCATTCATTGATGTTGTGTTCTCTCCCTCTGCTCCTCTGATCATCTTTTTTCTAATGTGACAAAGCTGTCCGAGTCATGGCACATAATGTCTAGTGAAAAATCTCATAACTTATAGATGTTTTGTATGAGGACCAATGCGATATCATATTTGTAAGAAAATTTAATCACTCGGTCAAATAAAAGTTATGTTTTGATACATATATAATTATGTAGTATATATCTAAATATATACTAGCAATTCACTCGTACATATATTACTACAGTATATGTATATATAAACAGCAGTATTAAGTGTACATATAAACTGAGTACAAATATACTAAGTATATAAGTACATAAAATACTGTAGTATTATATATACATATATATTGACTTTATTCGTACGTATGTACCTCATTTGGTGTTGTTGTTGCTGCTCTCGTTGCCACTCATGCCACTGCTTTCATTGCAGCTCTTGCTGCCGCTCCTGCCTCCGCTGCCGTTGCTGATGTCACTGCCAATACTATTGCTACTATCGTTGCTGCCGCCACTACCTCTACTGCTGTTGCCGATGTCACTGCCAATAATATTGCTACTGTCGTTGCTGCCGCCGCTATCTCTGCCGCCGCCGTCGTTGACCCCGCTACCACTGCCGTCGCTGGTGCCGCTGCCACCTCAGTGTTGCCGCCTCTGTCGCTACTACTAGTGCAGCCGCTGCTACTTTTGGTGCAACAGCTGCTATAGCCGCTGCCGTTGCCTCCAATGCCGCCGCTCCCACCGCTGCCACTTCCGCCGCCGCCGCTGTCGCTAATACTGCTGCTAATAATAGGTTTTTACATACCTATAATAGGCTAATACTCTACCAAAATAATTCGGAGACACAAACATTTTCACAGATATATAAAAACATATATTATAGACATGAACAAACACAAATTAAAGTTGATTGTCATACAACCTTAAACTAAAATTTAATTAAATAATTTAATATATTTATATTAAATGTGATATAAAAAACTATAAATGAGAATTTTAAATTAAACAAAAAAAATTCATCTAATAAATTATTCTAATACAATATTTTAAATAACTAAAAAAATTATATTACATCATAGTTATCAATGTATCTAGCGACTGTGCATAAAGTATAATGTATCAATGCATTGACGTTGCTTTCTCTTCCTCTGCTCCTCCGATCACCAACTTTCCGCTGCGAAAATGATGTCCGAGTCATGGTGCTTCACGTCTATTGAAAAATCCCTTCACATATACAAGCTTTATATGGGAAACAATGCGGTATCACATCTGTAAGAAATTTAAACAACTAAATAAAATCAAAATAAATTTTAAAAAAAATTATGTTTTGATAAATATATATTACTGCAGCAAAAATGTACATATATACTAGCATTGCATTCGTACATATATTATAGTAGTATTTGTACATATAAATTGCAGTATTATGTGTACATATATACCGAGTACATATATACTCAGTATATATGCACATAAAATAATGCAGAATTATATGTACGTATATACCACATTTGTTGCCGTTCCTACTGCTCCTGCTGTCGCTACCACCCTTGTCGTTGTTGTCGCTGCCTCTACGACTGCTGCTGGTGCTGCCTCCGTTGCCGCCGTTGCATCCGCTGCTGCCGCCGATGCCGACGCTGCCACTAATGCTACCGCTGCCTCCTCCTGTCTCCGCTACTGCCGCAGACGGCAGACACAACTATTAATGCCACGGCTGCCACTGATGCCACTGCTACCCCGCTGACACTGCTGCTGCCACTACTACCGCAGCTACCGCTACCGCTACTGATAATTGGCTTTTACATACTTATAATATGCTAAAACTCAACCCAAAAAAATCGGAGAAATACAAACATATTCACAGATATATAAAAATAGTTAATATAGACTTGAAAAAGCACAAATTAAAATTGATTGTCATACAGTTTAAACAAAAATTTAATTAAATAATTTATTATCTTTAAATTAAATTTTAT
Organism: Sapria himalayana; assembly: GCA_029783825.1. Taxonomy (NCBI): domain Eukaryota; kingdom Viridiplantae; phylum Streptophyta; class Magnoliopsida; order Malpighiales; family Rafflesiaceae; genus Sapria; species Sapria himalayana. The sequence goes on from JAREIK010001723.1 coordinate 518,275, forward strand.
AAAAATAGAAACTATAGATGAAACTTTTAAATTAAACAAAAAAAATTCAATTAACAACTTATTCTAATACAATATTTTAAATAACTAAAACAAAATTATATTACATCATAGTTATCAATGTATCAACCGAATGTGCATAAAGTATAATGTATCAATGCATTGACGTTACTTTCTATCTCTCTACTCCTCCAATCACCAACTTTCCGCTGCAAAAATGTTGTCCAAGTCATGGTGCTTCGCATCTGTTGAAAAATCTCTTTACTTATACAAGCTTCATATGAGAAACAATGCGGTACCACATCTATAAAAAAGTGAAACCACTAGATAAAATCAAAATAAATTAAAAAAAAACTATGTTTTGATAAATATATATTACTTCAGCAAAAATGTACATATATAATAACATTGTACTCATAGATATATTGCTGCACTATTTGTTCATATAAATTACAGTATTATGCGTACATATATACCGAGTACATATATACTTAGTATATATGTACATAAAATAATGCAGAATTATATGTACGTAAATACTGACTATATACGTACATATATACCGCATTTGTTGCAGTTCCTACTACTCCCATTATCACTGCCGCCCCTGCTACTGCTACCACTGTCACTGTAGCTGTTGCCAGTACTACTGCCGCTGCCAATGCAGCCGCCACTGTGTCTGCTATTGGTGCTGCCTCCACTGTCGCCGCTGTAGTTGCTGCCGCTGTTGCCGCCAATGCCGGCACTGCCACTAATGCTGCCGCTGCCTCCCCTACCTCCGTTACTGCTGCCACCGCCTCTGCTACCACCGCCGCTACCTCCCCTGCGTCCCCTGCCTCGGCTGCTGTTGCCCCTGCCGTCGTTGCTGCAGCTGCTACTGCTGCCAAAGCCACCGCTGCCGCTGACGCCACTACTGCAGCTGCTACCGTAGCTACCGCTACTGATAAAAGGATTTTACATACCTATAATAGGCTAAAGCTTAACTCAAAAAATTCGGAGAAACACAAACATATTCACAGCTATATAAAAACAGTTAATATAGACTTGAAAAAACACAAATTAAAATTGATTGTCATACAGTTTAAACAAAAATTTAATTAAATAATTTAATATTTTTAAATTAAATTTTATAAAAACAGAAACTATAAATGAAACTTTTTAATTAAACAAAAAAAATTCATTTAATAACTTATTCTAATACATTATTTTAAATAACTAAAGCAAAAATATTAACAAAAAATATATTACATCTTATTAATCAATGTACCCACCAACTGTGCATAAAGTATAATCTATCCATGCATTGATGTTGATTTCTCTCTCTCTGCTCCTCCGATCACCAACTTTCTGCTGCGAAAACATTGTCTGAGTCACGGTTCATCATGTCTGTTGAAAAATCCCTTCATTTATACAAGCTTCGTATAGGAAACAATGCGGTACCATATCTGTAAAAAATTTAAACCACTCAATCAAATCAAAATAAATAAAAAAAATTATGTTTTGATAAATATATATTACTGCAGTAAATACGACATATATACTAGTATTTCGCTCGTACATATATTACTATAGTATATGTACATATAAATTGTAGTAATATGCGTACATATATACTGAGTACATATATACTCAGTATATATGTACATAAAATACTGCAGTATTATATGTACATATATACTGACTATATATGTACGTATATACTGCATTTGTTGCCATTGTTGCTGCTCCCGCCGTCGCTATCGCTGCCGCTGCTGTTGCCACTGTTGACAGTGCTGCCGCCGCTACCGCCTCTGCTGCTCTACTGGTGCGGCCGGTGCTGTAGGTGCTGCCACCGCTGCCGCCTCTACCTCCTCTACCGCCACTACCTACTGCCACCGCTACCATTGCTGTCGGTGCCTCCACTGCCAATGCTGCCAAAATAAAATCTAACATTATTCATATTTTTTTATAAAATTATATATAAGATAAAATGCACCTTACTTTATATATCATATTTTAGGAAAATATTATGATGTAGGCTCTTTAAAAACTACACTGAAATTTTAAAAATAAAGAATAAAATTAAAGATAAGAATAAAATTTAATTTTTTGAGCGCACTCGTATAACAAGACGGCTAGAAAATTATGAGATAAAATTATTAATATTCAATATTTTTCATTTTGAATATTTTTTGACCATCAATTTATCCTTAAGTATTAGGTCTCATCTCACTAGGCAATAAATCTCAAATTAACATCATTAAAACACGCATAAAAAATTCAAGTTTAGCAAAAACTATAATAATTCAAAATAAAAATTAATACATGATAATTTATTCTTGGCCTAGAATAATAATTTTCATCAAAGGTTGTATACAAAAGCACGCAAAGCCAAGATTATTAAATATGCAACAAAACATAAACTTCACCTCACTAAATCTAATAAAGATTTCAAAATAAAATATATTTGTGCAAAAAGAATACAAAAATAACTAATATTTATGAAAATATATAAGGACCTATATAAGTATGATGATAATGACCATACCTAGCACATGAGGTTCCTACTTGACACAGGATACAAGAAAGTTTGATATCTCGAACTCAAGGCCTATTATCTTTGGAGAAATATATTTACCATCACACCAAGTCACAACTTGTAATATAAGGACAAATGATATTTACTTGTATTGTAACTACAATATAAGAGAAATCCAAGCCTATAAATTAAAAATAAAAGACTATGAGCAACTCATACAGGTTAGGTGATTCCATAGAATGAAAATCAATTTAATTCGCTACAGACTTCCATGCAGATCCGGGCACAGCTATGGCTCTTTCAAACTTGAGCTTCAATGCTACCTTCTTACACTCTTCAAACTTCTAGGCAACATCTCGATCCGTTGGGCAAATTTTTTTAACCTAATTCATGTTCATCATAGAAGTTATGATGAAAGAGACCCATGGTGTTCATGATCATCAAATATGTTGATTGAAATAGCTTCAAACATGGTATTGATTAAAGATGAATGAAGTTTGTGAACCAAGCTTATTGATATTATTGGAACATGCTGAAAGTCCTTCAATGCTTCTTTTTGATTACCCATGGCAAGATATGCAACACCTCATCTGTAATAACCTTGTAATTTCGGACAAATGTTAGGAGGAAGAAGAAGAAAAGTATACACAGCAGACTCATGATGCATTATGTGCCTTGAAATAGTAAGGATCACAATTGATAGCCTTGGAAACATCCTCTACAGCACACCCATTTTCTTCTAGTTTGGCATGGGCAATTGCACGATTGGCCCAATACATAGTATTCTGATAATGTAAATTGATAGCTTGTGTGTATAGTTCTATAGCATGAGCAAACATGTTGGCTGAAAAAAAAAGATGACAAACATACTTATCATTGTCGATATTGATCAAAATGACAAATCTAACTAAGCAATAGCAACCTTACATACAGATTATATTAGATCTTACTTCTAATGAAATGACAATCAATTTCAATATGATTATGTTCTCGTTATATATCAAATTTGACTGCTTAGTTATTTGATTATCACAGTCAAACATAGAAACTTTTCTATTTGATGCAATATATGAATATCAACTCTCATACAACAATGACTATGACTAAGCATTCCACCTCTATATTCTCAATTTAAAATCGATATCTATCTCAATTCCTTGAGGAAAATTTTTTAGGCACCAACATGACTCAGATGGGAACGTGCAGCATGAATCTTGGCAGGCATGAGATTTTGTTTTATGAAATTCTCTGATAAATATATGGAATGGAATTATTAAATTATCATACATCTTCTAATTCATAAAATAACAATAAAATTTAATTTTTTATTTACTAGTAATAGTAAAAACCCAATTTTTACTTCCAAAAGATAAACACGTGAGCTCAATTAAACTCGAACTCAACTCATATCATTAGCAGCCCTAATTATTAGTTTGAACTACTACTACAAAATAATAAATTATTATACGTACTATGTTATATATAGTTGATAATGTTAATAAAATTAAACATATTGATGTTATATATGGTTGATAATGTTAATAATACATTATTATACTTACTATGTTATATATGTTTTATGTTATATATGGTTGATAAATTATTATACGTACTATTAAAAGAATATTCATTAACTAAAAAATCACACCTATGATTGATATTTATTGATTCTAAATCAATGAAAAAAAAAATACATCATGTCATCACCAAATTAACATCATTGTTAGAAAAAATATACCAAATAATTATGATTATAGTTGTTAGAAACTTGTGATACAAGAAATGATACAATAATACAACATATATTTTTTAATGAAAATTAATAGGTTTCACAATTTATATCTTATTTTAAAACATATCTTACAATACAAATACCAAACATGCTATGACATGTGATACTATGATAGAATAATATATACATTCTCAACTATTTTCTATAATTAAAAAAAATCGAATTAATTTTTCTTGTTAACAAATTTATTATATTAATTATTCAAATATACAAAAGAATTAAAAATAATTATAAAAAAATAAGCAAAATAATCTTATACAAAAGGTTACATTTTTATTATCATATACTATAATTCATACTTTTAATATACATTTATACAAATATATTTTTTACATATTTTTTACAAAGTGAAAAAACTTATGTTACATGATACGATATAATACATAATACAGAAAAATAAAAAAAATAATATATGATATATTTTATGAGCTAACAACTATGATTATAATGCAAGGAAAGAAAATATGGACAAGAAAAGCAACATTTATACATCATATATATATATATATACACACACACACATACATATAACTTGCATAGTATTTGAGAGGAGAATGTAAGGGCTAGTGAATAAAACTAAAAAAATGAAAAAGCAAAGCATCAACGTGAGCAAACTAGGATTGAGTTTCTGAAGATAATGAAAGTTGGCTAAGGGAGACTAGAGTGAAACTAAGAAATAACAACATAAAAGAAATAACTTAGCTAGCTATATGTAAACATGATTTTTCTAATGAAAAAAAAAATGCATAGATAAAAGAAAAACACATAAGCCGCTCTAATTCGATTGGGATTATGGTTGAGTTTCATAGTAACAAATGCACAAGTAATAAACGTGCCCAAGTGCATTGAGATAGAATTACTAAGAAAAGTCTTCAATAATCAACCTAGAAAAAAGCTGTCCTTTTTCTTTATTATAAAAATAAGTCATTAGCCTTAAACATCCTATGATATCTATATTCATATCTTCCCTTGAATAAAAAAATTCTGATATGCCACTGTGCCTTTTATCATTTAAAAAAAGTCATCGCCCCACATTTTTAACACTGTGGTAGATTAGTCAGACCCCAATGAGATAGAATTCTTAAGGATGCCTTGCTTTCCATGCCAAGCGCTTCCTCCAATGTCAGAAATGGGGCTTCCCTATATTATACAGCCAAGCACATTCCTAAACAAGCTAATTAAGAGAAGTAAAGGTTGTCGTAGATAAAACTAGTCTAAATGAGAAGGGTGACAATAATTGCATGCAATTCTTACTAAGGTGCTCATAGATATTAAGAGCTCTACGATCTTAAGTAGAATATTTGTTTGTTTATGTTAAGTGGTGTGATGTTGAAAGCTCAATCGATTTATTTTGAACGTAGGACATCCTTAAGAATGCCCTAACTATTTATTTGTAAGGGCGGGGAGCAATCGAAAACAAGGATGATAGATGGAACATTGATCCAATGGTTGAGCCTAATGTGATATAAACGAATAAGCTCATTTCCTTGAAAGGTTGTTTAACTAGTTGAAATAACACAGAGGGGTGCCCCACATATATGTTTGCATAGTTGAATGTCAAATGAAAGATGCAAGGTGACAAATAAAAAAAAATAGAATTGAAGATGAATTAGAAGCCTTAAGCGCTAGGCCTGACCAATTCCCTTTTCTCTTTGAAAACATAGGTGGAGAGAGGGAAAGGATAAAAATTTGTTTACCCAATTGGACTATTCCCATGTTACAAAATCTTCTTCTTCAAATGAGCCTTAAAGGGAACTTAGAATACTTCGTCTATTGTATTTTGTACACACACACACACACACACATATATATATAGATAACATATGGGCTGGCTGGCCTTTAGTTTTGAAGAATGAAACCTTAGTTAGGATAACGAAGACAAAGCCTTCCAAAATAAGTTATTAAAACATTATTCAATATTACCATCAACAACATAGCGTGGGTTCTCGCCCCATGGCTCATTGGGCTCTTTTAATTAATTGGCCTTGTATATAGTATCTCAACATATATAAGAGAAAGACTGATCAAAAACATATATACAAAGCCTTTGTATATATGCTATCATTAAAGGTGAATACTTTTTTAAGAAGAATACTACAATAGCACTACAATGCAAACTTTCCACCTAAGGACCAAGTCCATCACATCATACCACCAACCTCCAATCTATATAATGAAATAACTATTTATATTTAGAATGAATTTATTATTGTGATTACAATTATTGGGCTATTTTAGGTTGATTTTTATTGAATAAGAGTTGGTGAGAGAAGTTATGATGGAAAATACTATGAAAAACCAAGATCTTTAACAATATCATTATTATGCAAAATCAAGACCCTTTTTATATTGTCCAAAGCCATGGAAAATCAAAACTCTCATCAATGTGTACAATTAGTCGAGGTAATCTTCTTCACGATATACCCACGGAATTATCATAATTATTTCAGCAACATAAATAACTAAAGTAAAAATCAATGAGATTATTAGAGTGGCATTATCTAGTAAATAACACTTCAAATGACATGATAGATTTCACTCAAAATGCAAACATAATTAATGGTCATCAAAACTAATATGATTGTGTTTTAACTCCTTGTTGATTTTTATCTAGTGAAAACCTTCTACTAGATAAAACATTCAATTAGTAATGGGTGTAACAAAGTTTAATTGAATAACTTTTAAACAAGATCCAAGGCCACGTTAATGGTAATTCACATATTGTGGTTATTTAAAACATCTACTCCTTGAATTGGAGCATGAAAAATATCAACACTAGACAATGATATCCATGTGGTGTCTATTTACATTGGGTTATTAGGTAACATAGAATCAACTATAGATAGCGGTAGGCATGATGACAAACCCTATGGGTTTGGGTTCATACATTCAAGTAGGTAGACATCAAATACACAAGTTCTAGTTGTAGAATAGCATTAGCTAAATAAACAAAATCAATTAACATAAATGAAAATAAATTTTTAGAAGAATATGGAAAACTATATAAATACATATAATAACTATTTAAAATAAAAAAGAAAAAACTATTAAAATGTAGAGAGATGTTTTATCACTCATTTTCTTTAGGCAATTTTACTAAAATAGGATGAATGCTTTTATTAAAATGCAACTTTTGATTAGAACCTAGCTTTTTGATTAGAACCTAACTTTCTTTAGGCAATTTTTTTTTGCTTAAATTTGTAAAAGGTGTGATCCGTTATTTTGTAAGGTATGAATATTAAAATGAGATATTTGATTTTCTTTGAGAAATGCATAATTATATTTTCTAAAGTATATTAGAAATCCATGAATTAATGAAAAATAAAATAAATTCTATTTTGGTGCACTACTATTTAAAGCTAAATTAAAGCATTTCACACACACACACACACACACATATATATATATATATATGTATATGTATATGTATGAATAAGCATATATATATATACATATAAATATATGCATCTATAAATAAATATATATAAACAAGTATATATATACACACACATACATATAAACTTGTACATATAGATTTCTATATATATGTTATCAAAATTGTTTTTTATATAGTTTATGTAGGCTTATATATATATACACACACACACACAAATGTATATATATAACATATGTTGATATATATATATATATAGTATATAATTAATATATATATACATAAACATATAACTTATGTTATATATATATGTAACATATGCATATATATATATATAATGTGTATATATATATATATATTAATGAATATATACATATGTATATATATAATGCTTATATATAACATATGTTTATAAATATTTATTTATATATATAATCATATGTGTTAGATTTATCAAATTCAAAGACCATAACAAGAACTTTTTATGTGTTCGCTTTTTTAAAGCTTCATTGAGACTTGCAATCACATAAGGTTTGTCATCATCTTCTTATCTCACTTCAATGTTTATAGTGATTCAATTTTTTTGGGTTGTTCTTTTACCTTAGCCACTTGAATCCTAAATATCCATAGTTTACAAGAGTTTAAAACATGTTTGTTTTTTTATGGTGATATTTTTGGTATGTTTTAGACCATTATTTGAGCTTAGAAGCGGTTAAAAGTACAATCAAAACTACGAAGCATAAAAATCATTATAAAAATGAAGTTTTAAGTACTTGCATAAATTAGTTAAGTACCACAAACCTAGTTTATACAAAAAGCCGAAGGGATTACTGATTGAATATATCTTGTCCCATGAAATTCAAAAGGACTTACGAAAATTTAAAGTTTGCATCTTTGGGAAGATAACTTTCAGTTATTGGAGTTGATATAACTTGCCTAGGCAAAAGGTTATGGTAGTTATTGGAGTTGAGAGTTTTTAATTTATACCAAATACTAAAAGCAATCCAATTACCTAATCCTCCCTTTATTTTTTGAGCTTTTAGATTTTTCTTTTTAGTCAATTGATTGTCAATAAGAATTATAATAGTATTATAAAATAAAAAAAAACTCGTATTGCTATTTTTTTTTCATTTATTGGATTTGAGTTTTTGTTCATGAATAATATTTTTGTGTTTTTGTTCGTAAGCTTTCTTCTTCTCTTCTTTCTTGTATGCTTCTTTTTGTCTTCATAATGATATGTTTGTGTAAAAATATATCCTTCTCTTTATAAGTTCTCATTTGTTCTTCTATTCATTTTTGACTTCTAATAATTCTTCTTTAATATGTATTTGTAATTCTGTAAGAATATCATTAGTTTTTTATTTTTTTTTATAACTCATTTTTGAAAACTTTTCTATAACTACTCCTTTTGTTTTAATTATATCCAGACATCCCAAACACACACACTCACTCACTCACTCATATGTGCGTGTGTGTGTGTTTGAGTGTGTGAGTGAGTGTGTGTGTGTGTGTAAATATGTTCATACACATATATTTACATATATAGTATACATACAAACATACATAGGTATGTATATATTTATATATAAAAATATATTCACATATATCTAACACACACACACACACAAACATATATTTATATATATATCAAACATACACATATGTATGTATTTATTTATGTATTTATACTAACATACACATATACACAACCATATATGTATATATATATATATCTATACTTATATACATACATACATACACACACATATATATATATAAGATATATATGCTTAACAAATATCATTTTCTTTGATTTTCCTTTAAATGATCTTTAAGTCACTACAAGCCGGCTTTAATATTCTATATGTAATAATTTCATTTTTACACAAAATATTTAAATAAAGTTGTTTTTTTAAATAAAATATATAGTACTAAAGTATGATTATATATATATATATTAAAATACATAAAATTAAAATTCTTCTCTTTGTTTTTTTAAATAGGTAATAAAGATAAAAAAAATCTACTTTCATGGAGTTATCAATGACCTAAATATGAAATTTTGATAATTATAATATATTATCTAATTTAGATATTCCATTCTTAAAGATGAACCTCAAAATTTTAAACCTTAATTAGTCATTGAAATTATGTTTATTGGATTCCACTGCCGAGTAGTATCGATAAAATCTTACTTTTTAGAACCTAAAATTTAGTAAATTTCACAAGTTATATCAAAATTATCCATCAACTAAACTACTAAAAGTTTTACTTATATTTCTCTTTCCCAATCCTTCTCTAAATTAATACATCCAATTACTCAAAAATTCAAATACCATAATTTTAAATCCAAGTTATTATAAATGCATTTGTTCAATATTTTTTCATAATTCATGAAGCAATCTTTATACCCTTCATCATAAATATTACGAACATCCTCATCCATAAAGACATCTATACTTGATTATACCAATTTTTAAAAGAAATTAGAATACCATTGGAAAGTTATTCGAGTAATGCATAAACTGATTAGCATATGCTAGCAAGCATAAGTTACAAAAAGAGAAGCAGATTTATCATATATTTCACCAAATTAGGTAAATATAATTTATATATCAAAATAATTTTCACATGATAAGTCTTGCATGTTCAGATATTATCTAATGTGTACAACTATAACATAATGGTTTAGGGTCATCCACTAGTATGAACTTTCTTGGTGTTGATGAAAGAAGAGTGAGATGTTGTAAAATTGATTTGGATATAAAGGAAAAGTTAAATTTTTAGTACTACATGGAACTAGTTGGACACTTGAATTACGAAGATAAAAGTTGATAGAAATCCTAAGAGTTAAAATTTAGAAGACACTAATTACATGACTAATCAAGGTACAATGTTTTATATTTGTATATAAAAAATGTGATTCTTATACTAATTGAATGAATTTTATAAAATAACTCCACAATTCACACTCTCTAATAAATATATTGCTATAATCCATAATTTATATATCATTCTTTTTTTTTGATAAGTAATAAAGCATTATAAAATTTTGTTCAGACTATTCTATTTTTAGATTACAGCATATTTACCATGTTAATTTAATAAAAAGAATATATACTACAAAAAAAAATTCAATACATTTTGCAGGGTCAATAATATTTTCATATATTACTTCTATATAGAACATGTCTAGTGAACCCAACAACCTATATAACATCCATAAGGCTAAAATTTTTAGATAGAAGCTACCTCTTTTAGAGCATCTTGGTTCCAGAAGAGCTCGCACTCCTCTATTTCCTCATTTAACAACTTTTATATCCTAGTGAAAAAAAAAATGTCCTCTTCTTCAATAATAGAATACATCAAAATCATCAAAAGTATCAAAAGGACTCATATAATCATATTTCAAAATGATTCAAAAATATAATAATACTAATAATAAAATGAAGTTAAAACCTATATTTTGGAGAAACCCCCTACCTCATACTTGTTTATCATGATGTATGGGATAGAATTCTTGTATAAGAAATTTGCATAATGAATTAAGGAAACTACTAGTACATAATTATTCCATCAATATCAACATCATGTGTAGAAATTTTGATAGAAATTTCAACAAAGGAAATGGAAAAAGTGTTTTTTTTACTTTTTATTGGTAAAAAATTATGTTGATTATTTGATTTTGGATTTTGTGGTATCATTTCACACGACTACACAATATGAGACATTAAAAAATTATGTTGTTGGAAATCTTGAACAAGTATATCTCACTATAAAGGAACAATTGGATATAATTTTTTATTAGTGATGTCAACTTGAGGATATCAAATAGATATGTGTGATAAATACATAGAGAAGACATTAACCACCCTTAATACAAAATCTAATAATGACTGGTCGGCTTAATGATGAAATCCCAATATAACTATTAAAATGATGACATATAAAAATTTATGGATCGACCATTATTTCTGCTCGAGAAAACAAAATTACAATAATCAACATCACATATGTTGGTAAAGATACATTTGCTGTTGATTATTCGACAATGAGTTTAATTTGTTGCATTACAAACTCGGACACACAAATAAAAAATGAGACAACTATTATAATCTAGAGGTAAGCTATCTATACATAATTTTTGTAAGCATGATTTATGTAAATGTTGTATCTTCAATAATTAAAATGAGTAAGTATTTCAAGAGTTGGAAGAAAACCAAAATTAGTAAGATTGGAATTAGTTCATACAATTATGTAGGGACATGCTCTTGTTTCTTATGTTGGGTGATCCCACTATTATGTGATATTTATTGTTGATGCAAGCATATAGTATCTTGATCCCTCTCTATCTATTTTAATAATTTTTATGTGCAAGCTATTCTATCATTTGACTGAACATAAGTCTGTTAGGAACAAATGAGTTTAATCATGGTGCATGGTTCATTGAGAATAAGAAGAAATAATTTATATATTTACGAAGATCAAACATTAATTTTTTACAACCTTATGGTATGAATATGATGCTATGCTTTTAATGTTAATATTTAGCCACTTAGTTCCAAATGACATGCAAAATATTATGGATAAACTTGATTGAGTCATACATTTCTAGTTTCCAAAAAATAATAATAATCTTGTTTTAGTAATCAAAGTATTTTGTTAATCACGTCATTTTAAGTATTCATGAAAGAATAATCAAGATAATTTTGAATACAGAGAATATTTTCAAAAGAATTAATTTCATAAGAAATACACTTTTAAGTTACTTTTTATCCAAATTTTTCTCATGTCCTAAGTAAAATGTGATTTATATTTGATAAATCATGGCAATAAGTTTTTAAAACTAAAATTTGATTATATTTTATTAGATTATATCTTATAATCATTATTTTCTTTAATTAATATATTTTTAAATATATTTTTAGTTATTGTAACTAATCGATGCATTTTAGATTATCTTAACTTGATCCTAACTTTATTTTAACATTGAATTAAATTATTTTATAGATGATTTTTTTCAAAAAAAAATTACCAAGTAATATATTATATTATAAATTTGTTGCAACACTTTCACTAATTAAGTTTATATTCAAATAATCATTGATTATTATTTTTATGTCTAATTTGACTCAACAAAGAATTTATACAAGCATTTAAATTATTTTATAAAATTACTTTTCTAACTATGAAGGTAGATTTCTTACTCAGATAAACATAAAAGGTTAAGAAGTTTGTGATAACCATTCATAAAATATCAATTATATTTCTCAGTCAAACAACATCATGCAAAATGATAAATATGGAAATATATGTCATTCCTTACTATATGTGGCACATTGCCATCCTTTTTATCTGTGAATTGGCAAATGAAAAACACATGATATAATGATCTTCTATAATATTAGTAAATGCACAATTTATTTGGTACCATACTAGATGTTAGCGAGCACATAAACAAGTTTGTGGTATAACTAGAATTATAGGGTATACCATTCATACATATAAGACAAATAAAGTTTGGTTTCAAGATAGAGTAGGATTACAAATTTAATGAAATAGGAGAATGTTCAAATATTTTGGCACAATTTGGTTTAGATGAAAAAAACAAGTATAATTTCTTTACAAGATAGTGTCAATGGTTTTAAAAGTTGTTAGTATAAACAAAAAGAAGAATTTTACTTGAAGACAAAATAATATTAGATGGAATGTTCTAGTATATACAATAAAAGTCATATTGGTTTTATTTTTGTTAGTATGAAATAGCCGAACTATTATAAAATTGAAAGTTTATATCAAAGAATACCTAATAAGATAAGATAGATCATTTGTCTCTAAATTTTATCTTAAAAGTGAGATAATATATTCCAAGGATTGATTATACCAAGAATTAATTATGTATAATATTTTTTTATTTATACTTATAGTCAAAGACAATTATTTCTAGTTATATGTTTATAATATATTTGGAGAAAACAAAAATAGAACCCATTAACATTAAATTTGTATTTTCTTAAGTTACAGAAGCAAAAAACATCAAGCATTGTTTATTTTCTTAAGTCACAGAAGGAGAAAACAAAATGCAAAAATTTAGTATTTGAAATCAATAAACCCTAAAAATTTAAACAGTAAAAGAACAAAGATTACACTGAAATTTTTTGTTTCATTAATGATGTAGAGTTAAAAAAATGTAGGTGAAATGAAAATAGGAGCTAAAATAAGCAAAATTGGAGGAAAATAAAAAAAACTAATACCCAAATATTCTATAAAAACGAAAACCACTAGTGGTAATCAAATTGAGAGAGAAGGAGATATGTATATAGCATTCGAAGGAGAATAACAATGAAATTATTACCTGGTAACGAAGATGAGATAGATTTCTAGGCTGCTCCCTCGTGTTTCGGCTTTCCTTCGTCGTTTGAGAGATAAAATTTTTTAGCATTTTTTTTCTATGAAACCTTATATATATACTAAACTGTTATAAAATAAAATACAAAAAAAAATAACACTAAAATAAATTTATAAAAAATAAATAATTTAAATAAAATAATAGAAATAGATTTTTATTTAACCATAAATGATATTATTTAATAAATAAATAAAATAATATTATATAATAATAAAGTATTCACACACACACACACACACACACATATTATATGGTTATAAATTTATAAGAATTCAATTTATTTTTTATTAATATAATATGAAATAATTATAAAATCATATAATTTGAATCTTATAATCATTATAAATTTTAATGTTTGAAGTGTTTATTTAATAACCACACTGAAATATTAATTTTTAAAATCATCAAATTTTTGTTTGATATAATTAAAACATCAATATATTAATCTTAAAATGACAACTTTTTTTCTTTTAAATTTTATGAAAAAATTAAAAATTTTTTTTATAATTCAAAAATTTCTTATCTTTTAGTCATTATTTTTTAAAAAATTCTATAATCATAAAAATATTATTTTATACTTTTATTTTTATAAATATTTACTTGTTTATTCGTTTATTCATATATTTTTATAATTTTTTTAATCAAACAACTGTTTATTTTAGCTTTTTATTAGTTGTATTTTATATTTATTAATTAAAATATTTTATAAATATTATAATTATATAATAAATTATATAATGTCTTGTAATACAAATATTTAAATATCATAAATAAAATATTTCACATAAAATTAAGTATAATATTTTAATTTAATTATAATCAAAAAATAGTTATTTTAGTCATATTTAATATAAATTTTATTCGTATTTATATATTTATTAATTTTTTTTATAATATCATATTTTAATTATTATATGAGAAGATTTTGTCATTCAAGGACCGCTCATCTATAGACTATGACATACTTTTAATATAGAAATTATATAAAATATTAAAATAAATAATGCTTAAAAAAACATCATTAAAGATTAGCAACGGAAATTATAACTAACCCAAATAGCTAGGGAAAATTCCCTAGCTAAAATCATATATTTTGATCAAATAAATATTTAAAGAATTATTGATTTTAATTGTATAAAAACTAATAAAAAAATAAAATTAGATAATTATTTAGTGATGGATTTAAATTAGATAGGAAAATTTCATCACTAAATCTGTCGCTAATAATTAGCTAGAAAAATTCTGTAGATAAATCTGTCGCTAAATCAATGATTTAATTAGCAAAGAAAAATCTATCGCTAAATCTGTCGCTAAATTAAGAATTAATTTAGTGATGGAAAATCCGTCGCTAAATTTATCGCTAAATCGATGATTTAATTAGTAAGGAAAAATCTATCGCTAAATTTATTACTAAATCGAAGATTTAATTAGCAAGGGAAAATTTGTCGCTAAATCGATAATTTAATTAGCAAGGAAAAATCCGTCGCTAAATCGAAGATCTAATTAACAAGGAAAAATCCGTCGCTAAATCGAGGATCTAATTAGCAAGGGAAAATCCGTCGCTAAATCGAGGATCTAATTAGCAAGGGAAAATCCGTCGCTAAATCGAGGATTTAATTAGCAATGGAAAATCCGTAGCTAAATTCATCGCTAATTTCAGGATTTTATTAGCGAGGAATATTCCGTTACTAAATCTCATGATTTTCTTGAGCGGGATTTACGAAAATCTTCCGTCGCTAAATCTATCGCTAAATCTCTCGTTTTTTTTGAACGGAATTTACAAAAAAATATCCGTCACTATTTTTTTTTTCAAATAAAAATCATAAATTTTTTGTTATTCCCTAGCTATTACGTCGCAAAATTAGCTAGGGATTGATCTATTGCTTAAATGATTTTTTCTTGTAGTGAATATTTTTTAAAATTCTATAAAAAATTTCCGCTGTGTTTACCTTAATTTAGAACCAGGTAAAGAATTATTGTAATCAAATTTCAAAATTCACTATGTTTGTGAATTTAGTAAGGGAATTATTGTAATCAAATTTCAAAATTCACTCTGTTTGTGAAATTAGTAAGGGAATTATTGTAATCAAGTAGGGAGCCCTACTCTTTGCATTTTGTACTGGACTCGACATTCCAAATATAGGCTACTTGTTTTCGCTCAAATCTTGGAAAAAAGACTGCATGCCTTCCCCTTCTCAACTGCCAGCTGGCTTGGTATCAATAATTTACCGGTGGAGTGTTGCACAGACTTTTCTTAGTTCCAATCTGTTTTTTTTTTTTTTGATAAGTAAAGATAGTTCCAGCCCGTTTTAGCTTGCCCTCCAGGGGAGAATTGTCGCTTCTCGACACTAAATGAGATTTGTTTCGCGGCACGGGGTGTTGCCGAAAAATAAATTTAACTTTATTTATCAAAAAAATGAAACTGAACTTGTACTTTCCAAACAGGTTCCTAAATTGCTCCATTTGCAGTCGTGAAGACGGTTTACCTTTTTCTTAATCTGCTTTAAGTGTCTAGGCGACTCTTCTTAATCCTGCTGCCCTGCTTTTGAATACTCATTCTTTTTATGTTTGCTTCAAAAATTCAGGTTTGGTTGGTTGGTTGGAAGTGGGGTTCTCTGAGGAACAAGGGTTCCAGCAGTCTAGGGTTTTTAGGGGGACGCCATTAGGGAGTGGAGATCAAAACGTGAAGTCTTCAGATGAATCATGCAAGTCAAGTGATAGAATGAAGAAGAAAATCAGTGGTGATGGTGGTCATATTGGTGGAAATGATTGCGGAATGGGGGGGACGACTGCCGGCTGTTGGGCCAAGCTGCAGCTTGTTATGAACTGCATTGCTTCAAGATCAAAAGTTGATAGCTCAGTTAGTGGGATCAGCACGCATTGTGGTAATTTCTGTCATTATTATTATTATTATTATTATCATTGCGAGAACTACTTTCCCTGAAAGGCGTGTATACGACTAATCGTGCGTTCTTGTTATGCACGTTTTATCCCAGCTTTGCTGAGTTAATGTTGCGAAGGCTTTGCTTTTCTAATAACGATTTCTTTTCAATAAGATAGTGTATTAAAGGTCACAAAAAAGTGCAGAAAAGTGCAGATGCATTATACGATATAGCACTAACAAAATCGTAAGGAGAACATGAAAACCTGCTACCCTCAAGAACACTGTACCCAACTCACTAATGAGAAACTACTTAGAAGGTTGATTTTGAGCTTTTAAACTGAAAATTTCACATTATTGAAAATACTATTGTTTCTATCTATCCATAAAGTCCAAAAAATGCATGGCATGGAAACTCCCCAAGCCTCATTCTACTCCTTTCCCATTTCCAAATAGTTCCCACCCATTTGGGTCCCTTTAATATTCTGAGAGAAACTCAAAATATGTTAAATAACTAAAATTAAATGCTAAAGCATTCTAATTTTTGCACAATGGAGAAAAGTGTGATGTATTGTCTCTACTAGGAGAGAAATAATGAATGAACTAATTTTCCTAAAATTTTAAATGGAAAATGAATTTCTCTTTCTAATGTATATGTTGATATAAGGCATAATTTAAAATGATATAAAATAATATTTAGGTAATCAAAACATTATATATAAGAAGTGCAATTATTAACAAACATAGATAATATATCTCAAATTATTATGTGTGATAATTTTATAATGTGCTAAATTATTTTTAAGAATTATATATAATGAGTTCTCGTGCACACAATCATGATGTGTTAGATATTTAATTTTAGTATATTTTTATAATTCATACATTTTGTAATTAATAAAAGTCACTTATCTTATGTTTAGTATTATAATCTTTAATTTATCTAATAATGAATATTCAATCTAATAATGTGTTACAAGTGATTCAATGATAATTAAATATTTTTAGGAGCTTTCAATCTTGGAGAATAATATATATAGTTATTCTCTCTTAATATCTAGTAAAGTATTTTAAATTATTTATTGATCACACAAAAAGTATGAAAATGAAAAAAAAAATAATATTATATTTTTATTATTTAATAAAATAACTAATAAAAAATAAATTATAACAAAACATGAGTATAAAAATAACTTATTAAAAGAATAAACTTAGTATTGATATTCACATCTATTTGCTCATATAAAGATGTTTTTGGCCATAATAATATTAAATCTTATCGTCTCAATTAGAAGGAAAATATATTTTGATTATTCGTAACATGACTATTAGCTTGAGTCTATTACCAACGAGTCTAGAGTAAGTTGGAGAGAAGAAACACTAGTAGAACCTCTAATAAAAGTATCTCCATTGAAGCTAATAAATTTCAAGAAAAAATGTGAATTATTTTTTTGTGAGTAAGTGTAGCAAGTCTGGTAGCCTAGCAGGTGCACACATGAAACATTCACTTTGAGTAGATTTGATTGTTTGGTATAATTTATGAAACTCTAAAATTTTCTCGGTAATTTAAGGGATAAATTCTAATATTTTTCTTAGTGTATCTTAATCTCACCAAAAAGTGAGTCATCATTGTTTTATTCCTTTTAGAAATATACTTCATGACTCTCACATTTATTATTTGGAGAACAATTTATAATAGATTTAATGATCATTATAACTTTATTAAATTTGTGTGTAGTTTCTTAAGGATTATACTCCTAATAAATCCTTAGAAAAGTTAGGAATGCTCTCTTTCTCAAGATATGTATTTGTAAAATATTATATCGCTCTCTCAATAAATATAAGTGCACAATGACTTTGATAATCTAATTTCTCAAGTATAGTCAATTTCATCAATATAGGCCTCACCCCATCAATTATTTCACTTGGTTGTATCCATTGAAGGACGTGAAGGAATAAATATTCAAGGAACAAATATTTGTTCATTGAATATGTGTTAATAGTCACATAACTTGTAAAATACAAGTGCATAATATTAGTCGATTTAGAAAATAATTTTATAATTGAGCTATCTAAATACATAATTTATAGAAAGATAATTAATAACATTTTGGAATAAAATGAACATGAGAAAAGATCAAGTATCAAGTTGATTTGTATCATAGATTAGAGTTTTAATTAATATATTATTAACTATAACAATATTTAAGGAACAAATCAAAAAATATCATATGTGATATGATTGCTAGCTCTTAAATCAATAATTTAAGAGTTGGAAGTAAAAAAAATGTCATGATAGTTATAATATATGAACATGAAATATTTGTTGATATTTAAGAAATTAGTTATAAGTATTTCTTTCCAGTAAGGCTCACTTTAGAATAACTCTGTGAAGACTATTGAACGACTTTGATAATCACTTAGTCATATCAATTGAAGGATATGATGGAACAAATGTTCAAGGAACAAATAATTGTTTCTTGAATATTTGTTAACAGTCACATAACTTGTAAAATACAAGTGCATAATATCAGTTGATTAGGAAATAATGTTATAACTAAGTTATCTAGAAAAATAATTTATAGAAAGATAACTAATATAATATTTATGAATAAAATGAATAAAAGAAAAAGATAAAGTATCAAGTTATTTTTTATCATAGTCAATAATTTTAATTAATTTATTATTAACTATAATAGTATTTAACGAACAAATATAATGTAGTAAACAAAAAAATATCATATGTGATGTGACTGTTAGCTCTTAAGTTAATAATTCAAGAGTTGAAAGTGAAAAGGTGAGTCATGATAATTATAATATATAAATAACATGAAGTATATGTTAATGTTTTAGAGATTAGTTGTGTGTATTCTTTTTTATTAAGACTCACTTTAGGGGAACTCTATGAAGATTGTTGAATGGCTCTGATAATCATTTTGTCTTTCTCAACAATTTATAATATTATTAGTCTCATCT
This sequence comes from Sapria himalayana, assembly GCA_029783825.1. Lineage (NCBI taxonomy): Eukaryota > Viridiplantae > Streptophyta > Magnoliopsida > Malpighiales > Rafflesiaceae > Sapria > Sapria himalayana. The sequence continues at coordinate 538,242 of JAREIK010001723.1, forward strand.
TTGGAAATAATTATCAATATTATTTCTATATCTTATTTTTTTTTTCTATCATGTGTGCACTATATGAAGGATATTATGTGTATGCATGAATATTGTTTAGATATGTATTGGATGGTCAATGATTTTTTGATTTTTTCTATAAACATGTGTAATAACTGCGTACAATGTTATCATCGCACACTCGGTTGATGCCAACAATGAGTTAATCTTTAGAATACACATTGTACAATAAATCTTTCCAAAAAACTTCATAAAAATATCTATCTAAAAATTTGTACTGCCCATACTATACTGCTATTTTATTGGCACTGCTCTTATTGAGCTACACTCCCACTGCATGGTTTCTGCTCACTGTGCAATGGTCACACACTCTTTAAAAATTATGCACAACTTACACAATATGCACAACTTCCAAATTGTGTACCAAACTTCCACAACATTCATTGTACAATTGATTCTCGCCGTGCAGTGACTATGAACATTGTATTATGTTGAAACAATGGGTATTGATGTTGCACACAATTCAAGATGCCAATCCATGTTACACAAGTAGTCTCAATTAATGCACTTTGATGCAATCCATGTTACACAATTCAAGATGTTCCACAACACTCTTTAAAAGTTGCTGTCACATTGATGCAATCCATGTTACACACTTTATTAATGCACTTTGTATACTCACTTCTAGGTTTGCATGATTAGTTTTTACAAGTAGTCTCAATTGTAAGAGTTGTTCATCTATTGTAGTGCACAACTTTTATAATTATTGTGTGCTTGTTTGCTGCACGCACATGTAATATTAGATTTTACCAAACTCTATTTTTTTGTTGCTTTGATATCATGATAAATACACAATCAAGGAAATCTCAATAATAGAAAAATGAAAATAGCATAACAAAAACTCTAATCTCATTGGTGGGAAACCAAATATTATAAATATAAAAAAATAAAATGAGTGAGGTATCACATATATTGGGTGCTCCAATCAAAAAGCTAAATACATAACATGATAACATAAAATAAAAAACCTCAATAACTATTCTTTGCATTTTAACATGCAACTACTCAAATGTATGGTCAGCAATCAAGTGGAGAGAGAATGCAACTTTAAACAAATTGATATATATATTTTCAAATTTAAGCATTTAAGATTGAGTTTGGTTTAAAATGTGAAAATGAGATTCAAGATATTTTGTTTAATTCAAGTGAGGTGTAAGCCTTGAGGTAATTCAATGCTTAAGCCTTGAATATACAAAAATCACAAAATTGAATAAAATTCTTAAATGTCATAACATAGGTTGGGTGCTCTAATCAATAATACTAAATACATAACACAATAATATAAAATAAAAAATCATAATAATTATTATTTGCATTTTAATATGCAACCACTCAAAGGTATGGTTGATAGTCAAGAGGAAAGAGAATGCAATTATAAAAAAATTGATATTTTTTTAAAGTTTTTTTAAGTATTTAAGATTAAATATGATTTAGGTGGAAATGAGAATCAAGATATTTTGTTTTATTGAAATGAGGTATAATCATTGAGCAAATTAATGCTTAAGCCTTGAATATAAAAAAATCACAAAATTGAATAAAATTCTTAAAAATGTCATAACATATAAAATGCATACTTAGTTAATATCTTAACAAATAAAACATACAAAATAATTCAAGTTTAAATTACTCAAACTTCGAAGCTCAATAATTAAAATTATTATTCTAATTTTCATTATCTTTTTTATTATTATTTTTTTAATAATAATATTTGTGCCATCATTTAATATATATATATATATATATATATTTATTTATTTAATTGCTATTGTTTTCTTTTTAGTCTCAACATCAATAATAACATAAACTTGAGAGATACATATGTGACTAGTAAAATAATAAATTAATAGCATAATTATATAATTCTCTATAATTGACTTTTTTTATTAGAGTTGATTTCAATGAGGATACATTTTTTTTTCTTTTAAATAATTTTGAACTTTCACCCTATACATTTGCTTCATTTGCTTTAGTAATATTAGAAATGATATCTTCATTTTCATTAATACTCATAATATTTTTATGCTAATTTCTTTTTATATGTTTGATTGATTATTTGTTATCTTATGATATTTTTCAAAAATAAAATTTTAAAGTTCTCTACTATTACTTCTTTCCTTGACTTTGATTGAAGGAATCTTTCAAATCCTCATTTAGTTAATTTTGCATGCCAAGTTGGACAAAAATTTATTGGGTTAGGTTTGCCCATGTAGTCCAATATGATTTACAAGTCTAATAAAAAAAGTTTAAAATTGTAAATATTATTTTTAGTGAAGTAATGTCCATCATAGTTATAAACTTTTAAAATTTGTTAACTCCGATCATGATATTGTGAAGGGTGCATGTCATTACTCAGCTGTTGATAAAGAAATATTGAAAGAGAGATAAACTCATGTTTTGAAAATTTTTGTTTTAATTAGATTTGGTGGTAAATAGGCTCAAATTGATATTTATTTGACTTTCTTTGATATACCATATTAGGTTGGAAATAGGCTCAATTCGAGCCTCATTTGAGGCACATGCTTCAAAATCTAGAGATGTTTTTGCTTCAAGGTTTGTGTCTCAATGAAGAAAAAGTAGTTGTTTCTATGAAGATATTCAAAGCTTGATCCTTGAAATATTGATCTATCATCTTAATATGAGGCATACCTTGAGACATGAATTCTGAGTGTCCTTTTAAATCATTTGATTAACTACAATAAAAAGTGTTCTGGCTTCTTTGAAATACATTTTTTTAATTGCACATATGTTATTAATAATGAAAAAAGTATACATCTTAAGTTTTGGTATAATTAATATTAAAATATATGATTAAATAGATTATTAATTGCTTTCCTTAAAATTTCATAGGAAGATCACTTAAGAATACATATAGTAAGATTTTTAATTTTGCCAATGTTTTAGAAATTAAGTAGAGTGATTGTAGCATATAAAAATGCTATAATATTATTTATTATATTATATTTTCAAGATTGTCGCATATAACAATGCTCAAATATTATTTATTATTATGTATGTTTCAGATTGATTAGTGAAATAATTATTGGCTCATTTTAATTAATTTGTAGCTGGATGTTATTATATAAATGCTTAAGTTTCATATTACTATTTAATCTAGCAGAAAGCATGAGAGGTGGCTGAAGCAAGAAGTGAGATTTGATAGGTTTTTCCATAGTATACTCACAATTCATTCTTAGACAATGAGTATTGAGAAGCAAACTATTGATTTTGTATGAGTTCTCATAGAATTTAACACTGACATAATTTTTTTTATGCATGTAAAATATTTTAAATTCTTTCTATGTATTTTATATACTTTTGTGGTTTGCATCACAAGGTTAAAATATTTATATTTATTTATTTTGTTTAAATATTTTTTTTCTTTAATTCTTTGTCAATCATAAGCACCAAAATAATTGAATATCCTAAATGTTATGCATCAAATGAATTTAATATTTTGAAAGATAAAAAAATCTCATCTTTTTTATTATCTTTCTTTTTTGTCTTTGTAAACAAAAAATCTAGAGTTACTTGATGCATATTTATAATATAAAATTATTTTCATATTACAAATAGGAAAAATACTTGAGAGAATCTATGTCTATAAATATTATAAAAAACATATATATTTGCAAAAATATTTGACACATCATCTTATAAATTATGTCAAATAAAATATTAAAAAAATATGGTGTATTTAATTCTAGATAATCCTAGCTGAGTCAAAGTGAAATATGATTTAGTTTATTTTTAAATTATTCATTATATACAATCCATTATTTGTAAGTGAAAGGTTTATATTGTAAGCTAATATGAAATTTTTATTGAAATTTGGAGAATATACTATATAGCAGTGTTTGACTAGGTTGGGTGCCCATTTTATTTTTGGCTTGCATCTTTGCACAAAAAAATGGCTTAGCATGAACCAATTGGTCATGACATGCTTGTGAGATAGCCTATCATGCCATCTTATCTATGGGTCATGCCGACTTAGCATGTCATTCTTGTGAGTCATGAATCATGGGTATTGCGACATGCATATGCCACATATCATAATGTTATATTAAAATAGGACATAGCTTGTGCCCAATGGTGATTGGTCCATGAGCCATATCATGTATGGTTGACTTTGCTTGACATGGTTTGTCTTCAAGAAGTGAAGCTAACATGACATAGTGAACCACCACCTTTTTTTTAAGGTTTGTCAAGTTAATATGACTAATTTAACGTATCTATTCCTATATTTAAATATTTTATATGGAAGTAGATGTGTCAAACGAGTTAGGCTAGCCTGGCCCAGCTCGTGGCATGCCACGGTTTGGTTGTGCCTGGCCCGGCACGACACGGGAATACCTTGTGCCCGTGCATGTGCTAGGCCTGTTCACGGCATGGCTCATGCTCTGCCATGCCGGGCTAGGCATGATCCAATACCGAGGTTTGTGGGCATGGTTTTTCAACATGAGCTGAGAATTGCCCCGACCCACCCAGCAAGACACCTCCGACCCGAATTGACAACCTAAAGCGTGACGGATCCCAGAGTTCCATCGGGCTCGAATCTGACCCACAGACTTTTTTGACCTTAGTTTGATGCCCGAATTTTTGCATCCATTCCCTCCATTCCAGAAGCTAAGGCCCGAAGCTTCTAGAATGGGATTGTTTGGGTCGGTTCGATGGTCAAACCAACTCAAAAAGTAAAAAAAAAATTGAATCTAAGCCTTTGGATTTTGTCTCCAACGCCTAAGGGGCAGAATCCGATGGTCCTAAGGATTCTACCCGTTTTTAAAATTATTAAAAATTTAAATCTTCATAAATCTTTATCTTCTTATTCTTGGCTCTTGTTTTTTTTCTCTCTCTAATTTTCTCTCTCAGGATTTTGATCTTCTGGACTTGTAACTTGGCTTTGGTCTTTGGATTTGTGGTGCGCATGAGGTGCGGATATAAAAAAGCTAAAGTTAATGTGTTTTGATTTGCATGTATTTCATATTTTTTTTAATTAGTTAACTAGTCTCTCTCTTTCTACTTTCTAGTCTTAAAAAATTTAAAAATAATAAATAGTAATTTAAATAACGAAAATGAAATTAATTTTAATTTAGAAAATAAAAATCTCACGAAAAGGTCTAAGGTTGTCGAAATTTAGTTTATCTTGTCGCTTCGACCCAAATATCTAAAAAATAAAAAATTAGGACTTCGGTAGTTTGGATTCATTTTAATATAATAAAATAAAAAAATTTTATGGGTGCCAAAGAAAAATTGGCACAGTGTAAATATTATAAGAAACTTTTAAGTTGTAAGAGTTTGTGTGTGACTGAGTACATTAAGAGGTATGCTGAACTATGATTCAAAAAACATGATGGATTAAATTCTAGGCAAACTCAACTTGACGGCGGATTTTTTGAGGTTAGCTCTAGTTTAATCTCAATGTTTACTCCTTTTATATAATGCAACGAGTTGAAGAGAGAAGACATGATCAAACTTATCATCACGATGAGTCTTTTGATTAGATTTTCGGAGAATCCAAGGATAGTCGGTATCATGTAGATATATTTTTAGCTTGCATATTATAGGATTCCTAGATCCATATCTAGGAATGATATACTAAAATATTATAAGTTAGAAAAATAAATAATAATTAATAAATTTAGGAAATATAGTGGAATTGTGTTTATGACGTCTGATATCTGGACTAGTCATGATGATGCATTTTATATATGTCTTATCATCCACTATGTAGATTCAAAATGAATTATAAATAAATTAATTTTATGATTCTCTAAGATTTTTTTTTCTCATGATAGCTCAATCATTTTTGAGTGCATGATGAAGATATTTAGAGAATATAAAAATTAAAATAAAATTTTTAGTATCATATTCGATAATGTATCTAATAACGAAGTAATGATTATCATGTTTGTTATAAAAATTAGTGATGAACTGTTAGGAGAGATCTTTCACGTTAGATGCATGTGTTACGTGATTAACATGATTATACAAGCGGGGATGAAGGTGTGTGCCCATGATTTAAAAAATATATGTAACTCATTAAAATATATTCGCACGCTTCATAGATAATAGGAGTTCGGTAGTCTCTATTTGTCTGTGAATCTTAAAAATAAATTCTAATTAGATATGAGATATTGTTAGAATTATATTAACATAATATTGGAGCCATGTATTAGATACGAACATATGATATTCGACTACGTCAATAGTAATAGTGATGCTCTTATTGACGACACTGATTGAGATACATGAAATATATTTATGAGATTCTTAAAAATTTTTTATGATACCATGAATATATGTACGTCAGTTTATACTCACACGACTTGTATTGTACTCAGATGTATATGTACCATTAGTAACATATTTCGGAAGTATCGAGATGACTCGATACTTAGTAATGTGGTTGTAGAGATGAAAATCAATTATTTAAAGTATTGGTCTACTATTTCATCTTTTTATTATCTAACTGTCTGCATGGACTATAGCGTTAATGTGAAAGAGGTAGAAAATATTATAATTTATATTTTCTCGTGCATGAATCTAGAAGATCTACTTAAAACAATTTATTCATGAGAAGGTGATAGAATTGTTTACATATTATGATATTAGGTATGGTGATAGTAGTAGTGAGGTTCTGAGTAGACATGGATATCAAATTCGGAGACGATAATTTTTCTATTCCGTTAGTGTGGGGGAATGACGAGGTGGATTATCAAATAGGTTCAAGCTATCTTGGTACTTAGATACTGATTACTACTCAATCATAACACATTCTGATATTAAAAATCTTGATATATTATAGTGGTAAAAATCATACTTATCTACCTTTCTCGTGCTATCTAAGATGACATAAGATCTACTGACTCTTCCGATGCAGAGCATAGTATCGGAGTATTTTTTTATTACAGTGAGTGTTATTTTAGATAGGAGATCAAAATTATGTCCAGATATTATTGAAGCTTTAACATGTATGAAGGATTTGGAGGATTTGAACTTTGGCATCCATGATCGTGCTGAGACTATAATAAAAATAGAGGAATTGATTGCTAATGATTATCAATGTGATATTGATACTGAGAATGATATAATGATTGATGACGTTGATGGTTGATGGTTGACGATTGCTGAATTGTAATGCTAATGATAAATTACTCATTTATATTGTATTTGTGTTTTTTAAATTTTTGATTGTGATATTATTTTAAGACTTGAACTTGTGATTGTGTCTTTTTGGATTGATACATTTTATGTTTGAAAGTTAAAACTTGAATATTTATTTTTTTTGAATTTTTATTTTGCATTGATTTTTAATTTTTATTTATATTTAAGTCTTAATGTTTTATTAATTTATATTTTATACACTTACACTGATAGTCTGATACACATTAACATATATAAATTATAAAGTATTAAAAATAATTAACATTAACTAATTACTAAAAATAATTAACATTAACTAATTACTAAAAATAATTAACAATAAAAAAAAAAGTTCCAATTGTTAAAAATATTATTTATATAAAGTATAAACATAAACTAAATTCTAAATACATAAATAACATAATCTTAAAAAATTATTTAAATTTTAAAATTGGCCCGTATGGGCTGATCTAGCACGGTTTCTTTACTTGCAGGGCCGACGGGCTGTGTCGGGCTTGGCTTGAATAAACTTTATCTGGCCAGGCACAGCACGGCACGATGGCCCAGTTGAGCCACCTTAAACTACTATGGGCTGGCTCGACCCGACTTGTTTGACTCTTATATGGAAGTAGTACTAGTTATTTTATTATATAATTTATAGGATCAATTCTCATAATGATGTAATTAAATATTATAAAAATGAAAAATAACTAATAATTAATGATTTTAAAAATCATATTGATATTGTATTAGTGATCTTAGATATATATTTTATTTTAAATAATTTTTTTTTTCATTTATGTGATAATTTATTATGCTAATTTAAGATAAATTTTAAAAAAAAATATTAGGTTTGCTTCAAATATTTCATTCTCATGATGGACATGTTATAATTTTTTTGAGAAATATTTTTTGATAATTTGATTTGAATAAAATTTCTAGTATTATCTCTAATAATATTTTAAATTATACAAATATTATAAAAAAATATTTGTTATGATTCACTTTGATTGACATGGTTTATCCTTAAGAAGTCAGGCTAACGAGGTATGCTGAACCACCTCTTTTTTTTTTAGATTTTCTGGGTCAATATGATTGGTTTGACACATTTAATCCTAGATGTATGTATTTTATATAGTAATATTGTTAATTATTTTATTATTAGATTTTTAAGATGAATTCTCATAATGATGTAATTAAATATTACTAACATAAAAAATAATTAATAATTAAAGAATTTAAAAATCATAGTGATATTGTATTAGTGACATTATATATAAATTTTATTCAAAATAATTTTTTTTTATCATTTGTGTGATAATTTATTCTACTAATTTAAATTGGATATTAAAAAAAAATATTAAGAGTGCGTCTTATATTTTATTTTCTTTATGGATATGTTATACTTGTGATTTTTTTGAGATATATTTTTTGATAATTTGATGTGAATTAAAAAATTTAGTACTATTTTTAATAGTTTGTATATAATACAAATATCATAAATTTATTTGTAAAAATAATTAGGAAAAATGAACTAAACCAAATATTTCATATGAGGTATTTATTATATAATTTTTATAATAGTATAAATTAATTTAAAATTAATATTATATTCATTAGAAGATATTTGAGTTTTTATAAAATTTCTTGATTTATCTTATAAATTACAAGTTTTTTATTATAATCATTAATAAAATCTCATTTCAACAATTTGATGTTAGTCATAAGAATTTTATATTTTATATAAATCAATATATTTGAAAATTTTATAAATTTATTATGATATCAATTCTCATTAAAAATCTATCTATACCTAGTATAAAATTCTTGTGTAGAGTATCAAATCATATAATTATATTTGTTAATAATTAGATATGAAATGATAATAATCTCATTTAATTGTGATATATTTTCTTTTTAAATTTTTCAAAGTTTTATTATATTACAAACTGTGACACTTTGTTATTTTTTTAGTTATGCTATTTTTAGTTTAATTTTTATTTGATGGAAGTGCTCAACATTACTAATATGTTGGGTCGTCTCAGATTGTCATTGATCATACTAGTTTAGTGGGCAGCGCCATCATAGGTACCATCTACCGGTCACCCCCACCATCACTATGCATCGATGAGCAGTCACTAGAGATGTAAAAATAAATATAAAAAAAAATAAAGAAAAAAAAAACTAATTAATTTTACAACACACATCAGACATAATGTTGTTGAAGTATAAGTATAAGACTAGAAATGTATAAACTATAACTCTAAGTGTAGTTAAAAATGAAATAAAATTTAAATTTAAACCAAAGGTTATGAGATATACATAAAATAAAAATGATAAATAAAAATAATATTAAAAAAATATAATTATAAATAATAATCATAGTATTAAATATGAATCATATCATATAAAAATAACAATCATAAATAAATACATCCGCATATAATAATTAGTCTTAATGTCAATTGGTGTTTATATATAAATTATTATCATCATCATCATGTAAGACTAAGAAGCACGGACACGGACACCGGGATACGACACGGCAGGATACGGGGATACGGCAAATTCTAAAAAACTAGGATACGGATACGGCTAGGATACGGCATGATAAAAAAAATAAAAATTATTAATTATAAATATTTGGTATTTTATAAAATTCATTTACTTATTTTAAATTAAATTAAAATATTTTATTATATAAAATAAATATATATTATTTATTTTATAAAATAAATATATTTTATTTTATTTTATAAAAATATTTTATTTTATGCATATCCCCACACAAATACGTCCGCCCCTGCCTCCCCCCCCAAACACGCCCGCCCCTGCCTCCCCCCCCCAAACACGCTCGCCCCTGCCTCTCCCTCAAACACGCCTGCCCCTGTCTCTCCCCTCAATTCGCGCCACCCCTCAAATCGTGCCCGCTCCTGCTTCTCCCTCAAATCGCGTCCGCTCCCTGCCTCACCCTCAAATCGCGCCCGCCCCTTGCCAGTGGCCAACGTCGCCCATGCCGCAACGTTGGCCACCCGACGTTGTTGGACGTCGGGCACTATAGGCATGGATACGGCTGCCATCTGCTGACGCAACCATCCGATACGCCATATGGCGTATCGGATACGGATTGTGCAATGATACACCACGTGTTGTATCAGACACGTATTCGTGCCGTGTTCGTGTCGTGTCCATGTGTCCAGGTGTCGGACACGCGGACACGGCTGTAGGGAGCCGTGTCCGTGCTTCCTTGATGTAAGAAATTGATGATATCGCTAGTGATAGCCTCAATTTTTTAAGTCTTGAGTCATCATATGCCAATAATTTTTATGGTCTTTCTATATATTGAATGCTTAATCTTAAATATTTTTTATCTTTCATGTATGCAAGTATTTCAATGATTTTAGGCTGTAGTCTCAATCTTATATATGAAATGATATTGGATATAACAGAAAAAATTGATTTTAATTATATGCTAGACATTGTTTGAGTCAGTAGATCTCATGTCATCTTTGATAATATGAGATATGTGAATTCATATAATTTTTATTATAATAAAATATTAAGTTTTTTATTATCATTATATGATAAAATTCAGTAGTAATCGGTATCTATGTACCAAGATAACTTGCTCATATTTTATAGTTTATCTCATTGTCTTTTTCTCACTAATTAAATAGAGAAGTCTTCATTTTTAAATATAATGTTCATGTCTATACTTGGAACTTGACTCTAACCGTCATTATATATTGTATCATAATATATAAATAAGTTTGTTAATTTTTTGTGAATAAAATTTTTAGGTTGATATTCCTAGTTCATACACGTGAATATTTATATTAAAATATTTTCTACTCTTATTTTAATTTTAGGACTTATGTAGACAACCAAATAATAAAATGATGAAATAATATATTAATACTTGAAATATTTTGTTTTCATCTAAATAGACATGATATTAAATATAGTGTAACCTCTAAACTTATTAAATATGTTATTAATATTGTATATGCACTTGAGTGCTATACAAATAGTAGGAGCGTACACAGAGGAACATATATTCGTTGTATCATAAAATATTTTTAGGAATTTTATAAAAAAAATTTTTATATCTCTGTTAAAGTTATCAATAATAAATTTGTCACTCTTATTATTGATATAATTTGATATTACATATTCATATTCAACATTTGGCTCCACAACATGTAAGTGTACTTTTAATGATGTATTATGTTCATTTGAAATTTTTTCTTCTTTAGACTTGTAAACAAACAAAAACTATTAAATTTTTGTTATCTACTAGGTAGATATCTTGAGATATTTTAATGAGTTTTTTATTTTTTTTAACATAGGAGAAATAATTTTTATTTTCATTTATAATATCAGATTAATAATATGATTATATGACTTGTACATCTCATATAAAAAATCTTACCTAATTATTTGTCTATAATGATCATAACAAACATACTAATAATGACTTTATTATTAGTTGCATTACCAAATGTGATATTAAATATTATATTGTGAATATCATATTCGTTAAGTTTTTTATTATGCACTTATATATGATAGGACCATCATGAGCATGAAGTATATCAAGAAATCCAAATTTTTTTTTGTAAGTTTTTATGTAGAATCTACATAGTAGGCGATGAGACATATAAATGATGTATTATCGTGACTGGTCTAGATATCCGATGTCACGGACATCACTTCAATATATATTTAAAATTTCTTAATTAGTTATTTTTAACTAATAATATTTTATTATGTTATTCTTACATGTGAACTTAGGAATCATATACTAAGTAAGTTGAAAATATGTTTACATGATATTGATTATCATAGAATTTTCTAAAAATCTAATTAGATAACCCATGATCGTAATCAGTTTGGTTATGATTTCTTTCTCTAAATCATTGTTGTATATGAAGGGTGTTAAAAATATTGAATTAGGTCTAGTTTCAAAGATCTCATTGTTTAGTTGGTTTTATCTGGGATCTAATACATTATATTTTTTGATGCACTGATCGACATACTTCTTTAGGTACCTCTTACTAATATTTTTAATTGTATCTATTTTTTGATAATATATATATTGTATCATTTATTTATTATCACCTTTAGAATTTTTATTTTTTAATATCATAAAGTGAGTTTAAATTATTGAAGTTCTTATTTTTTATTTTTTAGACATTTGAGTTTGAGTCGAAATCATGAGAGAATATAATTTTGGCCTTGGACTTGGGTTATCATATTATTTATATCTAAATTATGTTAATTTTATTATCATTGTATTTAATATTAGTTATTAGTTATTTTTTAAGCTTATATTTTAAAAAATCTATTTATATTTATAAAAAAATAAAAAAAATACATGGATTTTGAACAGTTAGACGTAAGTGTAATCACAACTGTAATTGTTGCTTATGAGTTGTGATTTGCTTTATTGTAAAAAAATATTTAATCATTTTGGATTCTCACTTCCAAAAGGGCAGTGCCACACAGAGGGAAAGAATTAGAAAAAAAAATTCTAAATTGAGATTGAGAGAGAGGGAGAAGAGATGAGAGAGATATAAAATTGAGAATGAAAAATTTTAAATACTTAATCTATATTTATAGATTTTTTTATTCAAAAATTATATTTTTTTATTTTTTCAATATATAAATGAACAAAAACTTGATAGATATTGATTTCCTGCTTGTATTCATTTATAACAATTCCAACGGGTAGGATCTAATTAGCTATAATTTTTTTTTTGATTGGAATGTGGATGTGCATGCCATACAGTGAAAGAGGTTGTTGTAGTGGTCAATCACGTGCGTGCCTTTGCCTCATGGTAGGCATAGCCGCGTAGGCCGTAGCTATTACATGAACTCTTGGTGAGATCAAGACCATGAGTTGTTGAGATTTCTCTCATAATGGCATTCGCCACATCATGACAAATTTCAATAAAAGAACTTAGAACATGGATGTGAATTAATATAAATAAAAAATAAAAGAAATTTATTTTTTTAAATGGGTCTACGTGTGGGTGAGTTACATAAATCTTGTTACCTAGTTTTTTGTGACTTGTGACTCACCCTCAATTCCAAATCATGATCACCGTGTTGGTAGACTGTGCCTACAGGCTAGATAAATGGCTTGTATCTGAACCGACATGAAGCATGATATGAGTCAAGTTGACCATGCCAATAGGCCAGATATCCTTTGGCTCAACGCAACATGAGTCGTGCCTTGGGCCACCACTACCTAGCTCCAGGCATGGTTCTGGATTGTGTTGGGCCATGTCAAGCACGACTCAATTGGGCTGGGTTACTCTCATTTCAGTTGGGCCTTGTCTTATTATTTTCAGTTGTATTATTATTTTTTTAGTTTTTATTTTATTATTTGGATAAATTTATAATATGTTATTAGAGTCTTCCTAGAAAATAAGAGCTTAGGAGAGTGTGTGTAAGTTAGAGTTGTAAGCTTTAAAGAGAGATGTTGCATTCTTTGTGCGCCACCCTTAATATTTATACACCCATTGTGTGCAATAGAAGATTGAAAATAGAAAAAATAGAAATAAAAAAAAAAAGAATTTGAACACTACTATGTGCGATGTAGAGTTCTTTTGCTCAAAATTTGGTGCATGCCTATTGTGTGAGTCTTGTGACGTGTTAAGGCATGTCTGGTCGGATTTTGATCACAATTTGATCAAAAACCATTACAAGAATTTGGAAATATTTTTCTGCTTCTCTGTTCACAACAATATTCTGACTTTGGTAACAAGAATTTGATATCCTAAAAACCCTAATTCAGAGTAGCGAATTTGAAAACCCCAAAAATTAGAGGTTCATATTTGTCAGCAATTTAATTAACCACTCAAAATCTTAATTTGGGAGAAATAGAATCTATTGGGGATTTTCTTTTTTTGATTCTAGTGGTAATTGATATTTAAAAAATATTAAAATTAGAATTTTGGATTTGAATCTTTTAAATTAGGGTTTTAGATTTGATATTTTTGAAATTAGGGTTTACTAAACTAAACCCTATTTCTTGAAACCAGAAAATATCGTAAATTGAGCATAACTTAAAAGCATGAATGCATAACTTAAAATTAGGGTTTATTTTTTCTAGTTTACAATACACAAATTAAGTTTGAAAATGAATAATTAGAAAAAAATATTCATTTTGGCATAAATGCATACCTTAAAAGCACCCTGTCCAAGTTACCAGCTATCTTGTTATTCTAATTTTTATTATGGAAAAACTACTCTCTCTTTTTAAATATAGTGACAATATTTGAGAAATATTGAATAATTTCATGTAATACCAATGTTGAGTATTTTGGTTATATTTAAAATATTGTTTAACAAATAATTTTTTTAAAAAATTTCAAAGCCAATGTCAAATTACACTTGATTGTTTTTATATGTGGAATAATGAAAATAATAGTTGTTGACCTATTATATGGTGTTAACACAATTATTAAAATGAGATTGGTTGAATTCATCCCCAAATACTAGATCAAAGGGAGAGAGAGTCTATACTAGATATCAACATCATATTTTTATTGAAAATATCTAACATGGGACAATTTTAACACATCCTCTTTTTGCTTTGGGTTGAACATTTATAACAAAAAGTTGGTGAGATTGAATATCCGAGGGTATCTTATAAAGCTTGTGATTCAGTATTATAAAATAGGCTTAGGCCAAATTAATCTTCTAAAACTAGTTCAAAGAGAAATGAAATTTATATCATATATAAATATTATATTTTTACTTGAAAATTTCAAGGTGGGATAATTTAAACAACAATAAAAATATATTCAGGTTAATAGTGTCATCTTTTGAAAATGTATTTAAATAGATCTAGTAATATTTTGAAATTATTAGCAAAAATATGATGTTATATATTGATGCTTGATTTGAAATGTAATTCTATGATTGTTAAACTGTTCCAATATTTTCTACATGGTAGAATTAAGTATTATATAAAAGAGATTTTTGATTTCATAGAGACTTTTATGTTATTTATATTGGAAGAAAGTTATGATACCCAACTTACTTTTTTTAAAAATATATTAAAAATATAATAACATAAATGATACTATTCAAGTTAATAATATCATTTTTTTTGAAAATTTAATCAATAGATCTAATAAAATTTTGAAAATTTTTGTAAATATAAGATATGGTATATTAATGTTTGATTTTGAATGTGATTCCGTGATTATTAAAATATTTCAATATATTCTCAATGGTATAATTAAGTACTATACAAAAAAGATTTTAAATTCCATAAAGCCTCTTATATTATTTATTCTTAAAGAAAATAATGACATCCAATTTATTTCTTGTTAAATATATCAAAAATATATAACAAAGATAAATTATCTAATACTCAGGATTAAGCTTATATAGAATTTAAATCTTAAAGCTATTCTAATATAATTTTCATATCTCAAAAAGCTATAGTTCTTGTTGAAATGGAAGATCATGATAATATGTTATCTATTTCTCTTGATATTACTGAGTTTTATTATTCAATAAAAAATAATTTTTAATTAATGTAACATGAAGTCTAGTGATAAAGATATTATAATGGAAATTGAAGCAGAGGATGCCAAGCAAAGGTTGGACAACCCATCTTGAAGAATTCAAAAGAAAAAACTATCAGATTAATTGATAGTCATGAAAATATTTTTTATATAATCTACTAGGAGATATTATTGATAGTAGATATCATGAAAGGTGCAACATTTGTTGTTGTGTGGGAATGTAAGAACACCCATTTAATCATAGTTATGTTCTTTCTGAATGACCTTTCATGCCCTCATCATTACAATTTAAGCCAAATGGACTCTCTCATAACCTACAATTGCATGGGCCTCTTGTGATCCTTTTTCTTTATAATGTGCAGGAATCATGGATTGAGAGCTATTCTCATTTGGGTGGTTTATGATCTTTTCTTTATTATTTAAAAATAGTTTCAATAGAATATCATAGGCTATTCTCATTGTTGCTCCTATTGATCTATAGTGTGAAAATGTTTTTTAATTATTTTATTCATAAGTTTTTAGTTTGATTCTGGTTTAAACTAGCTTGTTTCTCATCTAATCATGGTGTTGTTGACCTTCAAGCACTAATTTAAGTGGGTGTTGGAATTTATTATTTTAGTTTTGTTATTTCTAGTTTATTTTTTGTTTGAGAGTACCAAATTCATGCGGGTGGCATCCATGATTTTGACCCTGAATAAGAGGATTTTAGCATGTTATCAGACAAGGTTGCAAGTAAGTTTTTCAAACTAAGTCGTATATTGTTTCAATTTGTGTTATTATTTTTATAGTTATTTTATTTTTTGGATCAATTTGTAATACTATCATATATTCTTTAATATATACTCATATATTTGTATAAACTTCAGAAGTATTTATGACTTAGGTAATGTGTTTTAGTAATATAGGAAATATTTTATTTTTAATAAATTATGTGTACAAATATATATATTTTTGAAATATTAAATAATTATTTTATTAATTTTTTATTTAATTACTTGCATGCATTTATAAGATAGTATTGAAAATATAAAGAAATTTTAAATTTTAATATTATTTGTATGAACCAACTATTCAAATCAAAAAGTATAATAAACTGATTGAGTCTTGATGTTCATTATACAATTGTTAATGACTTGCATTAGACTTTAAGAAATTGAATGAAAATATAGTAGTAAATCCATAATATGTAAAATTGTAATCCAAACTTACAATAAAAAAATAAAAAATAAAAAACCTAATCTATATCTAAAAAAGAATATTTATAGAGGCAACATATATATTGAGTACTCACATGAGTAAGTAAAAAGTACTATAACACCAAATCTATAATAAATAATTATAACACCAAACTAATGCATAAATATCTTGATTACAAAGTTTAAAGAAAATAATGCTAAGATAATTTTTTTAAAGATCTTCATAAATATATCTGCTAACTAATTTGTTGTAAGAACATGCTATAGTTATAGTCCATATCTTCTCGATAAATAAATAATTTTTTTAATGTTTTCCCCATCCATTAAATACTGAATTAAAGATTATGTCTCTTGATCTGACAATCACCGTAGAGAATAGTAATAAAAATGAGTACTTGATATCTTTGAGATGTGTGATCTAAATTATACTGTAAATAATTGTCGTAATTGTCATGCATTTTGTATTTGTACTAGATCTTGAGAGTTTATTATTTTTTATTTTTTTAAGAAAAAAAATTATCTATTAGAAAAGTATAATATTATACGGTAGATATTCTCTTTGTGCAAGTTGATATCCAATTTGAATCTAAAAAATTGATTAGTTGGAGGTGTTAGTGAATGCTAAAAGAAATGTCAAGGTTTGATATTTTTTTCACATACATAAGTATGTTAAGAATAAGAATTATATCCATGTGAAATTGTTATAAAAAATTTATGAAATAATTAATTATATCGGCTACTATTCTTTTGCATGTACTCGAGTCAACTTGAGGGTAGAGGTGTCAAGTGGGTCGGACAACCCTGGCATGGCCCGATTAGGGCTGTAACCGAGCCGAGCTACTTGCGAGCTGCTTGGCGTTCGGCTCATTAGAAGCTCGCTCAAACTCGTTTATTAAGTTAAACGAGCTGAGCCAAAATATTATTTTGAGGCTCGTAAGTTAAATGAGCAGATCCCGAGCACTCTCAAACTCGGCTCGTCAGCTCGTAAACATGCTCGTGAATAGGCTCATGAGCAAGCTCGTAAACCAGGCTTGTGAACAAGCTCGTGAACCAAGCTCGTGAACAGGCTCGTGAACATGGAGAAGATTTGATGCACATCAAATATTTTTTCAAATGAACATGATAAATATTTTAACTCTTGAATTTCAATCAAGTTAATTGAATTTTTATTATCTTATCTTTTTAATTTAGTTGTATGTTGGTTATTTTAGATGAATATTTTTTTTTAATTTTCGAACATTATTTTAAGGCTCGTAAATTAAACGAGCCAAGCCCGAGCACCCTTAATCTCAGCTCGTCAGCTCATAAATAGGCTTGTGAACAGGCTCGTAAGTTAAATGAGTCGAGCCTGAGCACCCTCAAACTTAGCTCGTCAGCTCGTAAATAGGCTCGTGAACAAGCTCGAGCCTACTCTTTTAAAACTGAGCCGAGCTGAGCCTGCCTAATACTCGGCTTGACTCGGCTCGGTTACATCCCTAGGCCCTACTGAGCCTTGCCTGGCTTGACATGTCACTATCCAGAATTGTGCTTGGACTTGATCGGGCTGGCCCGAGGCATGGCTTGTGCAGTGCTGGGCCAAAGGCATTCATGCCTCGTGTTGGCTTAGGCACGATCCACCAGCCTGTAAGTAGAGGTGTCAAATGATCATGCTGGTACGATCTATTTTTTCAAGGCATGGTCGTGCCATTGTTTAGTGCCAAACATGACATGATAAAATCTATGTTCCGTGCTAGGCATGGCATGGTGACTCTGTCCATCAGCCCAACACGACCTTGTTAGACAATGCCAAACTTAGAAGTTGTACGACTGCAAGCAAAAGAAATTTGTTGTGTGAAAATACAACGGGTGACTGATTTACATGGCCTATTGTTTAAAAAAAATGGACTGCCCAATTACAAAGCAGTTGAATTTCTATAAAAAATATAAATTAGAGCCTAGGTGACTGCCTGATGGGGTCCTCTTCGGGCAATCACTTGTGCTAGTTTATCATGTCACTGGGCCAAGCACATGGGTCATTCCTAGCCTGATATGAGGCATTACTCATGTCAGCCCAACATAACAATTGTGCCATGAGTTGGCCTGGTCCGACATGAGGCTTGGTTCTGGACCATGCATGTTGGGCCATGCACTATTGAACTGGGCAGGGTCATGCCCAGGCTGCTCGATTTGTTTGACACCTTTAACTATAAGGAGTAAACTATTTATGCCTAACGGGCATATGTTATGGGTAATTGTAGATGTGTCAAATGGGCCATACCATGTTGCCATGACTTATTTTTTCTCGGTATGGCCTTGCAATCGTGCCTTGCACGACACGGCATGGTTAAAATCTTGTGTCATGCTAGGCATGACATGGTGTGTGATCCACTGGTCTAAAATAATATGGACATTGTAAAGTGCTTGATCGTGCTTACCTTGCGGAACAACTAAGAGGGGAAATGAGAAAAAAACTGGCCACGTGGCTGAATTTAAAAAATGGACATGATGGGGTGGTCGAATTAAAAAAAAATAAAATAAAATATTATTGCCCGAGTGATCACTCGACGGGGATACCATCAACTCTCACCAGGGCTGGTTTATTGTGCTATTTGGGCCAAGCACATAGGTCATGCCTGGCTTGGGAGGCACGGTTCTAGACCATGCCAAGTTGGGCCACGAGTCGTGCTCCGGCCGCTCAACCTATTTGACACATCTAGGTAATTGGGATTTGGGATGGGAAGGGGAAGTGGGTGCAGTCTAGTTAGCTAGTACCCAATATGCTTGGCCCTATTAACCCAATTCAGTTTAGTTACTGAACTTCTTACAATTTTACTTTAATAACAAATCACCATGGGGTGAATTTTATTAATGAAACCCACTATATGGCTGACCTTGGCTAACATTGCTATGCGGTAGGGTTGGGCTGAGCTTACGGGCTTAAGGCTCAAGCGCTCGACTCGAGCCATGGCTGCGCCTACCCACTTCACATTTGATATCCATCACCCAACCTGTAATTGCAATGGTAGCATACTTGAAAAAAATTATATTTTTCTTGTAATCATCATGGCCTTTGGATTTCATTCCATAGGCTAGGGCAGAAATTCGATGGCTGTCGGGTTTCTTCTCGAATTAAAAATCAAAAAATAAAATAAAATAAAAATAAAAAATATAATTTTAAAATAAAAAAAATTTATAAATATATATTATGAGTAGAGGTGTCAAATGGTCCGGCTCGGCATGGTCAGACTCATTTTTTAGTGGCCCAACCAGGCCATCGTGCCATGTTCGGCATGGTAAGATATAGTAATCATGCTGTGTTAGGCACGACATGACATGAGAAATGCTGACCTGTCATGGCTCATCAGCCTAGCTCATACTCGGTTCCGGTCGGGTCATGTCTAGACTCATAGGGTTGGGTTTGTGCTGGGTCGTGGTGGGTAGTGATGGGACGTGCTAGGGCTCAGGATGTTCTGGGTCATGCTATTTTGGCTCTTTTGGAATTGAGTCATCCCAAACTTCAAATATATTTAAAATTTAAATTTTAATATTAAATTAATTAATTAATTAATTAAATTAATATAATAAAAAAAATAAAATTACTATCACAATTATTATCAATTGAGCATAAATGATACAAAAATGTTTTGGGTACATAAAGAGGTATATCAATCAATGTAACAAAAAATATGATATATTAGATCATAGACAAACTTAATTAAGCATAAATGGTAAAATTTTTGAAGTTGGATCTAGTTCCACTTCTATGATCTCGTTCATATACCTTAATAATTTTTGGAGAGAAAATATAACCAATTGATTATTATGAGTCTTTCAATTAGATTTTTAGTGAATGCTATGGTTGTCAGTATTATTCTGACTTACTTTTAGTTTGTTTATCATATGATTCATAGGTCCACATGTAAGAATAATATTATAAAATATTATAAGTAAAATAAATAATAATTAAAAAAATTTAGGTAATATAATTGTGTGATATCTATGACATTCAATATCTAGACTAATCATGACAATGTATCTTTCGTATGTCTCTTTGCTTATTATGTAGATTTTATATAGAAATAAATAAAAAAATTTTAGGATTTTTTGAGGTTCTTCATTCTCATGATTTCTATGTTATATATGACTATATGATAAAAATATTTAGAGATTATCATATTCAAAATAAAAGATTTAGTATCAAATTTAATAATGTATCTAATAATAGAGTAGTTATTAATATATTTGTTAAGTTCAATAGAGATGAATCTTTAGGTGAGATTTTTTATGTTAATACCATGATATCTAATATCTAGACTAATCATGATAATGTATTTTTTGTATGTCTCATTGCTCACTATATAAATTCTAAATAGAAACGTATTAAAAATATTTTATGATATTTTGAGATTCTTCGTTCTCATTATTACTATATCATATATGACTGCATGATAAAAATATTTAGAGATTATCATATTTAAAATAAAATATTTAGGATCACATTTGATAATGTATCTAATAATGGAGTATTTATTAATATATTTGTTAAGACCACTAGAGATATATCTTTATGTAAGATTTTTTATGTTAGATATATGTGTTACAATATTAATTGGATAGTATAAATGAAGATGAATGTTGTTTTTTTTGCATTTAAAAAATGAAATTTACTAAAATATCTTTGAGCACCTAGCAATCAATAAGAGTTTGATGATCTTTGTTTGTTTGCAGGTCTAAATAAGAAGATATTTCAAATGGATATGAGATATCGTTGGAATTACACTTGATATTGGAGGCATGTATTGAATACGGACACGTGATATCTGATTATGTCAATTGTAAGAATGATAAATTTATTATTGACGATACTGATTGAGATATAAGAATTTTTTTTATGAAATTCCTTAAAATATTTAATGCACAATCAACATGTGTTTGTCTATGTACATACCTATCACTTGCATTGCACTCAGGTGCATATGTAACATTATTAATATGTTTAGCAAATTTAAAGATGATCCTATATATATTATCATGTATGTTAAAATGGAAATCAAGTATATAAAGTATTAGTTTATTATTTTATCTCTTTATTGCCTAATTGCATGCGTAGATCTTAGGTTTAATGTGGAAGAGATAGATAATATTCTGACATACATATTCACTTATATGAACTAGGAACATTAACTCAAGGGGTTCATTCACGAAAAATTAATTGAGTTATTTATAAACTACGATACTAAATATGATAGTAGTTATAGTTAGGTTCCAAGTACGAACATGAATATTGTATTCTGATATGATGATTATTTATTAATTTAGCATGATGAAAATAACATGGTAATTTATTGAATAGGAGCGAGCTTTTATGTTACTTTGATATCGATTATTACTCAATTTTATTATATAATAATAACAAATATCTTAATATTATATAATAATAAAAATTATTTCTGTGCTGTCTAAAATGACACGAGATCTACTGACTCACCTAGTGTCGAGTGTAGTATCCGACTCTATTTTTCTGTTACAATCAATATTATTTCTAATAGGAAATTAATATTGTGATCAAATATTATTAAGGTACTTGCATATATGAAAAAATGAGAAAATTTGAGGTTTGATATCTAGAATCGGGCTGGAACAATAGCATAAGAGTTGTTGGCAAATGATGACTTGTGATACTTAGAGGATGTTGAGGTCACTGCTAATAATATCATCAGATGCTTATATGATGATGATGATGATGATTTGCATGCGAATACTGATTGACATTGATTTTGATGATTGTTATTTTATTTTTGGATGATTGATTTTTTTTGTTTTTTTTAATTATCATTATTTTTGTTAATCATTTTTTATAATGTAATTATAGATTTTTTTTTTTTCATATAAATATGAAATGTATCATATGATTGTATTTTGTCATATATTTTGTATTACAAATTTGTATTATACATTTTACATACGTAGAAATTAAAATTTAAATTTTGACACGATCCACCTCTCGCTACGATATGACCCGCCACTATCCAACCCGAATCTGCCTAGACTTGTGTTGGTCGTGTCATTGGGCTGAGCAAAACACAATTCATGCCGTGCTGGGCACAACATGATTGCCTTACTCCATAAGAGTATCTATTGAAACAGAACTAGAGTTTGCAAACATGTCGTGTGGGTTGTGACCCAAGCCTGACACACATCACCTTCTGCAAAAGTTGACCCATGCCACAAACATGCAGAACAATACAACCCAACATCTTGGTTGATTTTGGCCCAAGTGATCAAACCAGTCTAGCTTCTACCTGACCTAAGCTAGCACGGATGGTTGGACTTGACCTAGGCTAGATTGAGTTTGAGCTATGCCTGCTCAACATGACCTGTTCTTGGTGCTTAGGGCATGTTGGGTTTGGCCCTGCTTGACCCTGTCAAGCATGATCTGAGCAGCCTATTGGCCAACAAGCCAATGAGCCATGCCATCCTTCCCTCTTTTAGAGGCATGCTGGCACGACATTGCCCTGCATGATGGCCCATGTGGCCCACAAAAATAGTATCTGCCAGCCTGACAAGGCTTGTCTATCACCTTAAAATTTTCATCTACAATTCTAATTAATTATACTCATTGAGTTAATGATTTTCATTGTATCATTATTCATAATATGTTGCCCATGTACATAAACTATAAGATATATTTGTTATCTGAATTTTTCTGGAAAACAAAGAGTAGTTTATGACACCCCTGTATAAATCAAACGAGTCGAGTACTACTGAAATTTTGCCAATTGAATTATCAATAATTATTTCAAGGTATAAAATGTATTCTATAATCTATAAATTGAATTTGATAACTCTGTCACAACTCGAAAACAAATGATTGCTTTATATATTCTTTATTCTCAAGGTTATTATAAAAAATGTTCTCCATGTTTAACTAGTATATTTCGTATTTGTGAGAAATTATTAATGATATAAGTATTTGAATCAAAATTATTTTGATTATTTCTTCAAAATGTTCAAGTAAACCAACAACATATTTTTCAAATATCAATATATTAGTTCTTAAGTATTTTTAGGTTAAAAAGTATTTATCTATTTTAATTTAGTCTAATATTATTTTGAATTAAATAATATCTTACAGAGAAACTTACGTATTTTAGTATTATCAAGATAAATAATAAAAGTGATAAAATAAAGAAGACATTAATGATGATATTTGTGGAATAAGATGGGCACTACAACTATGTTTTTCTCAGAGAAAAATTAAAAGATCAAAATTAAAAGAGTCAAATCTAAGATTATTTGGCTTTTTTGAAGATTTTTTTTCACTTTGAATAGGCTATGAATCTCCAATTTGCTTAGAATAAACTTGAAAGATTTAATTTTCAATTTGACTTTGGAGCTACCATCTTTATTGACTTTGAGGAAAAATTCTTTCCTCTGGAAATTTTATTTTCTTTGAGCTCAATCTTTGCATATGTGTTACATAAGATGATTTAATAAAAAAAATCATTATATGATGATTTACCAATTATATGATAGTTTGGTTGGTATGGTTTTGAATTTGCAACCATAGGGTTGCGAGTTCATTTCTTATCGATTATTCCTTTCCATAGAGATGGAGGAAATTTGATTATTTTGAGTTCAATTCTCACCAATTTTACTTTGGGCTCAAAGGGCTTTTACCTAGTATAGAAAAAAAATTCTATTATGATATAATAGGTTCGTACGTAATTAAGAGGTGACATTCCCATCCTAGAATTGCTAAAAGATGAGTCTTTTTCAAAAAAATAATAATATTCGTATTAATTCATATTTTATCAATCTCAAATAATTAACATTGATATCCTTTTTAATTATTAGAATTTTAAGAAAAATATATTTAATCGCACTTAGTGTCATCTTGTTGTGTTTTAGCGAGAAAAAAAATCTTGAATAAAATAAAATTTCTCAAATATTTTGGAGATTAGCTAAATAAGTTTTAATGTAAAATCCAAAAAGACACTTAGTGAGAAAAATTATTGTAATATCTAGTTGATGAGGTAAGTGATAAAATTATATTTTTAAAAAAATATTTTAGAATATTTTTATAAAAAAGGTGTGCCATAATTGTATTAATCAAATATTTATTTGTTTTTTAATAATTATTTTTTGTGGGGATATGTTAACATAGAAAGTCATGCATATGATTTTATGATCAACATAATAAGTGCTAAAGTATTAAGACATATATGCTAATGCATGGTTATTCCTAATGATTTTTATTTTTTTATTAAATAATTTTTTTTTCTTTTCTCAAATATTTGAAAAACTAAAAAAATCTATGATCTAACTTGGAAAAAAAAACTAAGTAAAACATATACAATAACCAATAAATATATCAAAATATCTCAATTTATCTCAAATAGAGGTGGCAAAAGGGTTGCGCACCCGGTAGCCCAGGTATGACTCATGACATAACTCATCACTACAAAACTTGTGTTTAGCTTGGACTTGGTTTTGCACACAACATGACTCGAGTCATGATTGTTTGGGTGGTTTTTTCCTGTTGTTGAATTTGTATTTGGCATGACACAATCCGATTGGTTGTCTTATGAATTGAAATTGACATGGGTGAAATAAGATTCAAGTAGAACTTGATTTGATTATACAAATAAAATGCTCTTACAAGAAAAATTAATATTGTTTAGATAAGGAACATTTTCATTTATACTAATATTGAATTGACTTATTTAAATTAATGATAAATTTTATTAAATAAAACATCTCAATGATAATCCAATTATTGTGACATGACCATTGATGTGTTATGTGCATGCATACACATGATAGTTTAATTTTTTTGGCTTACATTTTTCACTTGGATTGTCTCCAATGAGCTTGATAGAATTCAATAGACAAGAATTTTGTCTACTTAAATAAAAAAATAAAAAATTAATATTTTAAATTTTAAAAATTGTATAAATAGGTAAATAATTTTATATATTTTCATACTCAATTTATGTTAATCTTTATTCTCTAATTTTCTTAAATTTTTAAATGTTAAATTTCAATTTTTTGATTCAATGTTTCTTTGTTGTAATAATAATTAAATCTTGTAATTAATGATGGTGATTCTATCCTTGCAAAAAATTAATTTAGATAAAATATTTTTTTATAATTGTCTCTAAGTTTAAAAAAAAAAAAGTTTGAAAATATATATTTGTAAATATTTAGAAATATCAAACTACTTTTTTTAGTTAAATTAAGCTCAAAAGAGGCTAGAATAATTTTAGCTTTCTAGAATTATTAGAGTATATTATATTTTTTTGACATAGAGATCATATATTTCAAGATATATAATATTTTTTCATGGAGTAAGTATGCTGATAATATTCCAACAAAGATTAAATTTTTGAGTTGTGTTCTAGATGACATTCTAGTTTATACACATACTAATTTCTTATTTAATGCGACTTTTTTAGGTAACTTTATTATTTATAGAATAATCATGGATAAAGTTAATTATCTAATTATTATTAGATTAGGTTTAGCTTATTCAATTAGTATAAATAATTATTTTAGTTTCCTAGAGTTATTAGATATCTTAGTTTATGATTAATATTTTATACATACATACATACATATATATATATATATATATATATGTATATATATATAATTAGCCTTTTGAGTTATCTTTTAAGTGATACTGTAGTTTATTTTAGTTGACTATATTATTTACAGAATAATCATAAAGAGAGTTAACTATTTGATTATTATTAGTTTAGATTTATTTATTCAATTGGTATTATTAATTATTTTTTATATTACTTTTGACATGTTCATTTAAGTATATTTCTTTGTATATTAAGATATAAAAAGAAGTATCTAAGACGTGAGATATCTTTTAATGTTTATAGAGAATTGTACTTAATCAAATATTTTGATTTTAGCTGAGAACTAGCTTGCATCTAGAGGAGGTATGCATTGTAGTTTTATATTTTTTTTAGAATTAATCATGTCTCATGAAAAAATAAAAGATATATATTTATTTTGAGATCTAATATAAAGATAAAATTTGGGTTAATGACGACTTTACATGCAATTTGTTTAGATCTGATACTTACTTTAAGAGAATAGTTATTCATTTTTACTTATTACTATTTCTTATTGTGATATTTAGATAATGAGATATATGATTTTTAATTTGATATTTTTTGAGTGGAAGAAGAATATAGAGGAGAATAATTTGTTTTCAAGGAGAAGATACAAGATAAAATTATACTTATAGTCTATATTTATACTTCTGAACAACCAATGAAGATCTTGAAGATACTTTAACTTATTTTTCTATAAGTTTAATGTTCTGATCTTACCCATATGCTTGAGTGGATGTGTCGTGATTTATAATTTTTATTTTTTGTTTTTTTTACTGTATTATGAATGAAATTACTTAACTTATAGGTTGCTCCAATCAAATCATCCCTTTAAATAAAACCTTTCTTTGTACACATTTTTTGTTGAATTTTGATATTTAACATTTTTCTTAGGTAATATGTCTTGAATGTTCCTTTATATGTTAGTTTTTGAATTGTATTCTAATAAATATATTTATTGAGCAATCTATTAATTTTTTGTCTAATATAAGATCTCTAATTAACTTTAACTTAACTACACAAAAAAAAAATTAAGAAAGTTAATAAATTGATAATTAATAATTTAAATATAATTTATACAGTCAATATAATTTTGTTTTTTAAAAAAAAAGAGATAATAATTTTTATGTTAATTATTGAGATTTACTACAAGGTGATAACTAAATTATATGTGATTTTCTTTAAATTTAAATTAATAAGATTAGATTTCAAGTTATTTATTCTATTATTATTTATTTTGATAATTATATAATAAGATATATAACTTAAAATTAAGTCTTTTATGACCAAATGAAATATAAATATAAATTAATTTATTGTATTATGAATAAGATCAATCAACTTGTAGGTTTCTCCAATCTAATCATCCCTATAAAGAAAAAATTTCTTTGTTCATATTTTTTATTGAATTTTGATATTTAACATTGCTCTTAGGCATTATGTCTTGAACGCTCCTTTAAATGTTAGTTTTTTGAATTGTATTCAAATAAATATATTTAGAGTAATATATTAATTTTTATAAAATATCCAATATTTAATTAACTCAACTACATGAAAAAATTATAAAAAAAATTATTTATTTGTTAATTATTAATTTAGATATAATTTATATAGTCAATATAATTTTGTTTTTTAGAAAAAAAAAAGAGAAATAATAATTTTTATGTTTTGTATTGAGATATAATACATGGTGATAACCAAATTAAATGTAATATTCTTTAAATTAAAATTTTTAAGAAGATTAGATTTTAAGTTATTTGTCATATTATTATTTATTGTGATAATTATACAATGAGATATATAATTCAGATTAAGTATTTTACAACTGAATGAAATATATAAATATAAATTATTTTTTTCTCAAGAAAAATATATAATATAAAACTATAATATTGCTTTATTTATACAACATATAAGTTTGTTGATGCTTTCACAAAGATCTAAGATATATTTAATAATAAGTAAGTTGATGTATTTAAAATGCTAGGTTATGTATTTAAATACATCAACTTACTTTTTAGTGTTGAAGCTTATTTAATGTTTATTTATTATATATATATTTTTATGATATGAGCACTTGATATGTGGAATCTCCTAATCTTATTATTAATATTATTATTGTTTATATGTTGAATTTCTTTGAGTTTTTTTTTTTTTAATTTTATACTTAGGTAAAAAAATTCCAAGTACTTAATATTTCTGTTTGTGATCATGGACATCTCCAGGGATTTAGCTTCTATATTGCCCAAATTAAGTTCTTTTATTTTTGTTTTGCTCCAAAGAAATCTTCTGCATTTTATTGTTTGAGGTTCATGTTTCAATGCATTTAATGTGTTGCAATTTTTCATGATACCCATATTATTGGCAAGTTTGAATCTGTTTCTTTTTGTCCTTACATCAACACCAGTTACCTTGATCAGGAATTGAAGAAAAATTATTTTTGTGAAAACTATTATTCCTCTCTAAAAATATGATCTCTTGCTATAATTGAAAATCTTATTGCAGCAAGTGGTAGTGTTCAGTTTTTAAATTGTGTGCTAAATGTGGAGTTGCAGAGAGCAAGTTGTCAAATGATACAAGCAGGCATCACCCTGCTGCAGTGGCATGTTTGTCCATGACTGCAAGTAATGCTGAGAGTAATTCATCTGCTTCAAAAGTGGAAGATGATCTTAAAGTTGCTTCTCAATTGCGTAAATTTGCATTCAGTCATCTCAAGGCAGCAACAAGAAACTTTAAACGTGATAGTCTTCTTGGAGAAGGTGGTTTTGGTTTTGTGTATAAGGGGTCAATTGAAGAAAATGGAACTGCTTCTGTGAAACCTGGTACTGGACTTACTGTTGCCATCAAAATTCTTAATCGTGACGGATTTCAAGGTCACCAAGAATGGCTGGTAGGAGTTATCAAATTCCATTTGTTTGCTGATATATAATCTTCCTGAATCGAAAGATTTGCATACCGAGAATTTATGTTAATTTTGTTTTGGCTCATATGCTGGGCAGGCGGAAGTTAATTTCCTTGGTGATCTAGTGCACCCTAACTTAGTTAAGCTTATTGGGTATTGCATTGAAGGTGAACAGAGACTGCTTGTGTATGAGTTTTTACCTCTTGGAAGCTTGGAGAATCATCTATTTAGATGTATGTGATGGAGCCTTTTATGCTGTTCTAATTTGAAGTTTTTTTATTTCGTTTGGGAAGAGTTTGGTTTCCTGATATAATGATCTGTATGGTAATGGTGCTGCTGTCTAGGTCATTGTCCTCTTTCATGGTCCAAGAGGATGGAAATTGCACGGGATGCTGCAAAAGGTCTTGCATTTCTTCACCAAGATGATAAAAGGATGGTGATATATCGTGATTTTAAGACCTCTAACATCTTATTAGATGTGGTATGTGACAGACCAAGGGCTTCTTATCATTTATCATCTTGTGTATTTCTGATGAGTTGTTATTTTAGGACTACAATGCAAAGCTTTCTGATTTCGGTCTGGCCAAATATGGTCCTGAAGGAGATAAAACTCATGTTTCCACTCGCGTAATGGGAACTTATGGTTATGCAGCTCCAGAATATGTAATGACTGGTGTGTTTCTGCAAGCCTAATCATCAATGAAATTGATGATCTTGATCGAATGAGCCATACAAGATGGATTTTGGTTGAATTGAATGGCAGCTAAAACTGGATTCTTTCAACTGAAACATTTACCATCCAACGAATTTTCAAATAATTTTATATTGAACTTTATAATTAACTGTAATTGGATTTTGTCAGCTAATAATTATGCACTACTAGCAGTGGCACAGTGCCACCTCAAATTCTGGAAAGCTGAACCAAACATCTCTTTTAAGCTAAGCTTGAGTAGTTGTTGTTTGTTTGGTAGGCAGTCTGGCAGACCCATCTTCCAACTGAGTTTTTTGTAGTGTCTTTGTTCGAGCTGGAGAACATTCCATGTTCAGATTCAAACTTCTCTAACTATTCCTTCGCTGTGTTTCACTGTCAGGTCATCTTACATCAATGAGTGATGTTTACAGTTTTGGTGTGGTTTTGCTTGAAATGATAACTGGCAGAAGATCCATTGACAAGAACCGGCCAAAATGTGAGAATAATCTTGTAGTATGGGCAAAGCCATTTTTACAAGATGTACAAAAGGTTCATAAAATAGTTGATCCACAGCTTGAAGTTGACTTTTCATCCAAAGACCTTTTGCAAGCAACACATCTAGCTAGTCTATGCCTCAATCAAGAGCCCAAAGCCAGACCCTTGATGAGCCAAGTTGTGAAGAAACTGAACTCTCTGTGTAGCCTCAAGCACAATGCCAGCTCATCATACCATTTTCTAAGCAAGAAACAAGATCCAGCTGCAGTGTATGCTGGCATGAGAATCCGCACCAATGTTTCCAGAAGTATGGATAAGCATAGAAGCCATTCTATGCCACGTGGCCACCATATTTTGTAAAAGTTCCATCATCTATCTTTCAATCTCAATGGAGAGGCCTAACCTCTGATATTCATCTTTATTTTTTTTTTTTTCATTCATTTCTTTTCTTCCTTTGTTAATGGGTGGGTGGGTGGGTGAGGGCAAAGCTTCTGATTTAGTGAACCATTTTTTTTCCTTGAAATGATTGCCCATTGTTCAGCTGATGGGGGCTTCTGCAGGAAAATGCTTTTGCATGGAACAATATGGCTATCAGGTAGAAACTGCTTTTTAAACATCTGTTCTTTCTGACTTGTTTTTTTTTTTTTTTTCTCTTAGTTTTGACTGTAATATACTATTTGGAAAACCACAATCACGTTGGTTGTTCCCTGGGTTGAAACTTAAAGAAATTCAAGATTTGCTGGACTAGGTCAATCATTAATCTGATTAGGTTTTGAAGTCAAAAATGATAGGGGTCTGAGCTGGCCTGATGAATCAAAAACGATTCACCTCAAAAATGAGGTGGCCGACACATAAATAATACAGCTCAAAAATTAGATGGCCTATTTTTTTATGGGCTGTATTGGGCCACGTGGGCATGTGGCACTCTGGCATCTAGCCTTGGATCCAGCTTCCTATGGCCTTCGGCCCTAAACACCTGGTTGGTGGCTTGTGGCTCCAATAACCTTGGTTATTGGGCTGCGTAGGTGCATTGTGGCATTTCAAGAAAATAGACCTCACAACTCGAACAAGCGCTCAACTAAATATTGGAACTTGACGTAGCTCTGTTTGTTATCTGGAGATAGAATTCTAGCTACCAGACAATCTGATATCAACTATAAAATTTTATACCTAACTCTGATATCAAATACAAGTAACTAGCCAACTTCTGATATTGAATGTTATAAAATTATTTCCTTGTGCTTACCCAATTTGGGTCTGAAACTGCATGACATGTCCTGCTTTATATTGAATGTATCTAAATACTAATTACAAGGATCTACAACTACAAGTTCAAGAGATGGTGATATATGATCTTGATAAGGGTAAAGTAAACTCACAAAGGTAACACACGTACAAGAAATATAAGTGGGAAGATGAGAGAATTCAAATTATCAGAGGGGAATGATAAATAGTATTACTTCACACTCTGATTCCACTCATTTTCTATTATATTTATAAATGCTTATATAGAAATAATTTTTTTAAAAAAAAATTGAAGACCGTAAATGTGGTACTAAATACTTGTATAATGATTTCATTAATGTTGTGATATCAACTACTTAATGATTCAAGTTGTAAAATTGAATATTAGTTATAGTTTTAGAAATATTAATTAATCCTAACATAATATGTGGGATTGTATTGTGGACAACCGGCCACAATTTGTGGGCTTGTTGGCTTCGGCCCACAACCCCCTTACCATGGACTTTGTCCACTCACTATGTAGTTTGTATATTTGTATTTATAATATGTTTAATTGTCTAGTGTTTATAATTTCCAAATGTTTCTTTTTTGATATTTTAAGTACATGTGTGCATGCGTGTGTATTACATGTAATAATTAATTTAAATTAATAATTAATAGTTAAATGATAAATAATTAATGAAAATTAATGTGAAAGTTTCATAAGTAATGGTTTAATAAATTTTGTTTAAAAAACAAAATTATAATAAATCAAAATAATTTTTTATTTAATTATCATTCATATTTAATATCTTACATATCTTTGTTTGTATGAAGATTTATTTTTTATAATTATTTGAGAAATTTATAATTTCTTTGTTAAAATTCCATGTGCTTATTTTTTTTATATTTTTCAAATATATTTAAATTTCTAATATCTTAAGTATGCAAGTTTTTTTTTTTTGTAATTATATTTATAATAAAAAAAATAGGCTTTGATATTATAGTAGATGCTGATATACATCTAATTATATATCATATTAGATAACATGAGAAACTAAGATTCTTGAGATTTATACTATTTCATGGTATTAATGTTTTGTAAATTATTGATGATAAATATAAATAATATTTAATTTTGAATATTCGGAAAAGTTTTGCCATTTGAATGAGCTACCTCATTACTTTTCTTTAATTATAGAAAGAGTGGATAACAAAAAAAAAAAACGAGAATTGTGTTTTGGTATATTAAACATAAAATATTAAAAAAATCTTAATTTTTCATAATTAAAAAAATAAATAGATAAAATTAAAAAAAAATTAAGTTTTGATATACTGAAATTAATCAACCTGTATTTTGTATTTTTAAATTTGAAAAAAATATATTTATTTATATAATTTAGAAACTATTGTTGCAACTGAAATTTAAAATTTATAATTCGGAGATTACTATTGTAAACATGATTTCAAAAGTATAATTAGTATTTTAAGTGAAGAGATGGGAAATCAAGCTCATGCTCTCTAGATTGCCAAAATAGTAGTATATTGCTCGTTCACGATATTAATATTAATCGAAGATCAAATATAATTATATATATATGTGTGTGTGTGTGTGTCTTTATATACATATCTATTTATATAGGTATATATATATATATATATGTCTTTTGATTTATATATATGTTTATATATCTAAATATATTTATATATGATTATATATGTGTTTTCATATATATATATATATATATTTGAAAATGTGGTACCTTGATATTTTGTCAATGTCTAGGGCATGAGTTTGAATCCCTTATTTGTTCTATTATAGTATTAATTATACTTTTAAAACTACCATTTGGAAATGCGGTTTCTCTGTTTGCAACAGTTGGTTCCAAATTAATTAAAACAATATTTATTTTTTATTTTCCAAATTTTTGAGGCCAAAATCTGGTTTATTAATTTTAATGCACCAAAATATAATAACTTTATGGTTTGGTGTATTTTATTTAATAATGAAAATTTAATGTTTTTTTTTTTTCAAATATTTTTTGTTGGTATACTAAAACATAAATATCAAAAAAAAAAAAAACTATAATGATAGTCAACAATTCCAAATAGTCAAGTTATAGTACTTGAATAGACATTATTTTATTTATTCTAATAATATTTGTTAGTTTATCATTTGTACAAGTTATAATGTGGTTCAAATAGGATGTTCATACAAATAATAATAAATCATAAAATATGTTCTACTCAATTTATTTTAACTTTTTGATTTATAATTTGTATAAGTGGCTAAACAATATAATAGTGAAATAAGCATTCAATATTTAATTATTCTAATAATAGTGTAATGTGTTTCCTATATTTTTTTGATTTTTTTTTCATTGATACATGACATGCATGATGGGTCATCACCTAGGACCAACGTGCTATATGGCTTTGTGTCTTTATGGTAGCTTGAACACTGCTATTCAACAAAATAATAAATATCTATTTTTAGTGAAATATGTATAGAAATAAAAAAATTAAAATATTGGATAAGTATTTAACTATTATATTGATTATCTGTATGAACTCAAGGGTTAAGGTTGAAAGTAAGAAATTATTTTAGATTTTATAACTATTTGTATGAACTAATTATTCGAATAAGAGGACGAACTATATGAATAATTAAAGAAATTATATAAATATTATGATAATAAATATATTAATACTTAATGAATTATGATATTTATTACCTAGGCTTCTTCTTTGATGAATTGCAAAATTTTATCATTGTGAAGTAATGAAAAACTAATGAATTCATATTTATAGAACATTAACTAAATTTTGTTTATTTTGTTTCATTTAATAATTTGTAATTTTATATTTATTATTATTTTAATTAATTATCACATGTAATATATTGATGAGATAAAATATAATAGAAACGAGAAAGTTGGAGGGTAAGTACAAGTGAAAGCTGTTTGGGGGATATATTTTTATGAGAGATTTGTGTTTTGGTGTATCAACCCTAAAATATTTGAAAAAAAAAAGATATATAATAATTATGTTTTGATAAATAATAAAAAAATATACCAAATTAAAATAATTATGTTTTGATATACTAAAATTAATAAATCCAATTTTTCCTTCAAATTTGGAAAAATAAAATAAAATTTGATTTAATTAATTTGAAAACTACTATTACAAATAGAGAAAACATATTTCTTGAAAGATAATTCTTTTAAAGTATAATTAATAATGTAAGTATCAAATTGGGAATTGAACCCATGCCCTTCATATTGCCAAAATGGTAGTTCATCATGTGGTCACGAGATTAATATCAATTGAAGAGCAAATTATTACACACACACACACACACACACACACACACATACATACAAATATAAATGGAAACATATATAATAATATATATAAATATATATATACATTTATAAACAAATATATAAATCATCACACACAAACACACATATAAACACACAGATATACGTACTTTCATATAAATAAATAAATAAATAAATATATATATATATATCTATTTATCTATATATTTATATTTAAATGTGTGTGTGTGTAAATACATATATATAAATTTATACATACATACATACATATCAACATATATGTGTGTGTGTGTGCGTGTGTTTGTCAATTTATATATATGTTTATATATCTACATATATTTATATATAATTATATGTGTTTCCATCTATATTTGTGTGTGTGTATGTGTATCTATCTATTTTGATTTGCTCTTCAATCGATATTAATCTTGTGACTGTGTGGTAAAATATTATTTTTGCAATATGGAGGGCATGGGTTTGATTCCCATGTCTCGACACTCACCATTAATTATATTTTTAAAATTATATTTTGAAAAATTATGATTTTTGAATTCAAGAATATGATTTCTCGATTTGTAAGAGTAGTTTCCAAATTTATTAAATCTAAATTTATTTCTTTTTTAAATTTTGGAGGACAAAATCGCGTTAATAAATTTTGGTATACTAAAACTTAATTATTTTAGAATTTAGTGTATTTTTTTTATTATGAAAAGTTTATTAGTATCATAGAAGATTTTGACTTTTGAGATTCCCCGAATTCCATCATGGGCACTCGTGGCAAAACAAATGCCATGAGTTTAGCTTTAGGTAGGTGATTACTTCCTCACTAATGGTACTAATTGAGCTTCAAGCTCTTTGAATCTCATGTAATACTAACATTGCCCTTTTTGAAATCAAATATTTGTGCATAAAGAATTATCACAATCACATATTAATAGGCCCAACTTTCCAATGATCACAATTATGAACTCAGCAAATTATTATTCTTAAAATTTAATGAAGATGATTCAACTGGATGGATTTACTTGACAAAACAATAGTTTGATCTTATCATTTATGCTCTTAAAATTTAAGTAATAAAAAAATTACTTGGTAACTAAATATGTGAGGAAAAATTAATGAAAAATAACTAAGTATAACAAATATATTTATGCAAATTATTTAGAGGTATTTATGTCATGGGCCATGGGTGATACCACTCGGCCACAATTCCATGGGCCATAATCTACAAATCAGTCCAATCATAGTGTTGGCACAGCCTAATGGACAATTCTATGTGGTGACTAACTCTGCCTGCTAACCTGTATTTTATGAAACATGCATGTCATGTTAATAGCTTGGGCGGGTTTAAAATTCCCCCTCATACATATCAATTGACAATAGAAAATGTATTACATCAATCATTGATGCCCGTTAAGTTTTTGAAGTCGTAAACCATCCTTTCAAAGATGTTTGCATTTCTACTTGGAATCCATCTTTGCTGACTGCTCCATAATTTGTTCCATTGTGAATGCATGCTGCTATCAGTCACACATACAACCTTTAGCTATAATATGAACATATTTTTAGAAGGTACCTGAGGCACCTGCCCTGGTGTAATTGTTGGAACATTTTCAGGCAACTGCAGTCAGTAAATAATTTTTAAAAATATTAGTAAAAAGTTTCTCAAAACAAAAAAGTGTTTTGGGGAAATAAAAATTGTCAATATGAGTTTGCACCTCCATAATCATCTCATTTTAAAACGTCACATTAAAATTAATGCTATATCATGTATATAAAAAAAAAAAATAATGGCAGCCGAGTAAAAACATCACTATGAAATATGATTTGTTAGGTATGCCCAGTTTTGGGCAGACCAAAATATAATGTGCTTTGTTTATTTTATTGTTTTTTTTTTAGTTTAAGGGTTTGTTTTTTTTTAAAAAAAAAAAAATGAGAGTGGGTACTCTCATTGAAAAGTATATGTATCAATCAAAAAAATGATCAGTTTTTGGGGTTACAAAAGAAGTGTGTCAGTGTGTGCGTAGATAAATGAGCGATAGACAAAACTTATACTTTAAAAGAAAAAAAATGGGAAGTGTCATGTACCACAAGAAAAAGTACTTGGTGACTATTTGCGAAAACGATATTCATCCCGCTTGGATTTTTGTAAAGTGAAATTTTATCCCATGCATGAAACATGAGATAATTTTCATGCTGCATATTTGTGAATAGTGTTCGGTGCATCAATATTTTTCATGGCGTGAATATAAGTGAAGAGTGTGTTTTATGCATCTTGTGAACATTGTGCGCGCAAATACTTTTAACTCAAAAACTGTTTTTTATGGTTGTTGCATGAATAGTAGATTGGTTGTGTGGAAACTTGAGAACCATGTTTCTAAGTGTTATGTGAGTGAACTTATCCTAAGTTTTTGATTCCCATTTTCCTGCATGCTTGTGTTAAGAAAAATGGGAATTATTCTCATATTTGATTTACATAGTACTTTGGGATCCCTTGATTACTTTACTTTACATTTTTTAAATATTACATAACTTATTCAAAATTTCAATAATAATTAAGAAATATTATTTATTCTCATTTTCTATTTATGTTTACGAGGATATTTAATTCGTGTGAAATTTATGTCTAGTCTCTAAGGAGTTCGTGTGATCTTTTAAAGAAATTATAATCTTGCTATGCTCATACCATATTTATGCAATGCTCATGTAATATTTGTGTTATGCACATATAATGCTTATGCCATGATAGTAATGTTGGAATATCTTATAAAATAGGTCTAGAATTTTAAACATAGTTTTACAAGTATTTTCAAATATCTTTTTATTTTGTCTGATCTGTTATAATTTGGACATTAACACTTTGATTGTGTATAAATATTCTGCTAATTTTGGGGATAAAACATTTATTGTGATTATATATTATTTCTAGCATAAGCAACGAAATGTAAATATATTTATTTTGGACATGTTGAAATATATTTATTTACGTAGTTTGATAGAAAATTTTGGTAACCTGGAAAATTATATTTTTATTCTAAATTTTTGGGTAAATATTCTACCAAAATTAAACCATTTTAAAGAAGATTAAAAATATCAAATCAACCTAATAGTACGACTAAAAATTTATTCCATAACTATTCTTGATATTTAGGTAATATCACAGTTGGTCCCCAACAATGTTATTGGAGGAAATATTTTTTTTGCTGGTTTTGGTATTTTTATTTTTTACAAGTTAAATTATTTTTTCAATATGAATGAATAAAATAATTCATTTGATATGATTAAATTGAAATATTCTAATTTTTCAACTTAGAAAATAAAAATGATAGATTTTCTAATGAGGAGGGATCTGTTTGAACCAACTCTTAGTGATCCAAAGCCAAAATGTATGGATAAGACTAAGTGGAAAATGTTACACTATAAAGTATCTACCACAATCAGACAATGAGTTTGGAAAAACATTCAATCACAAAAAATGGCTATTGTAAAAGTTAATAAGATGTAGAAAAAATTAAAATCGATATATGAGAAAAATATATCAAGAAATAAAATCCTAAAAATCCGATGATTGGTTGAGATGCAATTTCAAAGTGAAATTGATATGAATACTCATATAAGTCCTTTAAAATAAATGATCAATTAACTAGTATCTAAGAAAATAATACTAGATGTAGGGATTCAGGCTTCTCTTCTTCTTAGCTTCCTTCTAGAGAGCTGGGAAGTGCTCATAATCTCCTCAAGTATCTCGGCTCTAAATAACTTATTATGATGATCGTCACTAAAATTATGGTAAGTGAGGTTGTGAGATAGAGGGAAAAATGGACTTTTCTAGATATTTTCGTATTCAAGAAACTTAAAATGAGAAATTGATCAAGCTCTAAACCTACACTCGTGGAGGGAAGTTAGAGTTCTCTCAAAAAGTTCACAATAAATATTATTTCTATAACCAAGTATGATATTTTTAAGAGAAACTATCCCAAGTGAAAGAAACATCAAGAAGATTAGAAGAGTATAAGAAGAGAGATGTGGTTGTAATGATGCTTAGTAATTTTATCATAGAAAGTAACATTGTATTTTTTGGCAATAGTATATTGTACGATAAAATATAATTGGGAATGTGATTGGGTAACATATACGACTATAACCTTAAATGTTACATTGAACTCAAACTTATTTGTGACTTTTTCATCTAAGGACCATGTAAAAATCACTATGAGTGATGGAAGAATATTAAAAATTTTAGGCATCAATGATGTTTGTCTGGAGACAAATATGAGATACTGACTATTGCTTAGGAATGTCTAATATGTTCCGGAGGTTCGGATGAACTTGTTGTTCATTAGAATGTTTGATAGCATTGGTCATATGAGCAAGTTCAAGAAGATATAATGGAACTTGTCGAAAGGATCATTGACTATAGTGAGGAGTAGAATAATAAATTCTTTCTATATTACTCCATCTAGAGATAGCTCAAATTAGATAAATATTTGGCGAGAAAATACTAGTATTGACTTTGAGAAGGAGTGACCTGAGAAAGCATGGATAATACAATTTGCGTAGGAAAGAAGTCAACACTCACTATTTAATAACCACCTAGTGTTGGTAGGACTGTGGTATGACTATAAAAAGTGGTATTACCATAAAACTTTCTTCGAGGAGATTAAGAGTAGGCAATCTCAATTTATCAAGTATTTATTCCAAGACAAAATGAATATCAAAGTAATCTCTAATAATATATTTTTTAACTTCGGTTGCTTTTAGGGATCACACTAATCAGGAGAGCTTATGAGTTTAAAGTAAATTATTTAACTTTTAATTCAGCCACTTCTAAGGATCACACTAATCACAAAGAGTTTATGAGTTGAAAGTAAATAATGTAACTTTTTCTTCGGCCACTTTTAATGGATCACACTAATTAAGGGAGAGCTTATGAGTTGAAAGTAAATGATAATGCTTTTACTTCATTTTATTTTCGAGATCAGTTGGATCAAAGAGGAACTAATGGCTCGAAGGAAAAAGTTGAATTCTTATAATTTCTAGAAAACTTTTTCTCGTATGAGGAACGAAAAATAATTTTGTAGTCTAAAAAATTTTTTATGACTTATATTCACTAAACCTAAACTAAGAACATATTTCAAACTGTCCAAATAGGGCAGAGAAAGAGATTATTAGGTTCGCTTAGTATTGGGCAGAGAAAGAGATTATTAGGTTCGCTTAGTATTGGGCAGAGAAAGAGATTATTAGGTTCGCTTAGTATTGGGCAGACCAAAATATTATGTGTTTGATTTATTTACTTGTTTTTATATTTATTTTTTGGGGTTGTTTTTATTTATTTACTTTTTAAATGAGTGGATGCTCTCATTTAAAAAGTACATGTATCAATCAAAAAAATGGTCAATTTTTAGGGTTATAAAAGACGTGTGTGCGTAAAGGATGATAAATAGATAAAACTTAATCTTGTACAAAAAAAGAAAAGGGCGTCAATGTACCACGTGAAAAAATACATGATGACCATTTGTGAAAACTACCTGTGGTGTGTGTGTAAAACATGGAATAATCCTCATGCTGGGCGTTCATGAATAGTGTTTGATGCCTGAATTTTTTTTGTGGCGTGAATAGAAGTGAAGAGTGTGAACAATGTGTGTTGGGTGTGTATTGTGAATAATGTGTCTTTTTAAGGGTTGAGCATGAATAGTAGAGTGATTATGCTAAATTTTAGGAACTGTGCGTTTTGAAGTGTTGTGTGCATGAATAGAAAATGTGAATACTTGGATTCTTATTTTCGTGCGTGCTTGTGTTAAGAAAAATGAAAATTATTTCTATTTTTGATTTACATAGTACTATGAGATCTCTTAATTACTCTAATGGACTTTTGTTAAATATTATAGAATATATTCTAAGTTTCAGTAATATTTAATAAATACAAGTTATTCTCATTTTCTATTTATTTTTACAAGGGTGCTAGTTTCATGCAAAGTTTGTGTCTGATCCTTGTAGAGTTCATCTAGTGTTCTAAAGAATATATTGTGTTTGTGTTGTGTTCATGTTCTGCTCATATTGTGCTCGTGTTGTGATAGCAGCGCTCAATTTTTTTTTTAAATTACTAGGTCTAGAATTAAAAATACAATTCTACAAGTATTTTTAAATATGTTATATATTTTGTATGATCTGTTATAATTTAGATATCAATATTTTGTGTGTATGAATATTCTGCTAATTTTGGAGTTAAAATATTTATAGTGATTATGTGTTATTTGTGATGTTTGATTTTTATACTTTCCAGCATAAATAGATAAACACACACACACACACACACACATATTAGATAGTTTGAAATTTATTTATTTATATAATTTGATAGAAATTTTAGTAAACTAAAAGGTTATTTTTCCGTTATATATTTTTGGATAAATGTTTTAATAAAAATTAAACAATTTTAAAGAAGATAAACTAATAGTTAGACAAAGAATTTATCCATAACTATTCTTAGTTTTGGATAGTATCTCAATTGGTCCCCAATAATTTCTTCCTTCACAATCTTCCAAAACAAAACATGGTTTTATTTTTTGGGATTTCAGTTTTATTTTCGTTGAGCTCTATGTTGGTAAGCAATATTACTCTTTGGTTCCCTTCGATTCTCATTTGGCTTTGAACAATAGCGGGTTTGGTGATTTAATTCTAATATATTATTTCTGCTTTCTTGACATTAGCCCATCAGATTCTATTCAATATGAGTTTTGATTACCTAGTTTTCATCATGTCATGTTTAAACTATGGAACTTTATGAGATGCCTTTCTTTCAAAACATTTAAATTGTTGGGGTATATCAAGAGTTGCACAATTACATATGGGAAGAAAAATCAAGTATATTGTATTTGTTGAGATGAAGGTGAACATGGAGAACGTGGGTGGTCTAGAGAGTAATATTTTTGGTTGAAATGGACCTCAAAGAGAATAAAACTATAATCCCAAAGAAATTAACTGTATATTTTGCACTAGAAGAAAATGAATGAAGCAAAGTGGTAATTTTCAAAAATAACTGAATTGTATTTTGTGAGTGTTTTTAGTTTTTACCTGATGTAATGTTTTTTTGTTTGGGGTATTTGATGTAGTGTTTATTTTAATGTGTTGTTATAATGAGACGTGGCTTTGAAGGGAAAAAAATTCATATTGATAATTAAAAAACAATTTATTATATATATAATAAGTTTTTGAAAACAATGTATTATATATATATAATACCATACTGATTTGGAATTCAAAAAAATAAATTAATAAGTTTTTTTAAATGCTGATGTATCTCAAGGGCAAAATAAAATTTCCAATTTTATGTACAACAAAACATAAATATATAGTTTGATGTAATTTTGTCTAATTATTAAATATTTCAGTTTTTTTTTAGTAAATATTTTATTTTTGGGGTATAAAATCATAATTTACGTAATTAAAATTAAATATTTTGGATTATTAACAATTAAAATTAATTAGATGAATGTTACTTTTATCGTAATTAACATATGTATTTCACATATATTTTATGTGAATGATGTTAATTTTATAATAATTGACAAAGAAAACATGGGAAATGATGATAATGTTCAAAAATTTGTGGATATGATCCAAATCCAAACGAAGAACTCATAAATGATAATTAGAAAAAATAAATAAATTTTGTACGTAACTAATTTATTTAATAAAAAATCTAAAATTTAGGTCGGGTTTCAAAAATATACACAAACTAGTGCGTCTGGAAATAACGTGGCAAAGTAATCGTTGAAAACGGCGGCCATTGTCATGCTGTTAATTTTTTAAAATCATAAGCCGGTGTTATGAATGCTGACTATTGAAAATATTGTAGGGATCACATTACGCCCCTACCCCTCGCTCCTTTGCAGAGCTTGTGGAGCTCCGTCGAGCTCCAATGAGCTCCTTCGTGGAGCTCCAGTGAGCTCCACGAAGGAGTGAGAGGCAATGGGCGAGGGGTGTGGTGCATAATTAGATCCCTAAAATATTTTTAATAGCCGGCATTCACAATGCTAGTCTATGATTTTAAAAAATTAACATCATGACAATGGCCGTCATTCTCAATGACGGTTTTGTCACGTTGTTTCCAGATACACTAGTTTGAGCAAAATTTTGAAACTCGACCTAAATTTTAGATTTTTTTATTTTAAATGAATTAGTTCCTTACAAAACTCAAAAAAAAAGTGTGAATTTATGTTTTTCATGCGTGAATCTCAAAATGTATTATTCCAAAGTGTTTTTTTACAATTCAAGATACTAATTAAAAATTCAAAAAAAAATGTTCATTTTTTTATATGTATTTCATGATTACATGAATTACCATCAATAATTCATTATGAGAAAACAAAGGTTAAAATATTGGA
Organism: Sapria himalayana; assembly: GCA_029783825.1. Taxonomy (NCBI): domain Eukaryota; kingdom Viridiplantae; phylum Streptophyta; class Magnoliopsida; order Malpighiales; family Rafflesiaceae; genus Sapria; species Sapria himalayana. Next base: position 581,838 of record JAREIK010001723.1, read on the forward strand.
ATAAATATTCATTATTGTATTGTTGTGGATTTAGTTTAGATCTAACAATAAAATTGGAAGTAACTAGTCCCCTTAACTTACGTTAAAATTGAGTTAATGTTGAATAGTCAACTAATTAAAAGCTCGAAACAAACTCTCTGAATTGTTTTTGATTTTAAAAAATAAATTTGAAAACAATTTTAATATTCAACAATAACCTAAAGTTGAAGCTTAAAAAAATTGGGATTTGATTCCTACTTAGCTTTTGGCTCAAATTTGAGTATTGCTAATGATTCTAATTCTCAATATGCCAATTTTTTTTTTAAAAAAAAGTGTTACTAAAAATAGGAACCATAATACCAAAAACATGGTATCAAAATATTTTTTATCCGTATAAAAAATAGTTAATTAATTATTATGATTCTAAATTAAATTTTTAAAATAAAATCTCATTTTTTAAAACTTTACCAAATACACATAAAAAAATAAAACAAATTTGCAAATATACTATATATATACTATAAAAATTATGAAGAGATTAACCAACACAATTTTGTGATATAATTACAACTACAATGCTAAATGCATACCACATAATATATTCAAAATTTAAAACATATATATTGTCAACAAAATAAACAAACATGACAGAAATTTCACAGTTAATAACACATACTATTGAAATTAAAATTACCTACCCTATAATCCACAATCATAATTAATATAACATTATGCTTAATATTCATGAAATAAAAAATTGTAAAAGAGAATACCTAGATTTTTAGGTATTCTATCCATAATTGGTATAATCCTTACCCGTGCTCCTCCATGTATTCTAGATTTAGTGAATAATCTAAGCACACTCATATATATATATATATTATTCACTCTCGAGTACACCATAATCATTAATACAAGTAAAACCCCAAAAGAAAAATGAATTGAGAACACTCATAATGAAGCAAATCTGAACACATTTCAAACCACACATCTCCTTTATTTTTCGTCTTCTTGCTTTTCCACCAAGCTCAATAGGATTCAACATTGATTGAACCATACCACTTACTCCAAACATAAGATGAAGGAGATGGAGATGAGATTTTTTGTTTTTTTTAAGTTCATAGTTTCTATGTTTAGAAACTAGGCAAGTCTCTAGGTCCTTAATCTTATTAGGATAATGTATCTAAGTCAGACCCAATATTTGCCTAATGAATATTGCAATATTCCTTTGTGCCCCACCAAGATAAATACATGTGTTTTACTTTAAAAAAAACTAATATTACAAATATCACAAGGCTTTGAATTTGACTTTTATTTTAGTATGAGGGATTTAAAAATCTAAATATTATCATTAACAAGCTACCACAATCTTATGTCCTTTTAATTGCATCACATCAATTTTGATATTCATTTCAATCATATTTAATTATCTTGTTTATTAAGCACTATACATCCAACATAAATCATGCATCATAAACCATAACCAAATTAATATATTTGATAAGATTATGACCTACACTTGTTCTCTCATGCTAATCATAGAAATAAAAGGTCAACCTAGGGTTTATGAACTCTTCACAATTACCAATATCATTTTTTCTCTATTTTCAAGAGCATACTCCAATCTACGATGTGAACACTTCAAACTCCAACTACAATTCTACTAAATTTAACTCAATATAAAATTATAATTTATAATAGAAACCTCAAGTAGCATTTGAGAAGAGTTAGATGAGAACATAAGTGTAATTTAAAATACATGGAAAAAGATATGACACACACGCTATATTTTAATTACAACCTAAAATGAAACAACTACATGTCTAAGAGTCACAATCAGTCACATCAAACAAATATGATAACAACTATCCTTATTTTAATTCCAATAAAATTAATTATTTTCAAGAATTTGTAATAAATAAAATACTCATTGTAATGATTTTGACAAACACCTTGCATGGGGTATTATACAACCATTATTCTTGCTTTTCTTAAAAAACATTTTGGGATAAACAAATTATATGGTTCACATTGGCTCTATCATTGTGACATTTTGAGTGTACAAAAACTCATAGTTAACTGACACAATCATTAAAATTTAGTTGAGTGAGGATATCTTATCCAATATAGCTATGTAAGTATATGAGTCATGTACATAATAAAGTAGACATAAGTTCAGATATCATTATCATATGAATTATTTTGATAATTCGATCAATCAACACTAAATTGACAAATGTATAAGTTGAATAGATATACTTGATCATAGGGAATATACTTATATTCCATGATTGATGCATGTACTTCTGCATAATGATGTTTTTCAGTATTTAGTCAATATCATGTTTTTTTATTGGTCGAGAGATAGATTATTGTGAAAATATCGACGTGTCCTCTTGGTATACAAGGTGAAAATTATTCATTAGACTTTTGCTACTAAGGAAGATCTCCTTGTAGTTATCCCATTGGTATTTCAATACCGAAGCAACATATTATTGTGTGCTAACGGTCATTATTTCGAGTAATTATATCAATAACTTGACATAATATGGTACTAATTTTATTTATAATTTTGGTTTCATAAGTACCATACTCATAATAATTAAATATATTTCTTCCTATAAATTTTACCCATAGAATTCATACAAGCAAGAATGATTTGTAGGACTATCACTATCTTATGAGTCTACCTCACTTGCATGGTTCTCATGACATACATGTCACCACCCACCATGATTAACACATGATTCTCATACTATGGTAAAACTCTTATGTAAAATATTATACTTAATTCCCATATTACTCTAAGTTTAGTCTTTTAAGATAGCATATAATGAATTAATTTTTAATATATTTATGTATTTGGCTTCATAAGTATCATACTCGTAATAATTAATATACACCTTAACTTTGGGTTTTCACATGTTAGTTTATCTCACATATTAAATTAAAAGGACTTTCACTTCATTCTATTCAAAATACATGAGTAAATCTTGTGACTTACCTATCATCATCTACTATGACCAATATGCATTAACTCATGTATTTGTGAAAATCTTAATTTTCAATTCTAAATTACATCAATATCTATTAACATAAAAATACAAGATTAACACAAACCAAAACTCATAAATTTAAATGCTCATCACCATACAAATACATTACCAACCCTAGAATTAAATCTAACCAAATATTGGGGGATAAATCATGTGAGATGTATTGGAAAATATCTCATGGATTCTATAATTCTCAATGAATGCCCAATCTAATTTTTAAGTATTAAATTTTATTTCCAATTAATGTTGATTGTTGTTCTTCTTGGATTTGTCCTTAATTAGGGTTGATTATGCATCACTTGGGGAGTCTTGCATCATTCCATTTTTTTTCTCTTTTTTTTCTTCTCTTGGTATTGCTATTATACTTTGAAGATATGTATAATATTTTAAGTTGGAAGTCATTAAGTAGAATTGAGGTCAAAACTTTGTCATCTATTTAGATCTCCTTTAGAGCACAAATGTTATAACATTAGGATTGACTATGACTGGTGCTTAACTCTTTATAATACAAAGTCATGATGTTGAGAATAACCTTAGTTTTAGTATTGACTTTATATGCAAAATATTGTGACGCTAGGATTTCCATGACTGAGTAATTAGTCTATGAAAAACAAAGTTACAGTGCTAAAAATTAGCTATAACTTTGGTCTTGACTCATTGAATAAAATAGTATGATACTAAAATTAATAATGACTAAGTAATTATTTTTTTGGAGCACTAATTTATGATTTTGAGAATTAGCCATGACTTTGGTCTTGTCTTATTGAACAAAATGATATGGCACAAGAGTCGGCTACTACAAAATAATTTTTTTCTAGAACAAAAAGTTATGGAGAAAAATGGTGTCGTGACCCATATTTATTGATGTTTTGGTTATGTCTTGAAAAAGTGAGGCTCTGAAATGCACCTAGAGGTATCAAGCATGTCGTACCATGCCGACACGATCCATTTTTTAAGGCATGGCCATGCCACAATGCTATGGCATGCACGACATGGTTAAATTCCCGTGTCATGCCAAGTATGCCATAATGGCATGATCCACAAGCCCAACACAACACGATAGCATGACCGAGTGCACACCATGATGGACCATGCCCCATTACCCATTGTATGATGGGTGGTCGGCTTATTGGCCGGCTAATTACAATTAGCCATATGATTGATTATTTTAACAAAATTAGACCACCCTATGACAAGGTGGTTGATTTTCTTTTAAAATTGGACCACCTAAGTTACTGTGCTGCTAGACTAGGCACATGCATCGTGCCTAGCTCAACATAAGGCATGGCTTATGCCGACCTAGCATGACATGACCCATGCCATGGGGTGGCCCAGCTTGGCCCAAGGCATAGTTCTGGATCATGCCATGCTGGACTAGGCACTGCTAAACTAAGTCGGACCACAGGCCATACCCAAGCTGTCCAACCCATTTGAAACCTATAAATGCACCATAACTACTTATACCATTGAAGTACTCGACTATTGTGATTTAAAATAGTATTATGCTCATAAAGTAGTTTTTTTAACACACAATTTTATTATTACCAGCACACAACTTACAAAAGACTAAAGTTGGCTGATTTAGACCAACCCGCCATCCTATGCATCTTTTGGTTATATGCTAAGAATATACATAAAACCACAAAAAATTAAATCTACCACTAGAAGGGAATGACTATTTTAAGAATTCAAAAGCATAAAAAATTCTAAACTTTAAGTGCTGCTTTGCCAATGCTCTCATCTTGCCTCACTTATCTTCTGAAGATCCGCCAACCCTATTCCTCATCCAATTCAGCTTGCATAGCAAAAAAAACAAATACCAACAACTTAAAAGTAAAACATACTAATGTACATGGGTTCTTGATACAACCACCCTCCTCTTGCACAGTAAACATAATTATGTAGTCTTGAAAAAGGTACTCAAGTAGACTGTCAAATCAACAACTTGAGCTATAATGGGATCATCTACCTCACCATCTAACTATCGGTCTATATGATAGTAGTAAATTCTCAACTAATGTATCGATTCTAAAAATAATTATGTCTGCCATGAAATGCTTGTCCCTGAATCTAACATCGTTGTGCTCTTTTCATATCTTTTACATTATCAATAGGGAGATGTATCTTCTAATCCAAGGTAAGTCAGATGTAATTTTGATGTTTGATGGATTATACAATTTGAATTCATGTTTAATAATGACGTTTGAAGTATTTAGGTTTGGGAGTATTCCTGCCAGACACTCTGCGAGGCCTTGTAATGTAGCATCAAGTGTAAATATGTCTCCTCGTCTATGTAGTTGCTACACTTTTTTTTTTATAAAAGGTTTTTTTTTTCTATTATTAAAAAAAACATAACCCTCACTTGTAGGTGGAGGAAAACCTTTACAACCACATAACCCTATTTATAGGACCTTACATTTACAGGACAAGACCCTAACCAAAAGAACACAAAATACAAAGAAATAGGGACATTTTTACCACTATACTATTTACCCTTAGTTAAGTCAACTTTGGCAGTAGGCTCTAGCCACTCTCTTTGTGCTCCTTCATTTTTTTTATTTAACCTATCATATTCAAGGATGGAGCAATGTAGCAAGCAGCAGCAGGTAGACTTATCGCAGCAGCAAGTAGACTTAAGTGAGCAGCAGGTAGATTCATGGCAGCAACAGACAGACTCATGGGAGCAGCATGAAATTTAGCAGCAGCATCTGCTTGTACCTTGTGGCATAAAAAGAAAATGGTAGGGAGCAGGAAGAAACTTCCATACACTCTGCATAGTTATATGCAGTATATAAGATTTGTTCAGGCAGCTTCATTTTTGTTCACGCATCTTCCTTTTTCTTTGTTCAGGCAGTTTTAGATAATATATGCTCCTTTATTTGAGGTTGTATCAACATCTGTGTGGAGGCAGCTAATGACAGGAAGCAACAGGATCATACATATGGCATCAGAATCATATATATGGTATCAGCATGAAATTGCATGAAGCAGCAGCATCTGGATTATATCTAAATTGTTGGTGGAATATGACAGTCGCTCATGATAGACAACAGTAGAATCAGACGTATGGCATTAGCTAGCAGCAGCTGGTTCTAGTGGCAGGCAGCATATGAGGATAGGCAACAGGAAGAGCTGCCCATGTGCTCGGACCTCTATCTCTCATCTTCCATGTGTCATGGGCTCTTCTCTTCACATTGTTTCTAAAAAATTTCCAGCCGTCTTCCTTCTTCATTTATACACGTGTGAACCTAAAAAATCCAAAGAAAAAAAAAACGAACGTGCCTGCAAGATAACTTGGCACCCTATTACCCTTGTCCCTTGTTAAACTTATACAAAATTAGACGAAAACTCCACGGAATTGTCGGATTAAAAAATAGAATTCTCCTTCTTAACATCCTGCAAGGAAAGTCCAAATACATATTTATAGATATGCACTATTCTGCCGAAACTGCTTGGGCAGAATTAACACATACATAACTCTAACCTGTTTGCTTCTTTTTTAAATTCGTTATTCTAAATTACGTTCTAAGTTTTATTTTTATTTTTAAAGAATTCTCCTCCACCCTTCCTATTCCATTTAATAATACAGATAAACCAGTGTGGGGCAGAAATTCCCTGCAATGTCGGATTCCCGCACGAAAATTCCAACAGGAGGTTGAGACTTTGTCATACCTTCGTGGGCTGTTTATTTGTTCTAATATAAGGAAATCCCATTTTATCTAAACATGCTATTCCCTTTAGTTTATTTGGCATGGATTCCACGTTATATTCTATATCTCCTCTAGCGGTGCCTATTCTAGATAGACTATCCGCTAGATTATTAGCTTCTCTATATATATGTGTTATTGAGGCCTTCAGTTCATCCAAAAGGCTAAGAATTACTTCTAGATCCTTTTCATATCTCCATAATATTTTCTTGTTAATTACTGTTTCGACTAATAATTTCGAGTCTACCTGAACTTCTATATTTTTAAAATTTAGCTGCTTACATATCTCTAACCCTGATTTCAATGCTTTAATTTCTGATTCTAGTGCCGAGGAGGCTCTACTTGATCTGGTGAAAGCTCTCTTTACTGTCCCTGTATGATCTCTTATTACCCCACCTCCTCCTGCTATTCCAGTGTCCCTGCTAAAACTACCATCCGTATTAAGTGAATATTTGCCAACCGGTGGAGTGTTCCAATGTATACATTTAACCAATTGATGTTTTATAACTTTATAAGTGAGGTCCCATGCTTTCTCAAGCTTCTTTTCTTGTTTCATTTCCTCGATTTTTATAGGTTTCATTATTGATATATTACATATCTCCTTTCTAATATCTTTTATAATTTCTGTTAAATTCATCCTTTTATTTTCAAATTTACTTTTGTTTCGAGATTTCCATATGCACCAAATAATTAGATGCGGCAATTTCTGATTAAGCCATTTTCTGGTGAGGCTTTTCGTGTTTTCACTTTCCCATTTTTTAACTTTATCTATTAATCCATCATCTTTGTTACATATTCTTTTTTCCCCTTCCATCTCTCTCCATATTTCCGCTGCAATTGGCCCATTGGAAAATAAATGATCGGTTGTTTCAACTGCTTGTGAACAGCATTCACATCTTGATGCCATTTTTATCCATTTTTTTTGTATATTCTTATCTACCGGTATAGCATTCATTAGAGCCTTCCATGTGAAGGAACACATTTTTTGCGGGACGTTATCTTGCCATACCCATTTAAATAAAGTTTGAGTCGGTTTTTTCTTTCTGACCAGATCTTTTGCCGACTTGAGGGAGAAATTTCCTTGTGGTGTTAAAGTCCATTTCCAGCCACTCTTCTTTAGTGTGGAGTGTGAGTCTACTATCTCTTTTTGTTTTTCCATTGTCTTCCAGCTGTTCGAAGCTTTCTGAGGGGTCTTATTCTTATTATCTAAATATTTTGCCCGCATATATTTAGCCCATAGATTATCACTTTTTTTAAGTTTCCACCAGCCTTTGCAATCCCAGGCAGCTGCCGAGTCCTGAAGGCTCATTAGACCTAATTCTGCTTCCTCTTTCGGATAACAGATACTTTTCCAGTCCTTCCAGTGTAATTTATTTCTACCTTGTTTTTTACCCCATAAGAAGTTAGCCATTTCTGATTCGAGTTTTTTAATAAATTTTTTAGGGGGAAGTATGACTGATAAAATATGTGTTAGTGTGCTTTGTAAGACATGTGAGAGCAGCATTATCCTCCCCCCAAATCCCAGGAGCTCTTCTTTCCATCCTGCTATTTTCTTTCTTAGCTTATCTTGAAGGTAAGTTAGATATTCTTCCTTCAATCTCCCCTCATATATCGGACAACCTAGGTACATTAATGCCCCTTTAATTTCTGCGAAGCCTGTGATATTTTTGATTTTATCTACTAACTTTAATTTTTCATTTTTAGCAAGCATAAACTGACATTTACTTTTATTTACCATTTCGCCTGTTTCTTTTTCAAATATTTGAAGAAGATCTATAAGATTCATTAATGACTTTGTACTAGCATTTGTAAAAATTATAAGGTCATCTACGTAGGCTAAACAGCCTATTCTGGGTGTATTCCTTGGTTGTTTGAATGACATTATTTTACCTTCGGATATTCTCTTGTTCAAGTTTCGTATTAATAAATCTAAGTAGATATCAAAAAGAAGGGGGGATAACGGATCCCCTTGCCTTAAACTTCTATTAGGTTTGAATTCCTCACTTATCTTTCCATTTACAAGGACTCTTACCCAAGTACTTGAAATGCATCTATATATTAGATCTATGGTTAGCTCAGAGAAACCGAACCTTCTCAGCACAAAACAAAGGGTACCCCGTTCTACTTTATCGAAGGCTTTCGATAGATCAAGTTTGACCACTAGATTTTTTCCTCTTGATTTACCTCCTATTTCTTTCATCATTTCTGATGCAAGTTTTATATTTTCAATCATTAATCTATTTTTAACAAAACCCGTTTGTTCCTGAGATATTATTGACGGTAAAATTAAGCTTAGTCTATTTTGTAATATTTTTGCCAAAATTTTATAAATAGCATTGCATAAACTTATTGGTCTATAATCCTCGCATTTCTGTGGTGATTCTTTTTTTGGAATTAATACTATAAAAGATTTTGTCCATGATTTTGGGATTTCCGCACCTCCAAAAAAACTTGCAATTGCAAGGACTAGCTCAGTTTTAACCGTATGCCAGTTTGCCTGGAAAAAATAATTATTCCAACCATCCGGTCCTGCTGCACTTTCTTTATCAAGACTAAAGACAGCCTCTTTAACTTCTGGTTCTTCTGGGATCAATTCCATTAAATGGTTTTGAGCTTCCGTAATGGTTGCCTTAATCTCATGCATTAGAGAATTGTCTGTCCTACGTGACTGACTGCATAATTGGTTTTCAAAAAAAATTTTAAAAAGAGTTCCTATTTCTTTTTCATCTTCTACCCATTTTCCTTCTTCATTTTTTAGCCCTTTAATTTTATTCTTTTGAGATTTTATTTTAGTCATATTGTAAAAAAATTTAGTATTACGGTCACCATCTTTTAACCATTTAATCTTTGCACGTTGTTTCCAATAAATTTCTTCCATGTGTAATTTCAACCTCAGTTCTCCTTTAGCCTTACTTAGTTCTATCCGAGTTTCATTATTATTAGTAGAGTCAAAATCTTGTTCCAGTTTGGCTACTTTTTCTTCAACTTTTTTTAGCTCCTGATTTAATTTTCCAAAGACCTCTTTATTCCATGTTTTTAAGCAAGCTTTTAGCCTCAGAAGCTTAATTGATAGAACTTGCATCGGCTTGCCCTCTGCTGGTTCTTTCCAAGACTCTTTGACAAGGCCGAACATATTTTGGAATTTGAAATTAGACGTATTACCCTGGTTTCTTTGAATCGTGAAAAGCAGAGGGCTATGGTCAGAACAAGTTCTATTTAAGTGTCTAAGCCCCGTAATCCCTTGTGAGGTGACCCACTTTGTGTTACACATTATCCTATCCAGTTGAGCCCAGATGACGCCTCTTTTTTGCTGATTATTACACCAGGTATATCTCGAACCAGTGAAATCTATTTCCATTAGGTTAGTATTAACTATTGTGTCATTAAATTGTTTCATGGCTACCTTATCCGGTGGTTTGCCACCTTTCTTTTCTTGAGGGCTTCTAATTATATTAAAGTCACCTCCTATGATCCAGGGTGAATTTCTACTTGCTATATCTTTCATTTCCTCCCATAGAGGTAATCTAGATTGTTTATCGTTTTTTGCATAAACTACTGAAATTATTTGATCTGTGTTCTTATCTAATTTGAAATGTACTATTTGTTCAGTATCTTTTAATATTTCAATTTTCAGCTTATTGTGCCATAAGATCCAAAGTTTACTATTTAGGTTAGCATAAGCCTTATTAAATCCTAAAATTTCTCTATATTTATTTAATTGATCTTGCATGACCATTGGCTCTGCAATAATCATTAATGAAATTTTGTGTTCTTTAATTAAAAGTCTTAATCTATTTATCGTGGGGCTATTAGCTACCCCCCTAACATTCCAATATAGGCATCTATCCATTAAAACCTAATTTGGCTTGGGCTCGAGTTGTACACTTAGATTCATAGAACATTTTAGCATATTTTTTCATATTTCTTACTGTTTTAGGAGTGTGAGTATTTTCATGCTTAATCTCATTATATTTTACCTGTTTTCCAAGCACCATGGCCATTTGCTTTAGGGCCTCCATAGATTGGGTTCTTGAGAGATTCCCCCAATCTTCATTGTAAATATATATATCATCTTTAGCTTTCACTTCAGGCTCGTCTTGGGATACATCACCCTTGTTAATTGAAGGACAACTAAAAATTACCGATTCATCTTCAAGGAAGTCCAGAAGATCCTCATTTATCCACGCATAATCTTCAAGTTTTTCTTTCAATACAATTCTGGTTTTAAATGTTTTTTTATGTTTTCTCCTGTGTTTTACCTTCTCCCATCCTTTATTTAAGCTAACATCCTTCTCTATCTCCAAGTTAGTCTCTGTCGAAATTATTTCTTCTTGAGTATTCTTTGGGTAATCTGCTGGAAAACATGGGATATTTTCACTATCCAGGTCTCCCTTCAGCTGGATATTTTGTTTGTGAAGAGGGCCCTCCTCTTTCCTTATCCATTGCATTACCTTCTTACCTCCTCCTTCATGCCGCTGCCCATTATTCTGCTCATCTTCCCCCACCTTGCACGATAGATTTTCATGCCCGAGCCTCTTACAACTTAGGCAGTAAGGAGGAAGGCTTTCGGGGATGACAGTTTTCCAAAACCCCTCGGCCTGTTCACCTTCACCACTGCCTATCCATATTTTGTCTGGCGGTTTAGTTAAGAGGTTAAGCTCGACACATACACGAGCTTTATTCGGCCTTGACATGGTTACTGTGGCTTCGTCCCGTAGCATGGGCTTTCCCAAACACGACGAAATTGGATAGAGAGATGTTTCAGAGAATAAATGTAGTGGCAGAAACGGCAATGTAAACCATACCGGGGCTATAGGCGCCTCTTCAAGAGGAGTGAAATCCTTTGTCCACTTCAGTATACGCATGGGGAAGCCGTCGACTTGCCATAATCCCCGCTGCCATAGGCTATATTGATCTTCCAGTAGTGAGCATTGCAGCACAACATGTTTGGTGTCGAAATCAGCAAACTTCACCTTCCCCTTAAGCTTTAAATTATCGATAAATTTCTGAACTCCAATATCACGAGGCCTGCCGCGAGAGAACTTACCAACGGGCGTGTATTCGAAAGGTTCTAAGAGCCTTCGAGTTTCTTCGGCAGAGAAGATGATAACCGGAAGCCCGTTTTTATTCCCTTGAGTTCGTAAAATCAGCGCGGTTCCTTTCACAATCAAGGCAAAAGACTTATTGTTTAATAATAAGTCAGTTTTCTCCATTCTCACCTTGAATAGAGCTTGATTTGAGCAGAAATGGAGGGTTTCTCGCAAGCAATGGAGGGTTTCTCTCGCAAGCTGAATTCTCGCAAGCTGAATTCTCATGTAGTTGCTACACTTGGATGTAAAGTAGAATCCCTTCCTATTTAGTATGTCATCCATTGGAATGAACTCATTCACGAGATATCACCCAAATAATGAAATTTTAATCAAAATATGCTTATGTAATATGCCTATATGATCCGATATCGAGTCGCTCCTCATGCTGAACATATCCCACGTAGACTTTGAAGGTGAAATCACATTTATTTGGCAACAACACTAGTTTATCCACTATTCTTCTCCTTTTCTTCTTTATTCATTCCATAATGTCATGAGGAACTACCATATTAAGTTTATCAATGTCCTATTCATTATCGAACCATTATGTAGTTTAAAGCTAGTATGATCATGAATCTAGGAAAATATTATAGCCATGATGATTATGTTTCATAATGAAATGATTGTATCAAATTGGTGGTAGAATCATGATGTATAAAGAATGTCAGGCCTATTTTGGTAAAGTTAACTAAGAAAGAATATCACAACTACTTAAAATTATTTTAAAAGGTATACACAAATCATGATAAGATAATTGTCATAACTCTCTATTACTTCTCTCCCCTAGAAGGCTTTGTTTCACCGAGTCCACTAATTTTACCAAAATTCACTAATATTTATTAAATCTTCTCAAAATAAAAATTTATTGAAATCTCTATGACACATATCAATATACGTATAAACATGCTTACTTTTACTCTTCAAATGATATATTTTATTTAATATTTTGAGAACTAAATAAATTCTCATTCTAAAATTATTGCTCATCCTTGAGTAATAAATCCTTTTCCAAATAATCACACCAAAAAAGAACATATACATGATGACTATGATTGACAAGTTTTGAGTGTCATGGTGGGCTTTTATTTTGGAAATAGGATTCAAGATTTTAGAATTTGTTGAGAAGTGTATGGTTCATATTGTAAAGTGTTTATTCATCACATAGAAAAAGACAAACAAAAACCCTATCGAGTTACCTCCTCAGTAATGTTATGTTTAATATATATAGCTAGATCTTCTTTAAATCTTCATTTTGGTCAATAACTTTAGATCCTTAGAATAGCTTCTCCATATAATCTTTTTCTTCAATTTGTCTTTCCAATATTTTTTATTGCCATTAAGTTCTTCTATACTTCTTCATCTATTTGTTCTACCATGTATGCCATGACTTTGGAAAGTGTCATGGCATAATTGCCTATGACTTATTAGAAAAGTACCATGATTCTTTGTTGATCATGGCTTATGGAATTTATCTGTAAATCACATTAGTCACAACTTTACCTCTTATTGCAACTTTCATCATTGTTTCTATAAAAAAAGTTTTGGCATCAATTGAGGGCATGAATTTCTTCATTATACTTGTTTCAATAGAAAACAAAATCTCCTTATTCTTCTCATGAATGTTCTGAGGACTACTTGTCACCACCTTCTTTGGTGATGATGCAACTCACATACTAAAGCTAAAACCATTGGGAGAACATTCTATATAATATTCACCTCAATCAAGAACTAGTTTTTATAAGACATATACAATAAATTGACATGTAAAATCATTCATATTTTTGGCTTCGTAAGATATAGATTTATCTTGTGTATCATGATCAACAAAAGTTATCACTTCTTTCCTATCAAATATGTAAGTGAGCCTTATAGTTTGCCTATCACTATCAACAATTATAACTTGTACAGACTTACCAATAGTTAAATCCATAATTTAATTTATATTCAATCACCAATCTATAAGTTTCCATTGTGAAAATAAATTATTGGCTGCAAACTATAATTGAGTAGAATTATTTCTGAAGAGAGGCTTTTTCTTTGATTCTATATTTTTACAAGCAATATAATGATTTATTTATAGGCTGTAGTTTTCCCTTCTAAAACTAAAAATTAAAAATTATTATCACTCTTAAGAGTAACTGCTGACTCCTGACATTTCATCTTATACATTAAAAATGGACATTTAATATATATTCAATAAGACTCTCCCATAAACTTAAATGCTTCTGTCATCTTTCATGTTGAGCAATCTTTTGCAGTCGTCGAGTAGTATCGTAGGTAGTGGTTTCGTGAAGATATCCGTGACTTAGTCCCCAACTTGCCACATGTACTAATTCAATATGCTTGCTTCTCTCATGATTCACTGGGTTCTTGCTCAACTCAATTGCTAATTTGTTATCATCCCGTATCTCAATCGCACCGAGTTGTTGTTGCTTCATCTTGCCCAACAAATTTCTGAGCCATATCGCATGATGTACACACAAAGATGCTGCCACATATTCAGCTTCACATGTCGAGAGTGTCACGATTGGTTGATTCTTTGAAAACCAGGTAAATGCCATGTCACACATAAAAAACACATAACCCGATGTGTTTTTCTGATCGTCAAAGTCTCTGCACCAATCACTATTGGAGTACCCGACCAACTTGTAATCTGTCGTATTTGTATAGAATAACTCGAGTGACATTGTTCCTTTGATGTACCGAAGGATTCACTCTAACGTCTTCCAATGTGAATAGATTGGCTCCCCCATGAACCGACTTACAATGCCGACACTTAATACAAGGTCCGGCCTTGTGCATGTGTGATAGCGAAGGCTTCCCGCTAAACTCCAGTATTTGCTTGTGTTGACTCATTCTCATCCATCAAACTTAGAGAGTTTTGCACCTGGTTCCATTGGTGTTGAAATCAAATTGCAAGACTTCATCCTGTACTTCTTCAAAATCTCCTTTGTATATGTCTTCTGGGATACAAAGATTACCATATGTGTGAGTGAGCTTCATGTTTTATCTCCCACCATCCAACATGACAACTTGTACCAACTCACCAATAATTAAATCCCTAATTTAGGTTCTATCCAATCATCCATCCATTAATTTCCATAACACAACATAAATTAAAATACATTCATTAATATAAAAACTATTAATATATCACATAAATAAAAGTATACAAACTCTAGACTACAAGCTATTTTGATATAAAATTTTGAATCTACTATAAAGAAGGATATTTAAAATTCATCCCCAATTCTAAAGTTTAGCATATATCTTGTATTACTTACTTGCTTTTGGACTCCCTAGGGAGTGTGAAAAATATTTCTAGGGTTTGGTTGTTGTGATTTGGATTTTGGTTGGTGCATAGAAGAAAAATAAGATCGAGGTATCTTTATGATTTTTTTCTTTTTCATCTTTTCTAATAGAACATTTCTATATTACTTTAAGTAGAAATTCAAAACTTTCAGAAGAAAGTCACAACTTTGGTTTTCATCTCTTGAGCTCGAGGTTATGACTCTATAAAGTGACCACAACTATGAATATATCCTAATCTTTCTATAACACAAAGTCAAGTCATGACACTGGACAATGTCAGTGACTCGTGCCTAATATTTATATAACACAAAGTCACAATGCTAGGAAAATAATATGACTTTGGATTTGTCTTTCTTATTCTTCATATGACCATGACACAAGGAATGATCATAATGTTAGGAATAGCCTCCCATGTGCATGGTGTGGTCACAATACTGAGAGTGACTATAAATTTGGCATTGGTATCTCTTGATCATCATATAGTTGCAATACTAGAAATGGCCAGAACATTGTGAACTACCTTTCATGTGCATCATATGATGATAGTGGCTAGCATTAAGAATGACCATGGTACAAAGAATAATCTTTCTTATGTCTCAAGTGGCTATGATGCTATGAATGGCCACAACATTGGAATTGACTTCTCTCATTTATTCTATAGTCATGACATTGCAAAAGGCTATGACATTAACAATTATCTCATCATAGAAGTTGTAGTTTTATTTCTTCTTAAAGGATAAGAGTCATAGCCTTGGGGAATGACCATACCCAAGTAAATACTTTGTGTAACATTTCATGTACAAAATCATGACACTGAATAATTGCTATGACTTTTATCTGAGTAGTCTTAGCTCTATAACTTTCTATAACTCAAAAGTCATCACTTTGTAAAAAGGCTATAACTCTGAAGATTACAATATCATATTTAAAATAAATTCTCGTTACGAAGAAGTTATTGTGATTTTTAGCACTAGTAGGATATGTGGTTACTACAACATGAAATTAATATAATTATTATTTAATTGTTATGTGGTAAGTATGATTATGAATCCATGACAATATCACCACCAAAAAGAATATGTTGCATAATTGAATGATTGTTTGAATGAGATAGTAGAATCATGATGTACAAAGATTTTCATGACAAATTAAATAGAGTTTTTGTCAAGAATGAATGTCAAAGCTATGCAATATTTCATAATCTATCAATTAATCAAAAGTCTCCAAAAACTTATGGACTTCATGACTTCAACAAAATCTACTAAAACTTTAATGTTGTGAAATTGATCCATTTATATCTCATTCATATATCATCTACACATCATCTAAAAATACTAAAATTTTAAAAAATATTTGATAAGTTAAACATCTCATAGAATAATAATTCAAATCCATGTTGCAAGCACCTCCTAAAAAGTTCTTTGAATTAATTAATCCCAAGTAATTTACAAAGTCTCTTGCTCCTATTGGAAAAATAATTTTATCTCTTCCCTCAATTGAGAGGTGATTTGATGCGAAAAAAACATTGTAAAAAAGATTAGAACTAGTTCGTCCTAATTCTCAATCAAACCTCAAGATAAATATTGAAACCAACTCCAAGTCTCTCAAAAAAAAAAAAGAAAATATTCAAAACCTGTTACATCCAAGTTAACTCCTACTATACAAATTCTTCTACACCATAGATATCAAACTTGACTTCAACTAAAAATAATTCACTTGCATTGGTTGCATCTAAATTTTAGAATAGCTATCTATCATGGTAAATCTTCAATTATCTCTTAAGGTATGGTGAGGATTAGGATGTTGGACAACTTTTCCCTCATCACCATGGTTATTTCTTTTGCTTTTATTTTTCTCTATCATCTCTTTCTAAAATCTTTATCTCAAAAGTGTTCTTTTTGTTTTCTTTATATCTAGGTCTAGGGGGTTAAACTTAGTCCCAGAAGTACTGTCATTTACTTTTTTTGGTAGCTACAAAACAACATGAATAAACAAAAAATAAAAAATACTCTTACAATAAAAATACAATATGAGTAATAAGCAAAAATCACATTCATATTACTTGAAATAGTACTGCTATTTCATTAGGATAATAATGACAACTCAAGTTAATAAATTGAACTATTATAATATAATCCTCGGCAATGACATTAAAAACTTATTATGACTTCACGAGGGTACCAAAACTCATAATTAACTAACATGATCATAAAACTTGGTTCAGCAAGGATCACCTATCTATTATAGCTCTATAAATAAATGGATCGTACTAATAAAAAATGGATGTAAGTCTAAATATTAATCCCATGTGGATTTTTTTAAATAATTCAACTAATCAACATTGAATCAATGACTATTTGAGTGGAATAGATATACATGGTCCTAGGGAATATGCTCAAACTCTAGAGTTGGCACATGTACTTGTGCATGATAAAGTTTTATAGTATTTTTCAATATCATGTTTAGTTATTAGATAAAGAGTAAATTATTGTGAAAATGCCTACGTGCTCTCTTAGAATTAAGGTGACCATCATCCATTGCACTATCACTATAAATGATGATCCCCTCATAGTTATACCCTTCGTATTTCAACACTAAAGTGACATATTATTTCATGCAAGGATCATTATCACATCTACTTTTTAAGCAATACATCAAATACCCCCAACAATTGCTTTGAGTATGTATTTTTATTCTCTAACCTCAAATTTTCTCAATGACTTGATATAATATGATACTACTTTTGTTTATACTTTTGGCTTTGTAAATATCATACTCATTACAATTAAATAAACATCTTCACATGAATATCGCATATATAAGTCATACAAGGATGAATGATTTGCAATACTATCACCATCTTATGAGTCTCCCGCATTTGTATGTATCTCATGACATACTTATCATCATCTGCTATGGCTAATAAACAACTCTCATACTATAAAAAAACTTCTAGGTAAGTCATTTTACCTAATACACATATTACTCGAAGGTTAGTCCTTCTAGATAATATATAATAGATTGATTTTTAATATGTTCATTCTTTCAACTTCATAAGTATCATACTCATAATGATCAACATACCTAACTTTAAGTTATATTTTGGTTTATCTCACATGTTAAGATTTTAATGAATATCACTTCTATCTTTTTGAAATACATGAGTGTATCCAATGACTTACCTATCACCATCCATCATAGCAAAAATACATAAACCAACATACTCATGAAAGCATTAATTTTTAGTTTTAAATTGCATCCATCCATCAATATCGAAATATAAGCCTAACATAAACAACTCAAATTTAGACATTCATCACAACACAAATATATTATCAACCCTAGAATTAAATCTAGTCAGACATTGAAGGTAAAATAATGTGAGATGTATTAGAAATTTTCTCATGGATTCAAGGGTTACCAATGAATGCTCTAACTAATTTCTAAGCATACAATTTTAATTTCAACGGATATTGCTTATTGTTTGTCTTGGATTTAGCTTTGATTTGGGTTAATTAATCATCTCCTAGGGCATCATACATCATTACTCTCTCTCTCTCTCTCTCTACCTTCTCTAAGTATAACTTTTATACTCTATGGAT
This sequence comes from Sapria himalayana, assembly GCA_029783825.1. Classification (NCBI taxonomy): domain Eukaryota; kingdom Viridiplantae; phylum Streptophyta; class Magnoliopsida; order Malpighiales; family Rafflesiaceae; genus Sapria; species Sapria himalayana. Next base: position 600,584 of record JAREIK010001723.1, read on the forward strand.
CTAAGCTATATTTTAAGTTGGAAGTCAAAACACAGAATTGAGATCAATACTTTGTTATTTATTTGGATCTCTTCTAGGACACAAATATCATGCCATTAGGTATGACCACGATTGATGCTTAACTCTCTAAAACAAAAGGTATAAGAAATGACCATGACGTTGGGCATGGCTTTATGAGAAAAATATCATGGTATTATGATTTCCATGACTAAATAATTGCTATCTATAATGCAAAGTCATGATGCTAAAAATTAGCCATGACTTCAATGTTGGCTCATTGAACAAAATATCATGACATTGAAATTGACCATGATTGAGTAATATATTTCTAGAATACAAAGTTACAGTGCAAGATTTAACTATGACTAAGTAATTTTTTTTTAGAATGAAAAGTCATGGTGAAAAATGAAGCCATGACCCACATCTCTTGATGTTTTAGTTCTCTTGAATAAGTTGCAACTCTAAAGTTTTCATGATTACTTGTATCTTTGAGATACTCGGCTACCATGACATAAAAATAATATCATAGCCATTAAGTGGTTTAGATCTCGTGTGGTTGGGACTATAGGAGAACGTCATGGTCATGATGATTATGTTACAAAATAAAATAATTATATCAATTCAACAATAGAGTCATGATACACAAAGAAGGTCATGACTATTTTGGTAGAGTAACTATAAAATAATATCACTACTACTTAAGACTATTATAGAAAGTGTACATAAGTCATTATAAAAGAATTACCACAACTCTCCATTATTTCTCTCCCCTGCAAGCTCTTGCTCCACTAAGTCCACAAATTTCACCAAAAGTAACTAAAATTTCATTAGCATTGTTAAATTCTTTCAAAATAAGAATTTAATGAAATCTTTATGACAAATATCAATATAAATGCAAACATACCTAATTTTACTTCTCAATTAACAAAATTTATTTTATATTTTGAGTAGTTAATATGTAGCCGAGTTCTATAGACCAGGTTTATTAAATAAGTTCAGAAAACCATTTAATTAAAATTAAATTTAGATTAATTTTTTTTTGTGTTTAATTTAATAAATTGGATATATTTTTTATGTTATGTGCCTCATATTTTGTTATTGTTAAGGTTTAAATTAATTTGTATCATCTTAAGTGGGACAAAGTAATTAAAGTGGCATGATAAATTTAAAGGCAAAATGAGAGATGTGTCTATGTTTTATTTGGGGCAGCAGTCGAATCTAGAAGCTATTAATTGAAAGGCATGTAGATCAATAGGAGAGAAAAAAATATTTGAAAAAGAGAGAAAATAATAAAACAAAAACAAAAGATGTTTTTTTCATTAAAAAAAAGGAATTCACGTGTGAATCCTTCAAAAAACTTGGAGAAAAAAACTTATCTTCTTTTATTCTTCATTTTTCTAAGAGTATTCTACAACTCTAAGTGAAGAACTATAACTTTTCAAGGAATTCCTTCTTCTCCTTCTGCTTGAGTGTGATGGATGTGTGATAAAAGTGTAGTGGATGTGCATTGCTCATATTTACTCATTGGAATGCTTGGATAAACACTATACTTAATTTTGTTAGATCCAAAAAAGAAGCTTGCCGAGATACTTTATGATTCTAGGTATTTTTTATTATAATTTATGGTTTACATTTAATTTTAAATTTGTGGTTATACATCATTTAGTTTATTGATTATTATGGATTTTCATTTCATGGATTGATTGTGTATTCAACCAAAATCTTGTAGGATATTTTTTTTTGTATTGTTGTATATTCTACTTAGATTTGTCAGAATATAGTGAAACAAAATTAAGATTTAATTTTGAAAATATTTATGGTTTAAAATTTCATAAACATTAATATATTTCCAATAAAAAATTTTTTTGATATGTATGTGAGATTTTAAAATTTGATTTAAAATAAAAAATTAATTTTTGGCAGAATTGGGAATTAAATTTTTAGACAATTGAAAATTTAATAGGTATAATCCTAAAAATTAATCGTAGGCCAAACTAAAAATGTATCTTTGTCACAAAAAATTTGAAAAATTAAATTTTGGCAAAATTAAAATTTATTTTTAAAATTAAACAAAACATATATTTTTGAAATTAAAATATTATATTTGGTTTAATTCAAAATATATTTGTATTCCGTTGTGTTCGATAATATTTTAAAAGTTTAAATTAAAAGATTTAAAATTAGAATCATGTAAAAATTAATTAACTTTGCTTTATCCCGAATAAGTAATATCAAAGTAGGTTAATTAATTTTTACTTAATTGAGGATTCTCTTGGTATAGAGATTGATGTATTGGTTCTTTCGAGATACAAAAAAATAATTCAATAGGGATTATTGAGTTGGAACCATCCAACTATTCAATCTGGAAAATATAAAATATTAAATCTTTTAATGGTTTTGGGATTCGTTTTAAACTAATTTTTAGTAAATCAAAACTAGAGAAAATGTATAATAAAGAGTTGATAAAAACACATTGCAAGGCCACTGACATTATTTGGCAATGGGTTGAGAAAACTTTTTCCTTCACATTTTCATAATAATAAAGACAAATGAGATGAAAAAAAATATTGAGTCAAAGTATGAGAAAAATACATCAAAGAATAAGACCCTTAAATCCATTAAGTATCTCATCTCCAAAGTAGTTAACCAATTGGTATCCATGAAAATGATATTGGATTATGAGCTGTATTCATCACAACATTTCAACTTACTTTATGATACTTTGAAAATTATGATTATTCTTTTGAATACCTTATCTCCAAATAACATCCTCATCATAACTATCATTATTGATAATTTGGTGAATGAAGTTGCAAGATAGACAAAAAAGATACTCCATGTGTTTTCATTTTAGAGAAAAAAAAATGAAAGGAGTATGACTACTACTAGACTCGTATTAGGAAAGGTAGGTGAGTATCCTTCCCTCTCGATTGTTGTGCACATTTGGATAAAAATGTAAAGTTTGAAATGGGACAAAATAATTGAAGTATTCTATGTTAGGGGTAGGATATTTGGATCATAGTTTATTCAAAACTATAATATATCAGAAATGATAATGGGTTATACAAACGATGGAAGCAAAAATAAAATAACACAAAAGTGAGAAAATACAATCCAACAATCCTGAAAAAAATACAATACAATGAATTGCACATATAGATTGTAATTTAATCATAAGAATATAAATAAATTATAAAGTTCAAATAAGTATGAGGATGAGAGAAAAAAAATGTGTAGATTCTTAGTTTATGTAACCCTCAAAACCAAAGAAGAAAATGCAACCCCTTCTTCGCTTCTGTAAATTGTTATGCCAAAGCATAGAGGAAGAGAAGAAGAATATATATAAAACACCCAAACACTTCTTCCAAAAATATATCTAACCAAAAATGTATGTACATGGGGGGAGAGAGACAAAAAAATGCAAGACTTCCTTGAGGCTTCTATAACCCATAATCCAGAAAAATAAAATAGTATCACAACAAGCAAAAAAACACAGGCCCTCATATTTTTTTTTCATTTTTTTGGTTTTAATAAAAACTAGATGGTGACACTCCCTCATCAAAAGTGTATCACATATGCCCTCTTTGTGAAAATGATAATATTCCACGTGGTGGGGGTACTCCTTCATCCAAGAGTGTACCACATGTCCTATTTATAAAAATTAGAATATTCTACTTGATGGGTCACTCCCGCACAACTTTGTAAATTTTTAGTTATTGTTTTTTAAATTAGATTGTGGGATTTTATCCCATATTCTTTGTCTACCACATACCACACTTAAAAAAAACAAAAACTAAAAAAAAAAAATAGGACTGGTCTATCCAACTTGAACATACCCAACATTCTACAACTTCATTTTTAAAAGAAGAGAAAATACTATAAGTCTTCAAGGAATTCTTTTCTTCTTCCTTTCCTTGGTTGTGGGGGACACATGGTGGATGTGTAATGCTTAGGTACTTGGATTTATTTATCAAAATGCATGGAGGAGTATCACACTTATTTTTTTTCTGGATCCAAACATGAAGGTTACCAAGATATTTTCAAATACTAGGCATTTTTAATTATAATTAATAATTTATATTTAATTTTAATTTTATAGTTGCAATGAACATCTAATTTGTTAATTATTATGATTTCCATTTCATGGATTGATTATGTATCCGACCAAATTATGATAAAATACAGCTTTTGTGTGGTTGTATAGTCGACCTAAATTTGATAGAATATAATGTGATCAAAATTAAGGTTTAATTCTAAAAATATTAATGGTTTAATATTTTAATACATGTTAACATATTTTTAGATACAAAATATATTTGATTTTTCAATAAAAAAATTAATTTTTATATTAAAATAGAACATTAATTTTTGACAGAATTGAGAATTAATTTTCACACAGTTAAAAACTTATTATGACAAAATTCAAAAAATTAATTTTTTGCTAAACTAAAAACTATTTTTTTTCACATAAATTTGCAAAATTAAATTTTGGCAAAATTGAAATTTATTTTATAAATAAAATAGAAAACTATATTTTGGGAACTGAAAAATATATTTGGATGGATTTGAATATTGTGTTTTTCCAATATGTTCAATAATATTTTATACATTTAAAATAAAAGATTTGAAGTTGAAATCATTTAAAAATTAATTAACTAAATTATAGATACAGGAAACATTCTGAAATTGAGTTTTGGTATTCGAGTTGAGTTTTAACTCGACAATTTAAAATATATAATAAAATAAGATGTTTCATATTATATCATAATAAACCCATAGAAAACATGTTTCAAATAAAGAAACATTAACGAGGTCATTTTGCAAGTACCTCTCATACCACAAAAGGGGTTTAAATTAATTTTTATCATATATGAAATAAAAATAAATAAATAATGGATAGAAATCAAATTCTAAGACATTATCCATGCAAAGTAAAACCAAACAAAACTATAGAAGAAAATTTATCTTCTATTTGAAAATAATTGGTATTTTAACCAAGCACAATTCCTTCTAGCTCCTCCCTATCATAGTCTAGTTCACCACTTCTATAGCACCAACCAAAAGTGGGTATTAGGGACTTTTAGGTAATATGCAAAAGAAAGAAAGAGGGAGAAATTATAACTCAAGATGAATTTTTTATAAGTAATTATAGAAATTAATTCAAGCACTCATAAATTGATCATTTCATATTTGAGCACTTCTAATTTGAGCCATTCATATTTAAGCATTTCCTAATTCAGGAACTGAATAAATGAAGAATATTATGTAAATATGAAAATAATCATAATTATGAGATTCCCTTTAAGAAATATGATAAATATGTTTTATACCATAATCTCATCATTGTTCTTATGGGCATACTCTAATATTCTTCATTTGCACTAAGATCAATCATTAATCATTCAAAAACTATGTGATCTAGTATGATTATAATGTTTTTATTGTGATAGAGGATTTGTTAGTGAGTTAGAGATCTTATTATCTATTGCTATCAAGTATATCTCTATCTCGTTTATTGATTATGCCTCAATTAAGTTAGAATTGTTGAAGTATGTGTGATGATCATTAGTGAGATCTAGGTTACGTAGCTTGTGAAAGTGCTCTACTATAATTACATTAGAGATGTACTAGATATATAATGGCCTAAGTTTGGATATGAACTTAAGTTGTTATAAACTACCATTTTTTATAAGAATTTTTTGTTATATGAATGCATAAGTGCTGGATATATATAACCATCCTAAGTTTGGATATGAACTTTTTGATACAAACTACCATTTTTGATGTTTGACTAGCAATAATATACACGACTTCTTTGGTATAATTTGCTACTATTGATTGCTTCTTACTCATGTTGCTTATAACACTACTATTTAAGTAAAATAAATAGCTTTAGAATGATAAAGAATAATCCTTAACAATTTGGAAGCTAATATTTATTTAAACTTTCATGCATAAAACTTTCACACCTTCAAATATCAAGAAAATATCCTTGCTCTTTCTCATTTATTTACTGATATTTATGACGTCCATTCAATATTCTTATTAGAATCAAGTCTATATCTACTCATCATGCTCAAGGCATTAGAGTAACTAGGATGAGAACATACCATGTCATAGATCATAAATCCAATATCAAAAGCATATTGAACAAATATGGATCCTTTCTTGGATTAATCTATACAAAGCCTTTGTGGTACCTTATTTATAAATCTATGCTAACCTTGTCAAGATAATCTTTATGATCTATCTATATGGATCTTCACATCTAAAATACATTTGACTTCTCCTAAGATATTCATAGTAAATAAGCACTCCAACAAAGACTTGAAAGATTATAAAGTGAGAAGAAAAAAAGAAGAAGCAAGAAGAAGAAAAACAAAGAAGAAAGAAGAAGAAAGAAGAAGAAAGAAAAGAATAAGAAGAAAGAAAAAGAATGAGGAAGAAGAAGAAGAAAACGAAGAAAAAAAAGAAGAAATAATAATAATAATAATAATAATAATAATAATTAATAAGAAAATGAATAAGAATGAATAATACTAATAATAATAATAATAATAAAGAAAAATAAGAAGAAATGAAAAGAAGAAACAAAGAATAAGAAGAAGAAGAAGAGAGAAGAACAAGAAAAAAAAAGAAAAAAAAGAAATAATAAAAAGAAAAAGAAGAATAATAAGAAGAAAAAAAGAAAAAGATGAAAAAGAAAATAAAGAAGATAAAGAAGAACAACAAAAAAAAGAATAAAGAAGGAACAAAAGAACATAAAGAATAATAAAAATAAAAAAGAACAACAAGACAAAAAGAAGAAGAAAAAAGATGAAGAAAATGAATGATAATTGGATATTTTCAAAGAAGAATGAGAAAAAAAAAAGAAGAAGAAAAATATGAAAAATGAGAAAAAGAAGAGGTGGTGGAGGATGAAGAGTATGAGTAGGAGGAGGAGGAGGAGAATAAAAAGAAGTAGAAAGATAAGAATAAGGACAAAAAGAACAATGAGGAGGAGGAGGAGAAAGAGCAGAATAGGGACAAAAAGGAATGAAAAGGAGGAGGAGAAAAAGTATAATAAGAAGAAAAAGTTGAAAAATATGAAGAAGATGAAGAAGGAGAAAGAGAAGGAGAATGAGAAGAAAGAGAAGGAGAAGAAAAAGAAAGAGAATAAAAATAAGAAAAAAAGAAAAAAAGAAGATGATGACAAAGAAAAAGAAGACAAATAAGAAGAAAAAAGTTGATAAAGAAGAAATAGAAGAATAATATGTAGAAGAAGTAGAAGATAAAGAAAAAGAAGTATCTGAAGAAGAAGAAAAAAATACTATAAGAAAAATTTTAAATAGCTAGGAAAAATTCCCTAGCTAAATTAGCGAGGGAAAAATCCCTAACTATTTTCATTCCAAAATTATTTTCACATATTTAATTTTTTACATAAAATTTAATTATATATGTTTAAATTTGTATATTAAATTTAATAAAAATATAAACTATAAACCATTATTTATAATTAAAAAAAAATAAAATCAGTTATATGATACAATATGTTACATAGTTAAAACATAAACATAACAAAACTTGATTACATCTTATTCTTCATCAATATATCTAATGATAGTACATAAAGTATAATTTGTCTGTGAAATTGACGTTGATTTCTCTCCCCTAGCTCCTCAAGATCTGCATTCTGCTCTAGAACCCTAGCATGTCCCTCCATGGCTATCTGCATTGCTTTTTTTAGTTGTAGTATGATCTCCTCTTTACCTCCAACTCCTCCTTCCTTTTATCTGCCAAATGCCCTTTTTGTATCTATCTGCTCTTCCAATAGTACTTTTTTTAACCTTGTGATCTGTTGCATGTATGTATGTGCCTGTGTGTGTGAAATTTCTAGGGCTTAAAAAACAAACATACACATAGGTCTCTCAAGCATGGTTAGCATCTTCTAGTTCTTTGTCCTCTAGTACTCCATATAGATAGAGAACATTGTTATACCTGCACATGGAACATAACATACTACATTTACAAACAAATAAAGAATACAATACTATGCCACTGATATACAGATATACTAGCGCATGAAACACCAATTGCTATTTGCTAGAAATTTCACACAATGAGATGATCATGAGCTTATTTTTAAATTATTGAATCAAGATTTCTCTAAGATTTCTAGTGAACCACCCATCAATATATTCTTCTGTGTTGCCCAGCTTCACGTATCAGTCCATGGTTAATTATAAGAAAGTTAGAAAGTGGCAAACAAAAGGGAAATAGAAGTTGAAATGACAATAGGCTGCATGGTATTGAATTTTTGCACACTTGTAGGTTCATATAGAAATCCACCGAAGCAAGGAAACCTGAAAGAAACCAAAGAAAAAAAATGAGAAAAAAAATGCAATGCACAGGAAAAGAACACAAGGTAGCTCACATTTGTATTTCATTCCTCACTTGAGTTTTACAATGATCATCTTTTCAGTTAAGTTGTTAAGAAAAGGCTTGGGATTAATGGGGATGGTCTGCAACATTCAGCAATATAAAAACTAATAAACGGTGCTATCATGCACATATGCATTAGATATTTTTATGCATTTACTTAAAAATACATAGGCATGTATATATGCAATATACATGCATACAACATGAATATAGTATAACTATATGTGTCCAAACACACACACGCACACACTATTTTCCTATCTTCTCATATTCCTTTATTTTATCTATATATTGCACTTTCTAGTTCAACTGAACCATTGATGAATGCAAATGGTCATTACCAAATATCAAAATCTTTTTTTTCTAATCTACATATCCCACATGAACTAAAATTTAATATTATGTATTTTGCTTGAGAAAACTATAAGAAATTTTTTTTTAGGAAAAATAAATGACTATTTGAAAGAATATTTGATGGTTGTGAGCATGGATAGTTAACCTTGCTTCGATGCATGAGAACTTAAAAGCTAGTATTAATATCATTTACGAAAGCATATAATCTATTAATATCTCGTGTACACAAAAAATTATATCAAACAAGAAAACTTGATTACTAGTTCATACAAATTTTATTTTAACCTCTCATTATCATCCTCAACGAAATATTATCTCAACACTATTGTGAACAAACATTACTCTAATCATAAGAAAATGAGTTCAATCAACAAGAATACCAAATATACTTCATCAGGATCCTTGTCAGATTACCTATCATGATGTTCGAGTAGATGTCTTACCTACACTCCGTTGCCATTATAATAGCCCATCCAACTTCTCTGCACAACTTCACAGTTTCAATGAATACAGTTTGTCACTGATGTAATCTGGTTCGCCTTGATAAGAAGGGTCTACGCTCTATCCAAGCAACCAAATCAAATTAAAAACAAAAAAAAACAAAAAAATAGAAACTTTCATATCTCAATGCTATGCTAAGCCTGTTACGAGCTCACATAGAAATCAACATCTCGCCTCTTGCTTGTATTTTAGGCCGTAGAGCATCTTTTCTGGCTCATAAAACTCAGATTCAGCAATATCTATCCCCTATAGGTCACATATGGCATTGATGCAGTTATAATCGAGGCCTAAGCCTTGTGAGAAATGATTTCAATAACACACAGTGGGAGTGCAATGGTTTCAATAACATACAGTGAGCATGCGAAGATTTGCATAACATATAATGCATGGGTAATCATGGTAGCTAGTGCACAATGGATGCACTCATTCTATGGGTTTATAGCTCTTTTCGACACCCCCCCTAGAGTTTAGCTTTTCTTGGGGTCACTTTTGATACCATGTAAAACATTAAATCACACAACATAAAATAAATATAATACACTTGATGAATAACCTCATACAAACATTGCCCTTATATAACAAGTTATTTTTATTAGGGCAACTCACAGAATGAATAACCTCTATATCACTCTCAAAGTGTGTCTGTGTATGCCATGCATGCCTTAATGTGTAAGACATGCTAATTCTTCCTATAAAAAGCTATCAATAGAACAACGTATCAATTGATAAAGTAGAGAACATGTCACCTAGCAAAAAATAAGCAATATCACAAACATCGTACTCATCAATAAGATAGTTATATACAATATATATGTACATATAATACTATTTTGTATATGTACATATGCTGAGTATATATGTACATATATATTGAAGTGTATATATGTACATATATACTATAGCATATATACATATACACTATGGTATATATGGATGTCATATAGATATAGAACAGTAGGTATAGATATATATATATATATATATAATAGCAGGTAAAGTATTATCCAATTTATATTTCACAAAGAAGGCACAAAACATCACGATAAACATTAATAAGAAATATGAATATTATTTAAATTTTCGAAAATATTTTTAAAAACTCTTAGAGGAAAACCTGGAAGACAAGCCACGAGCTAGGCTTGGGGCATAAAAGTTCGCACCCTGCCTCCCTGCAATAGAACTCTCTCCCAGTCCCAAGGCACTACTAGGGGGTTGCTCTACCCTGCCACTCCCCACAACACCATGCTCAGATGTGGCTTTCCTAGAACATTTCTTCTCCTCTCCGTGTGCTTGGTTCAAAGCAATCACCATCACTTCATTGTATGCGACAATGTAACTGTAGAATAGTTCATGGTCGTACACATCCATGGTTAGAAACAATTCAATATGCACTCCATAAAAATAATATGCACTCCATAAAAATAATGCACATTCACAGATATATAAAAACATTAATTATAGACATGAACAAACATGAATTTGAGTTGATAGTCATACAACTTTAATAAATATCTAAAAGATGGCCAGCAATGATGTTTAGAGAGAGAATGTGTGTGTGTACAAAAATAAAATATTTCAGAAATAATGAAGATAATAATAGTTCAGGATTTTTTTTGATCCAGTGATGATCGATAAAGATGGAACCCATCCATAGAAAGAAACATGACAATGTCTGAATGCTTTAAATCAGAATTTATTCATGTATTTCACATTAGATGTCCTACAAAGATTCATGGTTATGTTAATTGGCAAAGCAAAGAACAAAACCATAATAAAAAAAATAATACCACCAAAAAAGTCTCATCCTGTTTAACTACACATAGACAAAAATAAAAAATAGTTCATAAATAATTATGTTACAAATTCATACTCATAATTAGTTATAAGTAGTTATACATAAATGTATACATAGTTACAAATATAGTTATATTTAATTATATATATTATTACATAGTTATACAAATATTTATATATAGTTATACACATATAGCTAAACATAATGTTGTATGTTGTTATACATGTAATTATAAATATAGTTACACGTGATTATACATATAATTACACTTATAGTTATACTTATATTTATACATGTAGGTATATATATTTTTTCATATAATTTTATATATTTAATAATTAGTTATTTATAAGTATAGATATATTAAAATATATTTTTATATACTAATATATAAAAATGTATATTAAATATATGTTGTTAATTATATATTTAAATATAGTTATGTATAATGTTTTTATAGTTATACATATAGTCAAAGATAATTATTTATAGTTATATGTTCTTATACCTATAGTATGTATAGTTAAAAATAGAGTTATATATAGTTAAACATATAGTTATATATAGATATATTCATACAAGTAGTTATAAAGTAGTTATACATAAATGTATACAAAGTTATAAACAAATATATAGATTTAATTATATAAATACATATATGTATACATAGTTACAGATATAGTTATATTTAATTATATAGTGTTATATAGTTATACAAATATTTATATATAGTTATACACATATAGTTATAAATATGTTTATAGTTAAAAATAAATTTATTTAGTGTTTTTATAGTTATACATATAGTAAAATGCAATTATATATAGTTATATAATATTATATATATAGTATATTAAGTTAGAAATATAGTAATATAGAATTATACATATAGTTATAAATTATTATATAGTTAAAAAAATAGTTATGTATAGTTATAAATATAGTTATAAAAATAGTTTACATAATTATAAATATCGTTATAAATACTATTATATATAATGTCATATGATTATATAATTATACAAGTGTTTAGATATAATATTTGTGTTTAAAATATTTTTATCAATGTTACACATATATAATTATATATATGTAACACTTTTATAAATATTATATAGTATATATATCACATTTATATAAACATTATAAAATATTATATATTTATATAAAAATTAATATGTTATATAAATGTTTACAAAAATGTATAAACATTTTATATGTTATATAATTGTTATATAAAAAATTATATAAATGGATAGTTTTATGTAGATGTTATATAGATACTTATAAATATTAATACAAATGTATAAATATTTATATAAACATATCAATGTTTATATATAATGTAATACGTTTATATATATTAAATTATAGACATTTATATATAATGTCATATGATTATATAAATGTATAAAAGTTTATATATACTATTATTTGTTTATAATAATTTTGGAGGCAGCAAAAATAGAACCCATAAACATTAAGTTTTTTTTTTTAAAGTTATAGAAGTAGAAAATATTAAGCATTATTTTTTTTCTTAAGTTACAAAAGCAGAAAACAATATGCAAACATTTAGTATTTGAAATCCATAAAACCATTAAAAAATGAAAAATAAAAAGAACAAAGTATACACTAATCATTTATTGTTTCATTAAAGGTGTAGAGTCAAAATCATATAAGTGATATGAAAATAGAAGAAAAAATAAGAAAATTTTGGGGAAAATTAAAAAAAATAAAACCCAAATATTATGTAAAAACCAAAATCTGCCAGTTGTAAACAAATTGAGAGAAACATAAATATGTATATAGCAGTTAGAAGGAGAAGAGCGATGATAATATTACCTGATAACAAGAAGAGGTAGATTTTGTAGATTGCTCCCATAGTCCCATTTCGCTTCTCCTCTCTTCGTCGTTGAAAGATAGAAAAAATTTTAAGTGCTTAATGCCTTAACATTTTTGTTTCACGCAAACTATAAATAAAAAATTGGATGTAAATTTATATAAAATAAAGAGACAAGAATATAAAAATAAACTAAAATTATAAAAAATTAATAATTTAAATAAAAAAAATGAAATAGATTTTTATTTAACCATAAATGATATTATTTCATAAATAAATAAAATAATATTATATAATAATAAAGTATTATATATATATATATATATATATATATATATATATATATATATATAATGGTTATAAATTTTTAAGAATTCAATTTATTTTTTATTAATATAATATGAAATAATTATAAAGGCATAAAATTTGAATCTTTTAGTCATTATAAATTTGAATCTTTTAGTCATTATAAATTTGAATCTTTGAAGTGTTTATTTAATAACCACACTAAGATATTTATTTTTTAAATCATCAAAATTTTTTTGATGTAATTATAACATTATGTATTAATCATTAAATATCAATTTATTTTATTTTAAATTTTATGAAAAATTTGAAATTTTTTTTATAATTCAAAATTTTCAATCTTTTAGTCATTATTTTTTTAAAAGATTACTATAATCATAAAAATGTTTTTTTTTTATTTTAAATAATATAAATATTTACTTGTTTATTTTTTAATTCATATATTTTTATAATTTTTTTTATTTAATCAAAAAATTGTTTATTTTAGCTTTTTATTAGTAGTAATTTTTATTTATTAATTAAAATATTTTAAAAATTATTATAATTATATAATAAATTATATAATATTTTTTAATACAAATATTTAAATATCATAATTAAAAATTCAGAAAAATAATTTGTATAATTTTTTAAATAATTTATAATCAAAAAATAGTTATTTTAGTTTTATTTAATATAAATTTTTATCCGTATTTATATATTTATGAAATTTTTTATTCCAATTATATATAAAATCGTAATAAAATTCAGATAATTATTTAGTATCAGATTTTGTCTCATTCTAATTAGCTAGAAAAATTCCGTTGCTAAATTCGTTACTAAAATTATTACTTTTCTTTATGCGAATATCTGTGATAATATTAGTGACAATAAATTTTCAATCGAACATTTCCGTCTCTAATGCATCAGTAATCTATTACAAAATTTTAATTTAAGAAGAAAGAGAAGAAATGGAGAAAGAAGAAATGAGCTAGAGGAAGAAAAAGAAGAAGAAAATGATGAAGAAGTGGAAGAAGAATAAGAAGAAAATGATGTTGAAAAAGAAGATGATGAAGAAGTGGAAGAAGAATAAGAAGAAGTTGATGTATAAAAAGAAGAAGAGAAAGAAGAAAAAAAGAAGAATAAGAAGAAAAAAAAAAGAAATAGAGGGTTAAGTATTAGAAGTGGAAAAAAATAGAATATGAAAAAGCAGAACATTAAGAAGAAGAGGGAGAATACAAAAAAAAGAAAAAGAAGATGATTAAATAGAAGAAGAAAAAGAAGAATAAGAAGAAGTAGAAGAGGGAGAAAAGAAAAGAAAAAAATAGAAGACAAAAAATTGGAAGAAGAAGAGGACGAAGATGTGGAAAAAGAAGAAAAAGAGGAATACAATGAAGAGGATTAGAAGTAAGATGAGGAATAAGAGGAAGAAGAGAAACAAAAATAAAAAAATGAAGTGGAATAAGATGATGATGAAGTAGAAGAGTAGGAGGAGGAGGAGGAAGATGAATAAGAAGAGAATTAAAATGAGGAATAAGAAGAGGAATATGATGATGGTGATTAAGAAGTAAAATAGAAAGAATAAGAAGAAAAAAAATAGGAAGAAGAAGAAAAAGAATAAGGAAGAGGAGGAGGAGGAGGAGTAGGAGATGATGAAGAAGGGAAGGAAGATGAGGAAGAAGATGAGGAAGAAGAAAATTAGGAAGAATAAGTGGGAGAAAAAGGAGAAGAATTGAAAGAAGAAAAAAATATTAATAAAAATATGAAGAAGATAAAATAAATAATAATAAGAAGAAGTAGACGAAGAAGAAAATGAAAAAAAAATAAATAAATAATGAAAAATACGAAGTGGAAGAGGAAAAAGAAAAAGGGGAAGAAGAGGTAGAAAAAGAAAAAAAGGAATATCAATAAGAATAAAAAGATGAAGAAGAATAAATAGAAAAAGAGCAGGAGGAAGAAGAACAAGAACAAGAATAAAAAAAAGAAAAAAGAGTATAAACATGACGAAGAGAAAAAGGGAAGAAAAAAAAGAAGAAAAAGAAGCAGAAAAAGTAATAAGATGAAAAAGAAGAAAAAGAAAAGAAAAATAAGTAAAAAGAATAAAAAAAATAAGAAGACAAACTAGGTTAGGAAGTGGTAAAAGAAAAATAAGAAGACGAAAAAAAATAAGAGGAAAAAAAATAACAAGAGGAAGAAGAAGATGAAGAAGAGTAAGTAGAAGAAGAAGAGAAAGAAGAAGAGGAAGAACATGAGCAATGAGTAGAGAATGATAATGAAAAATAAGAGGAGGAGGAGGAAGAGGACGATTAAGAAGTGGTGGAGGAGGAAGAAGAATAAGCAAAATAGGAGGAGGAGGAGGATGAAGAAAAAGAAGTAGAGGAGGATGAGGAAGAAAGAAAAAGAAGTAGAGGAATAAGAGGAAGAAAAAGATGAAGAATAAGATTAAGAAGTAAAAGAAAAATAATAATAAGAAGAAGAGGAAGTATAAGAGGTAGAAATAAAATAAGAAGAAGAAGAACAGAAAGAAGAAAAGAGGAAGAAGAAGAAGAAAAGAGGAAGAATAATAAGAAGAAAAAGGAAAAAAAATAGAATAGAAAGTAGAAGAAATATAAAAGGGGGAGGAAGAAGAATAATAAAAATAAGATGAAGATGAAGAATAAAAAGATAGATGAAGAAGAATAAGAAGAATAAGAAGAATAAGAAGAATAAGAAGAAGAATAGGAAGAAGAATAAGAAGAAGAATAAGAAGAAGAATAGGAAAAAGAAGAAAAAGAAAAATTAAAAGAAAAAGAAGAACAAAAAGAATAGGAAGGAAAAAAAAGATAAAGAAAAAGAATAATAATAATAATAATAATAATAATAAGAAAAAGAATAAGAAGAGGAAGAAGACGAAAAGGGAAACAAGAAATTGAAGAAAGATAAGAAGGGGAAGAAGAAGAAGAAGCAGTAGAATAAGAAGTAGCTTTCTACTAGCATGTATAATACTAATAAATATAGTGGTTCCTCTTCATCTTGTAAACAAACTATCGAGATTACTTTGATTTAGTGGTTCTTACAAAATACATAAATATAGCCAGAGAAATATTATTTTAATGCATTACACAAATCTTCCTAATATAATATTTCAGAGATGTTTATTTAATCTAACATAGTATATCTATGCATATATAAAGATCACACAAAAGCCACATTTGATAAAAAGTGACAATATGTTCAAACAAATGGTCCATTTAACATAATCTAAGATTATGTGTCATGCCCTTCCACTTTGTCATTTTAAATCTTCGAAGTACATTTATGCTAATACTAAGGAATATTTTTTTTTTGGAAATTTCATAGAAATTCACAAATATTTTTTTCTTTTGGCATGTCATGTAAATTAATCACTTAATTTCAAATTTTCTAATAAGAAAGTTTGATTATCACATCCTTGAAAAAATGGCTATTTCTAGCATTGATGTTCAATGGGATTACTTTTAGATGGGGTCTTCCATGACTTCTTATAAATGCTTCACGAAGTTAATATGAAAATCTAAATTAATTTACAAATAGGGTGTTGATCCAAGTTTGTAGGAAGCTTTGTTAACCCTCTTTATCGCATTAAATAATCTTTTATTCTACCTTATTTATCATTTAATAAGGTATTAGATAGACTTTGAATTATTGGAGAAATAGTTTAACTAGTAGTAAGTGTTCTATAAGTCTAAAATGATGTCACTAATTTTTTTTTCTTTTTATTTTCTTCAAAACCATCAGTATGTAGGATGTATCCATAAACCATTTATGATAATGACATTGTACACCATATTTAGCATTGGTATTTTTGGGTAAAAAATTTCTAATGATTCATTCTAATAGGCACTCATGTAGTACTCCATCAAGTCATCTTTTTTATCTAAATACTAATTTTGAAAGTAAAAATTGATTTAAATATTGAAATTATAGTCTAATTTTTTGAATATATCAATCTAAAGTCAATGAATCACAATATAATCGTCACACATAGTGCCCAATTTAGTCATTATATGCTAGATTATTATTCAAGATTAAAGATTTAGATAGTTCAAAGTCATCATGTTTCTAGGCACAAAACTTAAGTCCCCAATTAGGGCCATCATGGGATATATATTCATCATTTAAATGATTTCCACACATAGCCTACTTGATTTCATGATCATCAACCCATAGAAAAGTCAACTTCATAGGCAAAATTGTTTCATTCTCAATTGGGCAGCAAAAACATGTTAGGGGAAGACAACATAATAACTTGAATTGTATCAATCATTAATAGGTTATAACATAGAGAAATG
The DNA here is from genome assembly GCA_029783825.1 of Sapria himalayana. Classification (NCBI taxonomy): domain Eukaryota; kingdom Viridiplantae; phylum Streptophyta; class Magnoliopsida; order Malpighiales; family Rafflesiaceae; genus Sapria; species Sapria himalayana. Next base: position 618,090 of record JAREIK010001723.1, read on the forward strand.
ACTAATTATTTAGTTGCACTAGCAAAACCATCCAATTAGACTTTGAATCTATATATAAATAATTTCATGGATAGTTATTGAATACAACTTTTATATGTTTTGTCATCTATTTTTTTTATTTGCATTGTGTGTGTGTGTGTGTATCAATAATTTAATCATTTAACATTTTTTTTGTAATACATTTTCTCATACATTTTGGAAAAAAAAATGTACATTTTTTGTATATAAACTAATTCCTTTTTTTTTATAAGTAATATAAAGTAATAATTAAATAGCTACTTGAGTTTCACTTGGCTATGTGTTAATAAGTCACAAATAACTACTTAAGCTTCACTTTTGACTTCTCTCAATTATAAATAAGAATATAATTCAAGTTATCATGGAATGAATTATCATGTTGATTTTGTCTTTTGACTATCAGGCCACCAAAAAAACCTTTATCATCTAATTGATGATTAAGAAATTTAAATGAAATTTCCCCAAAGAACCACCATAGACATTTTCCTCATCACAACTCACTATTGATTGTTTGATTTTTATTTCCTTGTGTAAAATGCTGATTTATTTCTAAGGGTAAGTACTTTTTACTAGAATTATGATCAAAAATTTAGAGCCCATTTTAAATAATATTATAAAATATATTGAAATATCCTACATGAAGAAACGAAGAAATATAATGTTCAAAATAAATATTGAAATTAAAAAAAAAGATGCTAATATAATGGGTGAAGGCCTCATTTTATAGCTTCAAGGAGGTTTCAAGATTCCTAAATTTTTGATGTGGATTTCATTGATTCTTTTCAATATCATTAATCATTTTTTTTTTCAATACTCCTCGTCAAGTTGGAGCATATATGTCATCCCAACTTGTCTAAAACTTTTGAGAGAACATTGTTGGATACTTCTTTAGTAAGGATATTAGCTAATTGGTATTATGATTGAATCTTTCGTAGTCTCATAATATTTTCTTCTAGTTTTTCATTAATGAAGAATCTACCTACTTCAATATATTTTATACAATCATATTGGATTATATTATGAACAATATCACATGTTGCTTTGGTATCACAATATAGTTGATTTGATGTTTTAAAAAGTTGCTTATATCTTGTAATATAAAATTTAACCAAAATGCTTCGCAAATTTCCAATGTCATTCATCTATGCTCAACTTCTATACTTGATCATATAATGATATTCTATTTCTTGTTACTCTTTCTAACCAAGTTACCTCCCAATCAATATCAATATATATATATATTTATGTTTTGTTATTCGGTGTTTTTTAGAGAATGAGATTTTCTTTGCAAGAGCAATTTTTAAATACTTAAGAATTTTCATGTCTTCATTCATTTGTTTGTCACCTAAATTATGAATGAATTGGCTAGTGACACTCATGGTGTAGGCAAGATCTAGTCTCATGTGAGCAAGTACATCAATCTATCCAGAAGTCTTTGATATCTTCCTTAATTAACTAATACATGATTTGTCTCGCTACACAACTTCGGACCGTCTTCTATTGGAATATCAATGAGTTGACAAGCTAACATTTTAATTTCTGATGACAAGTATATGGCATACTTTCTCCAAGATAGGAAGATTCTTTTATTTTATTGGAATACATGAGTACCTAGAAAATATTTTAAGAGATGTAAGTATTCCATTTCAAATTCTCTTGACAAATATTCTTGTAGCCAAATAATTTACTTGTAGCCATATAATTTTATTGTAGCCAAATAATATTGCTTCTTCAGAAATACATGTAGCCAATCCCCATATAATATAAGTGTAATGATTTTCTCATATTGTTTCTTTAAAAAAATGTGTGGTCATAGTTAATTTACCTTTAACCAAATAATGTCATAGATTTTGTAAACCACCCAAACCAAGCTCTAAAAAATTATTTTAATTAATACAGTGATTTGTTTCGACTGCATACTTTCCAACCATGTATCTTCCTTGTCATTGCCCTGATTAAAGTTCCAAGTAAATTTATTCGGATAACTTTCCATATAAAAATGTATTTTTAACATTTTACTATTGTAATTACCAATCTAAATTTGTGGCTAAAGATAACAAGACTCAAACTATATTGATTTTGGAAAATATTTCATTATAGTCAATCCCATAAGTTTGTGAGTATCCTTTTTCCACGAATCTTACTTTGAAATATTCGATCATACCATCTACTTTTGTATTTTATCATGAAGATTTATTGGTACCAGACTAGTTTTTTTTATATGATAATAAGCAAGCTCCCGAGCACGATATTTTCTTCAAGAAAGCTAGTTCTTCAATGATTGTGGCCATCCATTTTAAAGTCAATTAAGACTTCCTGTGCACTATTAGGCATAAATACAATAGATAATTGATTGATATATAATATAGTTATTTTTGACAAGTGACATATTAACATATAATAGTTTATGAGATTAAGATATCATTATAAAATATCCCAGCACGTCCCATTTGACACCTTTAGATGCTAGGGTTGTTATTATTATGCAGACATAATTTCAGTCTACTTATTATAAGATTCCTAGGTCCATATATAGGAATGATATTATTAATATTACAAGTAAAAAAACAATAATTAATAAATTTAGACAATATAGTGGCATGGTATCCATGACATCTAATATCTAGACTAGTTATGATGATGTATCTTTTGCATGCCTCACCACCCACTATGTAAATTCTACATATAAACTTAATAAAAAGATTTTAGGATTTTCTGAGATTCTCCATCTTCATGATGACCCTACTATATATGAGTGCATGATGAGAATTTTTAGAAATTATCGTATTCAAAAATAAAATATATAGTATCACTTTTGATAATACATCTAACAACATTGTAGCTATTAATATATTTGTTAAGACCAATAAATATAGACAATTAGAAAATATTTTTCACGTTATATGCATGTGTCACATTATTAACCTGATAGTACAAGCGAAGATAAAGGTTGTTTCTCCCACATTAGAAAAAATATGAAACTCACTAAAATATATTTGAATGCCTGACAGACAATAAAAGTTTGGTAGTTTTGTTTGTCTGTGGGTCTAAGAAGAAAAAATTCCAAACGGATGTGAGACACTCTTGGAATTACACTTACCTAATATTGGAGTCATATGTTAGATACGAACACATAATATACGACTATATTAATAATAAAAGTGATGAACTTATTATTAATGATACTGACTAAGATACATGAATCTCTTTTATGAAAAATTTGAAAATTATTTATGATATGATGAACATGTGCTCATCTGTGTATTCTCCTACCACTTGCATTACACTTAGGTACATATGTAATATTAATAGTACGTTTAGAGAAGATCATACATTTAGCGCCATATATGTTGAGATGGAAACCAAGTACTTAAAGTATTAGTCCACCATTCAATCTCTTTATTGCCTAGCGGCATACATGAATCCTAGGATTAAGATTGAAGGGATAGAGAATATTTTGACATGAATACCCATGTGCTTGAACTAGGAACACCAAATTGAAAAGTTCATTCTCCAAAAATTGACTGAGTTATTTACATACTATAACACTAGGTATGGTAGTAGTTATGACCACACTCTGAGTATGGACATGAACACTATATTTGGAGACAATGACTTCTTTATTCAATTAGTAAGGGGGAAATTATGAGATGATCCATCAAATAGGAGCGAACTATATTGGTACATATATATCAATTACTATTTAATCCTATTACATAATGATAATAAGAACCTTGATATTTTATATTAGTGAAAATCATATAAGTCCACATATCCCATATTGTCTAAGATGACATGGGATCTACTGACTCATACAGTCTCGAACATAGTATCAGAGTCTACTTTTTCTGTTATAATCAATTTTATTTCAAATAGGAGAACAAGACATTGAGACGTTTGTAAGTATCAAGGATTGAGAAGGTTTGAGGTTGGACATCCAAGATAGGGCTGGAATGAGAGCATAAGAGTTGCAGCAGATAATAACTCATGGGGCCTAAAGATATTAAGTCTACCACTTGTGATATCATCATACACTTACACGATAATGATTTGCATACAGACACCGATTGATATTAATATTGATGATTATTATTTTTATTTTTGGATGATTGGTTTTTTTATATTATTATTGTTTATATTATTGTTATTTTTGATTATCATTTTTTTATGATGCTATGATTGATATTTATTTCATTTCATATGAATGTTGTATGTAAGATTCAATTGTATTTTTTCATATTTTTATATTTGCATTGTGAATTTGGGATTTTTATACTTAAAACCAAAAACCAGCATGACCATGACTCATCTCCTAGCATGACCATGACTCATCTCCTAGCATGACCATGACTTGGCTCTTAGCATGACTCAATATGACCCTGCACGCCCCAGCATGACCTAGTCCAATTCTACCCGAACTCATGGCAGTTGGGCCATGTGAGCCAGGCAAAACACAAGTCATGTTATACTGAGTATGACACAGCTACCATATGGGGCTGTGCCCAGCATGACATGGTGGTCTAACAAAGCCACCTAAAAGTGGATCGTGTTGTTAAAGGAGTCAAATGGGCCATGTTGCTTGGGCTTGGCTCGGGAGCCCGGACCGATTCAGGCATGTCTAGCCTGACACAGTGCGGTCCAAGGACAATTCATGTCATATTGTGCCGAGGAAATTAGACTAGCATTTTGTGCCAGGCACGACTTGGGTGCATGGCACATGGGCATGACATGGGGCACAACCCGACATGTGTCCAAGGTTCTGCTAATCTGGTAAGTATTCAAGATTGCACTCGACTCGAAGCCACAACATGGCGATGACGCAATGCCTGATAGCAGATGCAGTGAAGGCATGACTCCATATGGGTGATGTGGTGACGGCGCGATGCAAGATGGGCGATGTAACAAGCCGAACAAGTCATCGGGAGTGCTCGTATCCTTAAATCAGGGCACAAACTAGCCCAAAACCTGGCTGACTTTGGGTGGTGGCCATGCCGGGTGTGCCCTTCAGGGAATCGTGTCATACCTGACACAACATGTGGGCTTATGCGAGCATGAAAAAAATGAGCCATACCAGCCCAACACGACCCATTTGACACATATAAGTGTCGACACGACATGATCGTCTAACACCTCTAACTACTAAGATGAATTTGATTTTACTTGTTTCTCTGCTTTTTTTTTTTTTTTGATAACACTCACTATGAGATGATTTAGGGTCAAGTACTACATATATTTAAATAATGACCATATATATGAATAATAGCATGTTTACACAACTATATCTAAAAATTATATAAATAAAAATACTTATAATTTTTCTTTGGTAATACAATCATCAATAAGAAAAAAAGAAATAGGGGCCCATAAAATCATCATTTGATACCATATAAAATAAATATATTATGGGGAGAAATGATAAAATATAATACTCAAAAAATATGAAAGAATACTAATATATTGGGTGGAGCCATAATTGTATCGCTTCAACTTCGAATGGGTAATTTTTTTTTTTAATTTTGGTTTGATTGACTTTTTTTTTCATCAAATGTGTCTCGTGCTGCCTCGGTAAGTTTAAGTTGTTGCCCTATTCCTTCCCGACGTAAGTTAGCTGTTAAGTTTATTCAGAGACTATTTTAGTTCTCCTCATTTAACGTAGTTGATGAAGTACCTGTTGTTGGGTTACTGTCTCAAGAGTTTAGATGGAAATGGGGCTATTTCTTCTGTTTTTTTTGCTGACGAGTGGAAGTACCGGGCTTCAGTTTCTGGATTATCGCACTGTAAGCAATTGAATTCCACCTATTTTATGTGCATCCGTTAATGCATGCCTTTTAATTGACTTGTTGCCAGTCTTCAATATGGATTCTTAGGTGACTAATGGGAGTGCATATGGTCAAGTGGTACCGTCGACGAATGAAACTGGTAACTAATTTTTAATATGCTCAGGGATTGGCACAAAACTGCCATATTTCGTTTTTCTCTTTGATAAATCCTGGTACACACATACACAAACATTACAATGTGCATGTTGTCAGTTTTGTTAATACACGATGACAGTTGCACTTAAATAAACAAGTAATCTCTCCCACAAATGTGATGAAATGTGGAAATGTCTTTCTCATCACACCACCAGATCACACTTGTCCCCAAGGGCTATGTTAAACAAGTGCAACACATTATTGGCATAATTCTTGTATCTGATTCATTTCCAATTTCCATGTTATTATTTTTCTTATGTATTCTTTATTTCATGCGGTGTGCTTCTCAAAATTAGCTTTAATAACATAAAAAACATATCTTTGGGTTTGTGACAAAATGCAAAGCAAATCCATTGAATCTTTTCACCTTCTTTTGCAAGAGTACTCTTCTCTTATCTAAAGTACTTACTTGACTGAACTATTAAATCTTTAGTCTTAACAAGTTATTGTCAGAGTGTTCTGACATAATTTGTTGGCTTGGTGGGGTAATTCATACAAGCCCAACATATGATCAACTAAATAAGGACATTATAAGTGCAGCAAATTGTCCATTGGACATCCACCACATAGCAAGTATGTAATATCAAAAATGTGATGAATGTTTTAAATGAAACATGTATATTCATAATTAGTTTGTATGTAGCATATTTAGGTATTGACCATAATGTAAGGACATTCTAAGTGATAATGTATTTTATTTATTTTCATGTCGTGATGAATGTACTATATTATTTTTTTATAATTTTATATTATGTTAGAGCATGCTAGAGAAAAATTATAATGGTTAATTACTTTTGGAATTGTAATAAAGCAGCCACCTTGTTAATCATTGATTGGCAATGTCAGTGATGACTATTTTTAATCAATATTAATGATAATTTTATAATATATTCTTTGTTTAAAGGAAGTTGTATTTTTGAAATAATTTGGTTTATGTTTTTAGTTTGTTTATAATGTGGGTATTGGATCCTAAGTTCATTGATCCTAATTTTTTTGTTGTTTGAATCATGTAGCTCTCGAAGAAAGGTTTATAGGCACTATCAAGGTGTCATTGTTGGTTATAATATCTTACAATTCACTTTAGGTTGAGTATGAAGATCATACTTAATGCATAAGATTTTTGGTTTAGTAATGTTTGAGATAAGTTAATATTTTTTATAATTTTTTCTTTGAAATTTAGAGAAATTATATTTAATGAGTCTCAGACTTGAAATTATTATCCTAGGACAAAAATACTTATTATTGTATTAATATATGAGTTCTAATACATACAATATAAAGACTTTTTAGATTATTAGTTATCTGAATACTATTCATATACAAATATTTTTAATTTTGTAGTTCTTATAAGATTTAATATAAGGTTTAACATGAGAATCAATATGAGGTTTGGTATGAGGTTTGACATGAGATCCGATATAAGGTTCAATATGAGATTCGATATGAGGTAGAGGTATCAAGTGGGTTGGGTAGCTCGTGCCCAACACTAGGCATTGTCGTACTGGGCCATACCTGGCCCAGCATGGCACTGTCCATAATAATGCTTGGGTCTGTTCTGGCTTGAGGCATGACACAGTATGAGTCGTGCCGGGTCAGGCACGACCTGGTTGCCTGGCCCAAAGGCATGATCAAATGGCACGACCTGTCATGGATTACATTGTGCCCTAGAACTTGGCTAGGTTTCGGGCGACGGGCTTCCATGATGCTTTAGTCATGACCCATCAGTTGTCGGGCTCATACTCATGCCTTGGGACTCGATTTGGCCTTCGTCTGATTTTAGATCCTTCTAGAAGCATTGAGCTGAATTGACTCAATGGTTCAAAAAAATTTTTTAAATCGAGATGCTTCCAGCCATTGGATGCACCCTCAATGGCTAGGATAGGAAATCTGATGGCTATTGGGTTTCTGCCCGAAATAATAAAAAAAATAAAAAAAATAAAAAAAATAAAAAAAATAAAAAAAATAAAAAAATAAAAAAAATAAAAAAAATAAAAAAAATAAAAAAAATAAAAAAAATAAAAAAAATAAAAAAAATAAAAAAAATAAAAAAAATAAAAAAAATAAAAAAAATAAAAAAAAATAATTTTTTTAAATCTTTATAATATCTATATATATCTCTCCTTCATTTCTCAATCTCATACCTTATATTCTCTCTTTTTCTCTCTAATTTGAATTCTCTAATTCTAAGTCTAATATCTAACCTGATCCCTTTTATTTAGGCATTTAGCTTTTGGGACTTGGTGTGGATTATGGATATCAGATATCGGACATTGGCTTCGTTTTTGGGAATCGACATTCCATAAATGGCTAAATACTAAATAAGTATTATTTTTTAAATTTTATTTAGTTTTTTAATTTTAATTTTTATTAATAATGTAATAACAAATATTATTTAATTTAAAAAATAGAATTTAGAATATAATTAATAAATTAATAAAAATCTAAAATGATAAATAGTAAATTTAATGATGAAAATGAGATTAATATTAACATAAATATAAATAAATTTTAATATTGAAAATGAAAATCCTATGGAAAGGTTTGATGCCGTAGCTGTCAAAATCTTGTTTTCTCTCATGGTTTCGACTTAAATATTTAAAAAATCAAAAGTTAGAAAAAAATCAATAATTTGGACTTACTTTAATATTATATAAAATAAAAATATTAATAGTGTTGATTAAAAATTGATACAATATAATTATTATAAGAAAATATTAACTTGTAGAAATGTATGTGAGACTAAGTATCAAAAGAGGCATGTTGAATAATGTATCAAAAAATATGGTACATTATATGTTAAATAAATTCAATTGAGTGGTGAGGTTTTTAAGGTTAGATCTAGTTCCATTCTTATGTTGATCTCTTTCATATATCATAACGAGTTAGCGAAAGAAGATATGATCAAATTAATTATCACGATGAGTCTTTTGATTAAATTTTCAGATGATCAAATAGTAGTATCATACATACTTATTTGTAGTTTGTATATTATAAGATTTTTAAGTCCACATCTAGGAATATTATATTAAAATATTATAAGTTAAAAAAATGAATAATAACTAATGAATTTAGGAATATAGTGGCATAGTGTTTGTGATGTTTGATATCTGGATTAATCGTGATAATGCATCTTATGCATGTCTCACTGTCTACTATATAGATTCAAAATACATACAAAATAAAAAAATATTATAATTTTTAGAGATTCTTCATTCTCATGATGATTTAGTCATATATAAGTGCATGATGAAAATTTTTAGAGAATATAATTTTAAAATAAAATATATAATATAATATTTAATAATGTATCTAGTAATCAAGTTTCATTAAGATATTTGTTAGGATCATCTGAGATGAGTTATTATAAGAGATTTTTTATGTTGGATGTATGTGTCATATCATTAACTTGATAGTATAAGTAGGGATGAAGATTGCTTTCTCTATTTAAGAAAAATATGTTATTCATGAAAATATTTTCAGATGCTTAGCAGACAACAAGAATTTGATTTTTTCTATATATTTGCAGATCTAAAGAAGAAATAATTTTAAATAAATGTGAGTCATCATTGAAATTATACTTACATAATATTAGAGTCATATATTATATATGAATACGTAATATCTGACTATGTTAATAATAAGAATGATGAAGTTATTATTGAGGATACTGCCTGGAATATAAGAATTTTATTTATAAATTTTTTGAAGATTTTTATAATATGATAAATATGTATTTGTTAGTTTATACTTTCATAATTTGCATAATACTAAGGTAATATGTGTAATATTAATAGCATGTTTAGTAAATTTAGAGATGATTTAATATTTAGTGATATAATACTTGAGATAATAATCAAGTACTGATATATTATTTTATTTTTTTATTGTCTGGCTGCCTGTAAGAACCCAAGGATTAAGATGGAAGGGGTAAATAATATTTTGACATATTTATCATTGTGCATAAACTAGGAATACAAACTTGAAGGATTTATTCACGAAAAGTTGAATAAGTTATTTACATATTATGATACTAGGTATGATGGTAGTAGTAGTCATGCTCTGAGTATGAATATGGATATCTTATTCGGAGATGATTTATTCTCCATTCAATTAGTAAAGAGAAATTGATGAGGTTGATTGTCGAATAGGAGCGAGCTACTACGGTACTTAGATATTTTTACTGCTCAATTTTATTATATAATGATAATAAGAATCTTGATATTTTATAATGTTGAACATTATATGAGTTAACCTATCTCGTGCTGTTTATGATGATATGAGATTTATTGATTTTTTCAGTATCGAGCATAATATTAGATGTTACTTTTTCTGTTACTTTTAATATGATTTTGGATAAGTGAATAAGATTGTGGTCAAATATTATTAAGATACTAGTATACATGAATGATTAAGAGGATTTGAGGTTGAGCATTCATGAGCAAGATCATGCTGGAATAAGAGCAGATGAGTTGCTGGTAGATGATGACTCATGAAATTTTGAAGAGATTGAGTCCACTGCTAGTGCTACTATCAGACGCTTACATGATGATAATTAGTTGCATACTCATACGAGTTGATATTGAGATTGAGCCATTGATTTAGTTGAGCTTGCTACATTACCACCACCACGATTAAGATTGATGATGTTTATAGTTTATTTAATGTTGTTGATATGATTTGTGAGCTATGCTTATGATTTTATATTATATTATTTTATTTTGAATTTACTGATGAATGACTAATTAATGTATTTGTTGATCTTCTTTGTGATTTATGTGAATTTAATAAATAATATAATATAATATAATATCGCACTCACAACTTATAAATATTTATTTAAAATATGAAATTTGTAAAAAAAAATTTTAAATAATTTATCTATAATTTCGAGGATGAGAAGGTGATTTGAGTCACAAGTACAACTGTGCAAGTTGGTCTTGGACTCGAACTCGAAGTCCTAGCCTCCTAGGACCTAGCATAGCTAGGTCCTAGGATAAGGCACTAAGTTGAAAAATTGGGCTTGAACTGGCATGACCCTTCATGACCTGGCCAAAATTCGGCCAGACTCATGTCAGCGAGCTGTGCTGGGCCATGCATGGCTGACCAAATTTAAGTTGCACGGCATGACTTTCGTACAGTGTCGCACTTAGCACGACACGACTCCCATGCAGTCCTGTGCCAGACATGACATGGTGGCCTGATTGAGCGTTTGACACCTCTAATATGAGATTTGATATGAGATTCAATATGAGATTTGGTATGAGATTCAGTTTAGATTGGGTTTGAGATTTGGTCTAGGTTGGGTATGAGACTTGGTTTAGGTTGAATATGAGACTTGGTTTAGGTCGGGTATGAGACCTAGTTTATGTCGGGAATGATATTTGGTTTAGGTGGGGTATGAGATTAAATGTGTCAAATGGGCCATGCTGTGTCGTGTACGGCATGGTTGGGTTATTGTGCCATGCCTGATACGACATAGTGGTGAGGTCCATTGGCTCAACATGGCATGGTGGGCATGGCCAAGTGCATGGGCGTGCCCTACCATGCCAAATGGCTAATGGTGGCATGACCATGCTGAATGTTGAACGATGGCTCGGTCATGCCTGCTCATGTCGAATGGTCCTGCCTGACCATGCTGAATGGCCATGCCTGATCGTGCCGAATGACTGATGGGTGGTTGGCTTATGAGTTGACCAATTATAATTGGCCACCTGGTTGATTTTTTTTTTAAAATTTATTATTTTTTAATGGAGTGGTCAATTTTTTTTTAAACTTGACTCGTGATGGGGGGGACGGTCACTCATATTTGTTAATTATGTTGTCTGGCCAGACACACGGGTCGTGCCTAGCCTGACATGAGATACGAATCTTGCCGGCTAGCACGGCACAAATCGTGCCATGTGGTGGACTAACACGACTCAAGGCACAAGTTTGGACCGTGCTGTGCTAGGCTAGTCACTGCTGAATTGGACCGGGCCAAGGGTCGTGTCCGCCTAACCTATTTGATACATTTATATGAGATTTGGTTTAGGTCGGATATGAGATTTGGTTTAGGTCGGATATGAGATTTGGTTTATGTTGGGTATGAGATTTTGCTTAGGTCGGGTATGAGATTTTGCTTAGGTTGAGTATGAGATTTTGCTTAGGTCGGGTATGAGATTTTGCTTAGGTCGGGTATGAGATTTTGCGTAGGTCGGGTATGAGATTTTGCGTAGGTCGGGTATGAGATTTTGCTTAGGTCGGGTATGAGATTTTGCTTAGGTCGGGTATGAGATTTTGCTTAGGTCGGGTATGAGATTTTGCTTAGGTCGGGTATGAGATTTGGCTTAGGTCGGGTATGAGATTTGGCTTAGGTCGGGTATGAGATTTGGCTTAGGTCGGGTATGAGATTTGGCTTAGGTCGGGTATGAGATTTGGCTTAGGTCGGGTATGAGATTTGGCTTAGGTCGGGTATGAGATTTGGCTTAGGTCGGGTATGAGATTTGGCTTAGGTCGGGTATGAGATTTGGCTTAGGTCGGGTATGAGATTTAGTTTAGGTTGGGTATGGTTGACTCAATTTTCTTGATTGTGAGATATTTAAAGAGAGAATTATTTGGATCGTATGCATAGCTTTTTATTACTTAGTAATTGTTATTATTATTAACAAAGTTTTATTCTAACTATTAAAATTCAATTATATGTATCCAACTTTTGTAATATACCATGTTAAAAATAATAATAATTAAATTATTTAAATTCTTATTTATCATTTTTACCTAATTTTTTCTAGGTTATCTCTAGTTATTTTTTTTATTCAAATAATCTCACACTTCTTAATTGATATATTATGAGGTTTGTTAGGTGTGACCAAATTATCGCGGGTGGTTTTTATTTATCTTATTATATATGAGAATTATTTTAAATTTATTCATAATAATTTCATTTATAATTTTATTTTTCTTAGTCTTATCAAATTTTTATTTTATTTTTTTTATCTCTATTTTTTTTATTTTTTGTGTGTATCGCTTCTTAATAATCCAATAGTCACTTTTATAAAGTATAACTGGTTTTATAACTATTTTATAAAATTTTTAAATATATTTGATACTTGTTTATCATAAAAAAGTCATGAGTTAACTATAACTTTGATCAATTTCATCTAAATTTTATGAGATATATTATTGTCAATTTCTTTATTTTTATTCAAGATTGAACATAAATATTTCAAATGATTAATTTTTGATATTTTTTTACTTTGTTATTTTGATTTAACATCATTATCGCTCAAAACATGTTTAAACTTATTTTAAATATAATGTTTTGATATAATTTATCTTAAATTTCTTAGACTCAAATACAACCTTTTAAATTTTATATTTTCTACCTAAATCTTTTTTAGCTTTATCAATTAATACTATATCATATATATATAATGTACATCAAAAATTATTTTCTTGTAAATCTCTCATTAATTTATTTTAATTAGTACAAAAATATAAGAATTACATAATAATTTTTGGTGAAATCCTATAATTATGAGAAACTCATTCATGATATCTCGAAGCAACGAATTATTGATATCAATTTCTCATACATATCTTTGATTAGCTTAATATATATGCTCAATTTTTTTTTTTGTATGTAATGCCTACTAAATTAAATATTTTGGGGCTATATCATAAGTTTTTTAAAGAAGATAAAAAGTCATGTTCATGTTTTTTTTAATTTTTATATTTTTTGATTAATAATTTAATTAAGTAAATAATCGATAAAATAGGCCTATTTGATATAAATTTAAATTAATTTTTTAAAATTCTTTTTTCTCTTGGTTTATATTCGAATGATTTCTTTTTTAAAAGTTTCATTATTGTGACTCATGAGCTCGTTAAATATCCTAATCAATTACATTTCATCCTTCTCATTTATGACCTTCAAAATTTAAATATGGATACCATTGGGCCTTGTGTATTTTCTTATTTTTATCTTTTTGAAAATTTTCTTAATTTCTATGAGTCTTATCTTCGCTATATATTTAATATTATTTTGCTTTTTATCATTCTCAATCCTTCAATTTATATATGTGAACTTCCTTATAAAAGATGAAAGTATATTTTCCATCTCTTGTTAATTTCTTTATTTTTTAATATGATCTAATTGTTATTATTATGAATGTGCCTTATAAGATTAATACCTCTATCTTTTTTTTTATCATAGTTAGATTATACAAATTATCTCTCTTAATTTTATAGTTTATTATATAATTTATAATTAGTTTTTATGGGTAGAGAAAGCTGAACACTAATTTTACAAAGATTATTTTTTATGATATTTCAAAGACTTTGACACTTCTATAATGTAAAATGATTTTAGAGCTTGAGATAATTTTTTACTCATCCAAGACTATCTAATTTGATAATATTGTTGTACAATTAATGAATTTGATATTATCAAAACAATAAGAATGTTTTGAGTTTAATTTTTGCTATTTAACATTATTAAGTTATGACTTAATTTAAAATGCTATATTTACTTGAGGTTGATCTAGAGTTGGTGACAAGATTGAGATATCACTTCTCTTACATTTTTTATTTGTATTCTTTAGGAGACACTCATCTTTTAGGAGTCAAATTTTTTATATAGGAGATTTATCATTGAGGATTACTATATATTTAATGCATAATGGGACATAATCATCCAATTTAGTGGCTATTAAAGTGAGATTGTAGGAGCAAAGATAAAGGGAGATGTTTGGAGACCTCATTAGTGAACTCTTTGTAAGATGATTAAACATATTGATGGCTGCAACTTGGGCATGTAAATCCAAATTAACTTCGAACCTAACTTGATATTTGGGTTAGCTTGGGCACCCTTTTATGCAACTCACATCGGTGTTGTGTTCATTTTAGTTTTATCTCATAATTTTATAGCTTATTTTATTATTTTTTATTGTTATATGATAATAATATTCAACCTGAGTTATTTCATTCATGATATTAGAGCCATAATTATATTTTATTTTTTATTTACATGGCTTACAAAATTAACATGGTATTAGAGCATTGAGAGAGAAACATGTGTATTATATTAATATAATGCACATGATTGTGTGTGCTATAGTGCATGCAATTGCATTTTAAAGGGAAGGTGACACACAATTATTGTCTGCCATCATTTAAAGCTCTTGTAGATGCATTGTGTGCAATGTGCTAAGGAAGGAGTGGCACATCAAAATCTGATAGTGGTGTAGTGTATTCTTTGTGATAAAATGTGTGGTGGTACAAGATAATAGGCATGATAGTTGTATACGATAGAAGGCACAATTGTATGTGGCAATAAGCACAATAATAGGCATGGTAGTTGATGCCTCAATTGTTTGATTTGACACAATAATAAGCACAATGATAGAATTAGGGTTTGACATAAATCTTAATTTGGTTTTTAGAAAAAAGCTGAATCTTGGGCAGAAAAAAAGGTTTTTGGAATAAACTCTAATTTGACACAATTTGATTTTGGGTAGAAATTAGGATATGAGAAGTAACCCTATTTTTGAATATTAGACTATGTATGAATATATAGAGAGGGATTGTTACTAAATAGGTTGAAAAGTCTTAATTTAATATACACACTATTAGATGATGAGCCACATTAGAAATAATTAGTAAATATAATTTTTAGAGAGAAGTTCAATAGTTTTACATAATATTGAGAGAGATTTATTATTGGTGTCATTCAAGGTTTTTGTAGAGTTCATCAATTATATATTTGCATTTATTAAATAGTAGTATACAAAATTAATATCTAATACATCAATATATATTTTCTTTCCTTCAAGTATTACTGTTTGTCTTAATGTTACTTATACTTCAGATTTCTTAATTATCGACACAATAATTAATATTTATATCATTAGTAACTGAATATAATTTTTTTTGTTCCTAAAAATATTATTATAGCTAATGATAAATCTTGTAAAACTATTAGATATAATATTATTTAGCTTGAATATTTTTTTCTTGTATTATACTTATCTTTGATTGTATTTTTAATTTATTTTTTATGAGTTATTTTTTTAGATAATTTAACTTTAATTTTATTTATTTTTGTTGATGTTTGTTTGTTTGTTGGATTGATAGATTTTGAGAAATATTCAATTTGGATATGAGCAGGATCAATTATTTGTTTTCTTTTCTATGGTATGAATTTTTTTTAGATGTTTGAGTATGTTGAAGTTTTTATCTATGAATTTTTAGTTTGTTTACTCATTCCTAACCAAATTAAGAATATTTTATCTTATTTTAAAGGTATATACTTTAGAGTGTGAGACATATTAGTTAGGAACGTATATAAGATTTTTTTATTATGAATGCTAGTTTGATATAAGTAAGAATTTATTCAATTTGATATACTCAAATATATGAGGACCTAATAGAGATGTGATTAGGGAGAGCTTTATATATTTGTTTACTTTTGTCGATGACTATTCGATTTGATAGTTTTTTTATTTTTTATATATTTTATAAAATAATAAAAAATTAATATGATAAAATTATTAAAAAAAATAAGTAAATATTTTAGAATACTTGTTAGGCAGATTCAATACTTATTACATGAATTATAAGATGTTACACCATATATTTTGTCAATATTCCAATAGAATGGTATTGCTTAGAGAAAAAATTAATATCTGATTAAAATAAGTTGGTATATGTGACCTTGATGTATGTCTATTTTAGATAATCTAGTATTCAAAGAGGGTACCAATATTTTTTTCTTATAGATTAATATGATTTTAATGATTATTGATGTTTTTTTTTTGAAAAAAAACTTATTTGTATCGAATTGGGAAAGAGTGTGAGGAGAGGTGTCAAACAGGCATTGCCTTGCCAGCAAGGCTTGTTTTTATTTTGGCTTGTTCGGGCCATTGTTTTATGCCAATCACAACACTGTTGTTATCATGGGCTATGCTGTGCCGCACAGTTTAAAAAAGGGGTAGCTTGGCATGACTTGTTGGTATAGCTTTTGGACAGATCATGCTGGGTCATGTTGGATCGTGTCCGGTCAAGTTGGGTTATGTTTGGCTAGGGTGACCTAGGTTAGGCAATAGGCAAGACTCACTTGTTTTGCCAGCCAGGTTAAAATTAGCTTTTATGGGCCGTTGTATCTGGTCATGCCTTGCAGAGCCTCCTATGTCAAAAGATTGACATGGTATACCTGAACCATGCCGTGGTCTGTCCCACAGCACTTTTAGGAATGGTTCTTAACCATGCCATGCCATGCCAGACACGGTTGAATTGTGCCTTGCCATAGGCCTTGCTTAGGCTATCCAGTCCCGTTGACATCTCTGAGTGAATCTGGAAATTATGGTTGGATTTATTATTTTTTCTTTCTCGCTTATAGTAATCTATGGACTATCAATTAATGGAAAGGGTTTTCCATTAGTTATATTTAAACTTGTTGACACATAATATGATGTCACTTTCATGTAGTTATCATTTTCATCAATATGTACACACACACACACATACACATATCATGTTGATTCTGAAGAGAGATTTTTCTTAAAGCAAAATCTTCTTTGGGCCTAAATGAAATAATATTTAATTGATTTTTCTTGATACATACTCATGTTGAGATAAAAATTAGGAGACTTGACAACGTAGAACTTAGAATTTATTTTGGAGAATATGACATACCTGGTATGCAAGATCAAAGATAATTTCGTTGATGAGGTGGTTTTGTCGTACTTTCATCTTGTTGGGTCATTTTTCTAATTTTAACCTTTTAATCATTTTTTGGAAATGATAAATGAATTGTACTTAGTATTTAATTTTGTAGGTTCTGTTATCTTTTTGTATCATTTTTTATTTTATTTCCTTTGTTATTTCTCTTGCTCAGATGTGTCCAATGGGCCAGACAGCCTGAGTTAGGCTTGCGACACAACCCTAGCCTGGCTTATGACATGATTCGAAAAAGCTATGTCAGACATGACATAGCATGGAGCTGTGCTAATATTGGGCATGTGCCATGTTGTCATTGGGTATGTGTCCTGCTGGCCAATTTGCCCGCATGCAGAAGCATGATACAATCCATGCCATTTGGCTTGTTTTGTGTGTCAGCATGAGCATCATGAACCTGACATGGTGCATGGACTTGACACACTCTAGTTTATGCTGGAATTAAAAAACTAGGCACATAAAGTACATGCTCCTCTATTTTAAATTTTTAATTATGAGGAGCGTGAACCCATGTGTCCCATTAAAAAAAAAGGTCTTTGGGCTGTTGGTCGTTACATGGCAATGGTTTGCGACAATGACTGCAACAGGCCATTGGACATCATCACTTTTGAATTAAAAACAAAAACAATTTTTTTAAAATAAATTTATTATAAACTGTTGGAATTTTGTCCAACAGTTCTGAAAAGAAATTCAAATGCTTTTCAGTTTCTGCTCGAAAACATTTAAAAAAAATAATATTTTAATTTAAAAAAAAATTATATAAATAAGTTATTAATATTTATAATTTTTCACATTGAAACGATAATTTTTTCTCTTAAATTCTCTTAGATCTTAAATTTGTCTTACAATTTGTTTTTTTTTTATTTTTATTTGAATAATACATTATTAATGTTGTGTAAATTATTATTAGTGAGCTGAGTCATTCCACATATCAATTATCAATGTAACTTGTTGTAGTTTTGGACTTATAATTAGTCGAATTCAGATTTGGGTATTAATTTTTGCAAGGGTAGTAATTTTTAGATATTCTCTATTCTTATGATGATCTTATTATATATGAGTGTCTGTTGAGGGATTTCGGTAGAGGTGTTAAACGGGTCGTGCCGGGCCGACCCAGCCCATTTTTTTGGAGCACGAGCGTGCTTTCGTGCCGGGCCGGGCACGGTTACTGTACCGTGCAGTGCATGGCCCGGTTACCGTATCGTGCCGTGCCCGGCCCGACACGGTTTAAAAAAGTCGAGCCTGGCACGGCCCAAAGGCACGGCAGGCCGTGCCGTGCCGAGCCGGGCCCACTCGGGGCAGAAATTTTTTTTTAAAATTTTTAAATATATTTAAAATTTTAGATATTGTATAGTATTATATATTTATAATTTTAATAATTTTAAAATTAAAAATTAATTAAAAAAACAAAGTTTAATTTTTTTTTGGTAATATCAAATTAGTAAAAATTTTATTATAATTATTAATTATATAATAAAGTTATTAATTTTTAAAAGAAAAATTAAAACAAAAAAAAATAAATCAATACATTATCTTAGTAAAAATAAAAATTAAAAAAAAAACATAAACAACACAAATGAAAAATTACCAATCATCCATTTGAAACCGAAGGTCTGAACAAAAAAAATTATAATTTCAACACAACGTACAAACAAAGTGTACAATCAATTAAAAAAACTTCGAAAACAAAAAACAGTTGATCATCATCAATCGGCATATCATGAGAATCATCAGCCGCAACATCAAAATCAGTATCATATGGATCATCATCATCGGCAATCAACTCCTCCGCCATCGTAGTGTATGTGGATGCGACTGCAGTGCCTGACCCACTCCCAGCTCCAGCACGATCATGGATGCTAAACCTTGATTCCTCCCAATCCTTCAAACAAGCCAAGGTCTCAATCATATCTGGATTTAATCTCGATCTCCTATCCGAAATCACGTTCACTGCAATAGAAAAAGTAGACTTCGATGCTACGCTCGACACTGGAGGAGTCAGTAGATCCCGTGCCATTCTAGATGGCACGGGAAAGGTGGACTCATATGATTTTCACCACTGTAATAAATCAAGATTCTTAGTATCAGAATGTGATAGGATTGAGCAGTAATCAGTATCTAAGTACCGAGACAGCTCGCTCCTATGTGATGGTCCACTCCTGCGTTTTCTCCTCGCTAGCTGAATAGAAAAATCGTCATCTCCGAATAAGGTATCAATGTCCGTAATCACAGTCTCACTACTATCACCACCATACCTAGTATTGTAGTATGTGAACATGTCAGTCAACTTTTCGTGAATGAACCCTTCAGGTGGGTCTTCCAGGTTCATGCACGAGGAAATGTAAGTCAGGGTGTTTTTTATCCCTTCCACCTTAACCCTAGGGTCCATGCATGCTGCGAAGTAATAAAGAAATGAAACGGTGGACCAGTACTTCAAGTACTTTGTCTCCATCTCTGCAACCATATGGCTAAACGTCGGGTCAGCTCGATAATTCCTAAACATGCTACTAATGTTGCATATGCAATGGAGTGCAATGCAAGTGGTGGGCGTATAAACCGACGAACACATGTTCGTCGTGTCATAAAATATCTTTAGGAATTTCATAAATGAAATTTCTGAAGCCCAGTCAGTATCGTCAATAATAAGTTCGTCACTCTTACTATTGACGTAATCGGATATCACTTATTCGTATCCAACACATGATTCTAATATCATGTACGTGTAATTCCAACGTTGTCTCACATCCGATTGGAATTTCTTCTTCTTAAGATTCGCAGACAAACAGAGACTACCAAATTCTTGTTGTCTGCGAGGAGTGCGAATATATTTTAGTGCATTACGTATATTATCCAATGCTGGGGAACACACATTTATACCCGCTTGAACAATCAGGTTAATCACATGACACATGCATCTGATATAAAAGATCTCTCCTAATGGTGCGTCTCTAATATTCCTAACAAACATATTGATCATGCTACTCCATTATTAGATGCGTTATAGAATGTGACACTAAAAATTTTATTTTGAATTTTATATTCCCTAAAGATTTTCATCATACACTCAAAAATGGCCGGGCCATCATGAGGATGAACAATCTCAGAGAATTTTAAAATTTTTTTACTGATTGTCCAGTTAGAATCTACATAGTGGCTCGTGAGACATGCATAAGAAGATTCATCATGACTTGTCCATATATCGGACGTCACGGACACCACTCTACTATATGTCATAAATTCCTTAATTATTTTTTATTTTTCTAATTATATATCTTTAGTATGTCATTCCTAGATGTGGACCTAGGAATCCTACGATAGGCATGCTGAAAATATGTCTGCATGATGCGCACTACCCTTGGATCTTCCGAAAATCTGATCGGAAGACCCATCAATGTGATAAGCCTGGCCATGCCGTCCCTACCCAACTCGCTAGAGTATTTGAAGGGAGTAAACTTTGAGACTGAACTTGATCCACTCTCAAAAAATACAGTGCCAAGTTGGGTTTGCCTAGGATCTAATGGTCCATGTTTTTTTGTGCATAATTCGACATGTCTTTTTAGGGTTCCAGTCCCAAATGAATTCTTACATGTTAAAAGTTCCATACAATATTTGCACTGTGCCATTTTTTGTTCCTCATCCCTAATATTTTTTTGTGTTATTATTTTAAAATGAGTCCAAATTACAGAAGTTCTCCTAGTTTTTAGAAGTTTGGGTTGAGACGACTGGAGAAACTAAAGTTTCAGCAGTCTTAGATTTCTGTATAATATTTTGATTTTCTAAATTTAAATATGTGTCAGGTGTATTTGTCATTTTTTATGATTTTTATTTTTCCTAATTTTGGTCTAGAGAGAGAAACTATAGAGAGAGAATTTAAAAAAACCATAAAATAAATTATCCGGTTTAAGCAGTGAGGTTTGTCACGTGCACGGTACACCGCAGTCAAGCTTTAATATTCAAAACTCTAGTCGAGTTTCACGAAAATCTAAGCCGAATGCCAAAATCCCGAGGCCCGAGAGAGAGAAGCAAGGTTTTTGAGAGAGAAATAAAAAAGATTTGAGAGAATTTATGTTTTTGAAAAACATAAATGTTAAAGGGAGGGGGGTAGAATTTATAGATTAAAGATATTAATTTTTTATAAAAAAAGATATTTTTTTTATATTTTTTGAATTTTTATTAATTATTTAGGGGGCAGAATCATGAGGACCATTGGATTCTGCCCCCTAGCCGTTGGAGGCAAATCCAACGGCTGAAAATATATATTATTAGTATTTTTTATTTTTTTTCCCGTTGGGGACTTGGGTGAATAGGATAGGGGAGCTATTCTGGGTCGGTTCGGGGCAAAGGGCCTCGTGGAAGTGGGACCGAGGGTCGGGTCCAATCAGACCAGACCCGCGGTCTTTTTTGCGGGAGGGGCCGGGCGCCGCGTGGGTCTTTGGCGGGGCAGCCTGTGCCATGTAGGTAGCAGGCTTGCTCGACCGCTCGAGTGAAACCGGCACGGGATGAACCCGTGACGGTGTGCCATCCCACGGGCCGAACCGTGCCGGGTTAGGCATGGCACGGCACGGCACGACCCGTTCCTAATCCGGGCCGGTCCGGCCCGGTTGACACCTCTATGCTAAGGTAGCAGATGAAGAATCTGCTGCAAGATTGTGGCTCAAGCTCGAGTCATTGTATATGACTAAATTACTAATGAATAAGCTTCTGTTGAAGAGGATGTTGTTTACACTAAGGATGCAAGAGGGAACTTCTTTGAAGAAGTATCTGGATGATTTAAACAGCATTCTCATTGACCTTAAATGTGTAGATGTTAAGGTGGAAGATGAGGATGTTGCACTTCTGCTCTTAGTCTCTCTTCCTGTTTCCTATGAGAATTTTATTGAATCTCTCATAGTTGAAAAAGATGAAATCACCCTATAAGATGTTAGATCTGCCCTAAACTCCATAGTGATGAGACAGAAGGCTACTATTGAAAGAATAGAGCATCACTCGGTTGGATTGGTAGTGACAAATAGGAGATCACAATCAGTTCCATTCAATAAGAAGGGGAACAAGCTCCATAAGAGATCAAAGGAGGGTGACACTTAGTCACTACTGCAAACATAAAGGGCATTGGAAAATTGAATGCCCAGAGAAGAAAGCAAGGTTGGAACAGCAGGGTCAGCCTAATCTCCCATCTGTTGTTGCCGTGGATTTTGATGACTCGGATGATGGAGAAGACCTTGTGCTGGTAATTTCCATAATAATCGCAAGATCAGATTTTTGGATCTTGGATACTGGGGCTTCCTTTCATATAAGCACTCACTTGGAGTGGTTCAACAAATTTGACATGAAGAAAACTGACAATGCTGTGGTGAGGAATAGCCAACCGTGTAAGGTTGTTTGAATTGACAAAGTGAGACAGAGAACATATGATAGCCGAATATTCTCACTTACCAATGTAATGTATCTTCTTGAAATGACAATTAATTTCATTTCTCTTGGTGTTCTGGATGATCCGGGATGCATATTCAGGGATGCATATTCAGTAGTGGTGAGGAAACACTGAATGTTCACCGAGGAGATGATGTCATACTGAAGGGACAAAAGAATGAAACACTATACACACTGATAGGTTTTATGGTGACAGGAGCTATTGCTGTCACATCCGAAGAGTTAGCATCTGAAGTTGAAGTTGAAGTTGAACTTACCAAACCGTCGCACATGCGGCTTGCACATATGAGAGAGAAAGGTATGAAAATTCTCTCTGATCCTAATTTTTTGTTCATCATAGAGTCAGTAAATTAAATTTCTGTGATCATTGTGTTTTTGGTAAGAAACATAAAACTAAGTTTGATAAGGTCATACACTGTACAAATAATATTTTAGATTATATCTATGTTGATTGGTGGGGCCCTTTTAGAGTCATATCTCTTGGGGGTGCTCGATTTTATTTATGTTTATTTGATGATTACTTCAGGATGTCCTGAGTATTCATAATGAAACATAAATCTGAGACTTTTATAAAGTTTAAGTAGTGAGTTAGCCTAGTAGAAAACCAAACACAAATGAATGTTAAACTGTTACGAATAGATAATGGTCTATACTTTTGTTCGTCTGAATTTGAGGAATTTTGTAAGGACAAATGTATAGCCAGACACAAAACTGTTAGGGATACTCATCAGTAGAGTGGTATTGCAGAAAGAATAAATCAAACTTTTCTGGAGAGAACTATATGTATGCTCTCTCAATCAGGCTTAGGCAAGGAGTTTTGGGCTGAAGCTATTAATACAGTATGCTATTTGATAAA
The DNA here is from genome assembly GCA_029783825.1 of Sapria himalayana. NCBI lineage: Eukaryota > Viridiplantae > Streptophyta > Magnoliopsida > Malpighiales > Rafflesiaceae > Sapria > Sapria himalayana. The sequence continues at coordinate 642,084 of JAREIK010001723.1, forward strand.
TAAATCATCGCTTAGTGAAATTAATTTTAAAATTTCATTTGAGGTGTGGACTGGTAAACCTATAGATTATTCTAATCTGAATGTGTTTTGGTGTGTTGCCTACTATCAAATAAAAGATGGTAGGCTTGAACCACAAGCAAGAAAAGAAATATTTGTAGGATATGGTGATGGAATCAAGAGATTTCGTATCTAGTCATCATCTGAAGAGAGTGATTCTCTCTAGGAGTGTCACATTTGATGAAAGTGTCATCTTAAGATAAGTACATTATCCTATTCAGTTACTTGATGTTCACCAAACTAAACTTAAGGTGGAGCTAAAATCTGAATTTGTAGCTCTAAGAAGGATGCTCGTTGTGTCTAGACAAACAATAGCTAATCATGAAAATGATTTTAGGTTTATTATTGAACTTGATCTTGAACCTGCACGTGAAGAGTCTAAACTCTACTGCATTGCAAGGGATAGACCAATGAGGGTAAATGTAGGTTCTCCTCTAAGATTCGGCTTTGATGAATTTGTAGGATTTGTTCTACAAGTTTTTGAAGAAATTAATTTTTCTGAACCATTCTCTTTCAATAATGTTGTTAGATGTCCTGAATTTGAGTCATGGTTAGTTATCACGAATGAAGAGATTGAATCTCGTCAAAGGATCGTACTTGGCTTATTGTATATAAACCTAAATGGAGAAAGTTAGTTTCTTGCAAATAGATTTTCAAGAAGAAAAATGATACCTTTATAGCTGGTGGTATAAAGTTTAAGGGCATGTCTAGTTGCAAGAGGGTTCAGTCAAAAAGAACGTGTTGATTATAATGAGATATTCTCTCTTGTAGTTAGACATATCTTAACCAGGGTGTTTTTAGCATTAGTGACACATCAGGACCTCGAATTTGAGCACTAGATGTTAAAACTGTATTTCTTCATGGAGATCGGATGAAAAAATTTACATGAGCCAGCCTGCGGGTTTTGAGTTATCAGGTAAGGAAATCCATGTGTGCAAGTTTCTGAAGTTTCTTTATGGACTTAATCAGTCTTCCTGTCAGTGGTACAAGAGATTTGACTGTTTCATGACTAGTCATAGATATAGTAGGTGTAACTATGATTGTTGTGCTTATTTCAAAAGGAACAAGGATGAGTCATATCTATTTGCTATTGTATGTAGATGATATGCTTATTGCTGCCAGGAATAAATCTGATATTCAGGAATTGAATGATCTCAATTCTGAATTTGATATGAAAGATCTTAGAGTAGCAAAGTAAATTTTGGGCATGGATATATTCAGAGATAGAATTAAAAGAAAATTGTTTCTTTCATAGAAACAATATATTCAAAAAATTTTATCTAGATTTGGAATGACTTTTTGTAAGTCTCTATTCACATCATTTGTTTCTAACATTCATTTAACATTAGAATTTCTCCTCAATTTGAATCTGATAAGGAACAAATATTTAAGGTTTCTTATTCTAGTACTGTTAGGAGTCTCATGTATCTTATGGTGTGCATCTGACCTTATATTGCTCATGCAGTAAGTGCAATGAGTAGGTTTATGATAAACCTTGATCAAGAGTATTATAAATCTGTTAAGAGGATACTTAGGTACCTTAAGGTGACTTCTGATATTGGTCTGATATTTGGTAATTAATCTGAATTCATACTGGCACGATATTCTAATTCTGACTATGCAGGAGATGTTGATAATATACGGTCTATGACTGGTTGTGTCTTTACTGTATGTGGTTCTGTAGTTAGTTGGAAAACTACACTGTAATCTTCTGTTACTTTATTTTCTACTGAACTAGAGTATATGACTTTGATTGAAGCTGCTAAGGAAGTGATATGGCTGAAAGGTTTTCTTAAGTATCTTGGTTTTTATGAAGAGGTTCCAATAGTTTTCTATGATAACCTCAGTGCTATTTGTTTAGCAAAAGACAAACCATTGATCTGAGAACCTCAGTACTATTTATTTTCTACGAGAGAACAAATCACATTGATGTACGATATTATTATTTTTTGATCTGAGAAGAGAGTACAAGTTAAGAAGATTAGAACTTTTGATAATCCAGCTGACATATTTACCAAATATGTCACTCTGAACAAGTTAAGATACTATCTTGACTTATTGGAACATATCAAATTAGATGTAGTTCTTTTTGGACTAATTGTTTATAGAAAATATCTCTCTATTTGTATGTAAAACAAATTAAGGTGGAGATTATTGTATATAATTTATTTTGATTATCTGTTTTGTATAATCAAAATATTTCTATTTTAATATTTTCATGTAAGTACATGAATAAAAATATTAAGAGTCCAAAAATGTAGTAATAGTATAATAATGGAGGTTCCGTCGTCTGGTCAGCTGGCCGAAGAATTTTTGAAGCAAAGCCTGACTCGTACGAGTGATGCGACCCCCTTCGGTTAATTAAATTGAGAAATTGTATTAATATTATATTTTTGGACTACTGTTTTTCGGTATGTGGAACTGTTCATCTCCTTTGTTTTCTTTTCTCTGCGCGATTTTCATCGTGACTGTTTTTTGCACATAAATTGTAGGATATTCTGGACTTCTATTTTGGTTATAATCTGAAAATGCACAAGTATTTTTCTGGTAGATGTAGCTAATTGTGTTGAATGACTAGTGAACCATGTTATTTCATACGTTTCTGTTATGGTTTTTGTTTTGTTTTTGATTCTGCTTTGCTTGGATTGTGATTGTGGATATATCGTTTGTTGTTCTTTATTATTCTCCTCTTCTGAATCACAAACGTGTAAGCAAAATTACTTAACATCTAAGATTTTAGATTAAACTCCACAAATGAGTGGTCAAAGATACTCGTAAAATTGAGGCCTTAAATATTTCATTTACTCTCTGCCTCATTTAAATATGTTTGAACATAATTTCTGATTATTGTAATTTGGAATACCAATTAAAATTTTGGTTATAACACATAATAAAAGTTTTAAATTTCTCTTTTTTTTTGTAAAATTAAATGATAATTTATTAATAATAATTATCATAACAAGTTTGTTTATGAAAAAACTTTTTGATCAAATTTTGATTTAAAAATACTTTTTTCAACTTGTGAAAGAATGTGCTAGTTCAAACATGCGATTATAATGTGATCATCTTTTTTCAATTTAGTAAAATACTCCCAAATATTTGACATTGATTTATAAGATTTTTTTCATTTAGGATTTATCCCATAAGTTGTTGTATATGTAAACTTCTTGGTTATCTATTTATTATTATTTTCTATGATTGACATTGACATTGTATATCTATAGATATAAAAATTCACATTTTCACATATACAAACACATCACACACATACACACATGCATATATATATATATATATAACATATTGTGTATTTATGGATATAAATATCCTTAGGACCCAACTATATACACTCACACTATAACACATCTATATATTTACATTGTAGTATATATGTATGTCATATATATGCACAATAGTAAATATATATGTTACACATCTAAAATGCAATGAATAAATAAAATAGTTAATGGCTAATATCATACAACCAATATTGAATGCATTTATATAATGGAAAAAAAGATTTATACAGTTTACATGTTGGGTTCTATCATCAAAATTATCAAAAATAAATAATAAACAAAAAAAAATTAAATTTTTCTTATCAAACTGATGCATACAAGTTTACAATATCAAATTCTAAGGAAAGATATGAGCTGAGTTCTTTATAAGGTATTTGAGAAAATATTTTTTGGTTATTCTATTATTTGAATGTATATTATAATGATGGTCTCTTCCTACATTTTCACCTGGAATAAAAAGTAGTATGCTTCTATATATTTTATCCTCTTGTGAAATATCAGACTAAAGATTATATGTCATACTGCTTGATTGTCATAATAAATGATAATGAGAGGAGAGTGCATATTCGATCTCCTTGAGTATATAACACAATCAAAGTATTTTATATAAATTATTGTTATCATTATGAATTTTATATTTGTATTAGATCTTGAAATAACTCTCTTTTATTTTTTTATGTAATAATATTATCTTAAAGAAAAATATAAAATTTTATCATAGATCTCCTTTCAGTGCATGGTGACATCCACCTCGAATTTGAATACTAGCCTAACTACAAGTGTTCATGATCCCTAAAAGAAATTTCAAGTCCTGAAGGTTGCTTCACATACCTTAGACTGCTTCACTTCCCTAAAATAATTATATTGATTGTGTGTGATATTTGGTTTGATCTTAAGTCAAACAATAATATTTCTTATGATTTTTCTATAAGTAATAGAGTTAACTGAGCGAGCAGAGATGCACAATGGTTCAAGTGGTGGTGCATGCAGTGGTGTGCATGATGGCAAGCATGGTAGCTTGTGGTAGTCCTTGTGGATAGAAATTATAACTGAGTTTTTTGACAAAATTTCAAAAAAAAAGGAGATTTAATTTTAATTTAATTTGACAAAAAATAGAATTTGATATAATTTTATTTTTTTCAAGTATTAATATGGATTATTATAGTAGATGTGGATGAAATATAATCTTAGTCCAATATACTTATTGTAAAATGATAGATCATACTAAAAATATTTGTTGGATATTATTTATGTTGAGGTGGCCGAGTGTTTTATGTAATAGTGAGAGACAAGTAGACTATTAGAGCTACTAAAGCGTCCTCATAAAGCATCATGATACTTATCAAAGAGAAATATACAAAACTCTTTTCTAAGAAAATAATTAACTATTTTATTTTTTCAGGTATTACTACTTGTTTCACTTATACTATTACTTGAGATTCCTGAATTATCAAGACATGCGTGAATATTTACATTACTAGTAATTGTATCATATTTATTATGTTTTTTTTTGTTTTGAAAATATTATTTTAGTCAATGCTAAAAATTAGAACATCATTGTATATGATACTATTTAACATGATTTTTTTTCTTTTTAATATTATGCTTTTTACTAGTAATTATATTCTAATTTATCCTATTTGTTTATTTTTTGTGAGTTATTTTTTTTAAATAATTTAAATTTTGACTTTTTTTATTTTTATTAATATTTATTTGTAGTATTGTGAGATTCTAAAATATACTTTCTTTGATGATAAGATTGTATGTTTTCTTTTTAATGATAAGATTTTTTATATATCCAAATGTTTTGAACTTGCTACTTGTGCATTCTCAATTTAGTCATTAATTATTGGATAATTTGATAATAATTTATTATAGTCTTAATGGTATTTCGATTATAGAGTGTTTAACATGTTAGTTAGAAAAATTTACCAAAGGTTCCTATTTGATATGCTATTTGGTTTAAGTAGAAATCCATTAAATCTAATAATTATTTTATGATTGCTCAAGATATTTATGAATATATTTTTTTCATGATAAATTATATATTTTTGTTTATTTTTCAAAATTTTTATAAAATAATTAAATTAAATTAAATAATAATATGAAAAAGTTAAAAAATAATGCATTAGAATATATATCAGATTAGATGTGTAAAATGAGTCGTGTCTTGTTGGTATGACCTATTTTTTTAAGGCATGTTCGTGCCATCGTGCTTTGCTGTGTATGACAAAGTTAAATTCTCATACCATGCCAAACACGACATGGTGGTGTGGTCCACTCTCCTAACACGACATGGTGGGCACGACCGAGTGCATGATCCTGCTTGACCATGCTAAATTTTAAAGATGCATGGGTCATGCATCTTCGTTGTTACCCGACAATGGCATGACCGAGTGCACTGCCAAGATGCCTGACGGGTGATAGGTGGCTGGTTTATGGGCTGACCAATTACAATTAGCCATGTGGATGTTTGTTTTAAAAAAATTGGATTGCATGGGTGACCTCCCGACGAGGACCCCATCTGGCTGTCACTCGGGTAGGTTTATCATGCTTTTGGTATATGCACATATGGGTCTTGCCTGACTTGGCACGAGACACAACTCATGTTGGTCCAACACGTTATGATTCGTGCCTATGGGTGGCTTGACCCGACCCGAGGCATTATTTTGGACCATGCCATGTCGTGCTGAGCCGCTTGGGCCCTGGTCTATTTGATACTTGAATATTAAATTCATTTAATATTTATTAAATGAATTATGAGATTATATATCATATTTTTTATGTTGATACATACTGATTGAATGAGATTACTGAATAAAAGAAGAAATATTTGATTGAAATGATTCGGACACTTCTATTTAAAGAAAATATATTGAAATATTTTTGGAGGGATGGAGTTTTATTTATAATTTATCTCATTTATTAAATATCTTATTTTGTTATTTTATAGTGTATATTTATTCAAATCATTCATCATAAATGTTAGGTTTACTTAGTTTTGGGTAGACTGAAATGTTATTTATTCTGGTATGTTTATTTTTGTTATTTTTGGTTTGTTTTAATTTTTTTAATAAAGAGTGGGCATTTAAAATGCACATATCTAAATCTAAAAAAACAACGATCAATTTTTTGGGTTTATAAAAATGGGTGTTCTCATTTAAAGTGCATAGAGAATTAATTGTATTGTGCAAAATTTATGCTAAAACAAAATCAGGAGTGTTAGTAATACGCGGTCAATTTTTTGTATTTTCGCAAATATGGATTTTATCTCATGCTTGCCAATAATAGAATTAGATTTTTCAATTTAGTTATTAGAGTTTTTAGATATACTTATTTTATTTTTGATCATTCTCTAAGATAAGATAAATTAATATTTATGACTTTATGATGTATTTTCTTTGGATATTCTAGTATCTAAATAGGGTATAATTATTTTTTTATTAAAGACTAGTAAGATTTTGTGAAAGTTAGTGTTATTTTTTTGACTATGATTTGTTTTTTAACTAACCTAGAAAGAGTGAATTTAAATATTATACTTGGATCAATTACTATTACTCTCTTACCTATAGTTTTCTTTATATCACTAGTTAGTAGAGAAAATTACTTATCGATTATATCTGTGTATGTTAATACTTAATATGATATTACTTTTACGGAGATAACATATTTATCAATAAATTCAGATCATGTTAAGTCTGAAGAAAATAAAGTTTCTTGAGTATAATGATTTTTTGATTCAAATGATGCGGTGCTCCATGAGCCTTCACAAATACATACTCATATTGAATTATTAATTAGAAAACTTGATCACAAAGACTTAGAGTCTATATTAAGAGAGAGAGACATACCGGTCTTCTTAGATTAGAGAGGATTCTATTGAGAGTCATGGATATGATCATGCAAATAGTTCTTTTGATTTTAACATTTTAATCACTCTCTGAAAGAGATAGAAGAGTTCTACTTAATATCTAATTTTATTTGTTTTGTCATGTTCTTAAGTTATTCTTTATTTTTTTAATTTTTTTTAATAATTTTTTTAGATGGTATTAAAATATCTAAGTCTCTTTTTGAGATATTATATTATTCAAGATGATACTAGGTCATTTTGTAAGAGTTATTATTCTACACTCTAAAAGGACTTGGGAACTTGTATATGACTATCGAGAAAATATGTAGTAGTTGCATGTGAGTGCTCATTGTTAAGATATATTCAAATAGAAAGATATAATCACTTTAAGGTAGGACTTATAGCAAAGGGATTTAATCATACATCAGGTGTGTACTACTAGGTCACTTAGTTCCTAGTTGTCAAGATTCCTTTATTATAAATTTTTATTTCTCTTACAATATTTCATAGTTGGAGGATACATTAGTTAAGATTTGAAGAATATATTTCTTATGTTGATTATGTGAACATGTATATAGAATGATCACTTGGATTTTGAGTAGTATAATCAGATTTGTAGATTGTAAAAGATATTGTACGACCTAAATTAATTATTGGATCTTGATTTGTGAGTTTCTCATAGGCATTCACCTATTTTGGATTATATAAGTGTGTTATTGATTTTTCTTTGTTCTTTCAGAGAAATCTTGATGACAAAATAATTTTATTGATTATCTATATGAATGATGTTCTGATTACAAGAGATGAATTAAAGACCACTCAACTCAAAGGGTATTATTTGTTTTTCATGCACAATTTTTTATGAATGACCTTGGGAGAGTTATATACTTTTTTGACATAGAGGTAATTTATTTTATGAGTAATATTATTTTGTTATAGAGAAGATATGTATTTGATACTCTTGTAAAAACATTTACTTCAATTGATCTAAATACTGACTTTATTTTTGACGTGACCCATACAGTTAATTTTATTAGTTATAGAAGAATCATAGAGAATATTAGCCGTTTGTCTATAACCAAACTAAATATAATATATGTAGTTAATATAGTTCATTGTTTCTTAGATTTTTCTTAGTAGGTTTATCTTGATGTAATTTTTTTTTACATTTTAATGTCTGTGAAGAAATCTTTATGGTTTGTGATCTTTTTTAGAGATCATGAATACTTGTAGTCAGCTGAATATTCATATTTGAGTTGAGTACTAACATGTATCGAGAGAAAATCTATCACAAAATCTTTTATCTTTCTTAGAAGCAACATTGTTAGTTATAAAAGTAAGAGTTATATAATTTTGAGATCCAATGCAGAAGTATAATTTAAAGTGATGTTGACAATTATTTATGAGATATTTTGGATGTAATATCTGCTCGAGAAGATCAATTACGCACTTTTCATCAACTACTTTTTACTGTGATAATCATGCAATAATATTTATAATTTTAAATCTGGTATTTTACGAGTAGACGTAACACATAGAGGTATATTGATTCTTCTAAAGAGAGAAGATTCAAGATGCGACAATTACTATAACATACATTCAAGTAACATGGTAACTAATATATATCTTTACTAAAGCATTGAAGAAGTCTTAACTTAAAATCTCTTCTCAAAGTTTGGTGTTTTGGTCTTGTATGCATCAACTTGATGGGTTATTATTATTTTTTTTATTATTTTGTTTTTTTTTATATTTTTATTGGGAGTATCAAACTTGTGTATTGTCCTAATTTTTTTTTCTCATTATATAAGAGTATTTGATATATACATTTTGATATGAGTGTTATTATATTATCTTTGAGTGTTTTATACATTATACTAGAAAGAGAAAAAAATGCAAGTTAAGGATCTTGTATACTAATTTAAATTTTTATTAATAAAATTGTTGTAAATATTAATATCACCATAATTAATCAAGTTTTATCTTAATTACTTGAGGTCAATTATATGGATCATTTTTTTCAATTAATATCACCATAAAATTGTTGTAAATATTAATATCACACCTCCTAATAGTGTATTATGAAGTTTGTGTTGGACATGACCAACCTATCTCTTATATTTCTCCATTATCTTATCATTTATAAGAATTAGTTTAATTTTGTTTATAATTTAATTTTTAATTTTATCATATTTGTATTATATCTTTCTTATCTTTTCTATTTTTATTCTTTAGGATATGTTACTTTCTAGTTGTCTAATATTTATTTTCAAACAAAATGAATTATCTTATAGTCATTTTATAATATTTTTCTTTCAATTTATTTGTTAATTATTTATCATAAATAACTCATGATGTATTTTTTTATTTGGTTTATCTAAGCTTAATTCTATATTACATTTTATTCATTTTCTATCTTTACTTAATATAGAATTTAGATATTTGAAATTATTAACATTTGATATTTCTTGATTTCTTATTTTAATTATTAAATCATTATCACTCTTAACATGATTAAATTATATTTCAAATATTTCGTCTTGTTATAATTGATTCTAAATTTTTTGGACTCAATTAAACATAACATAGAGTCTATGTTACACATAATTAAACTCATTTTGATTTATTAGTTTGTGTTCAATTATTCTGAAGTCTCTTGTAAATTCATTCATAATTAGTACAATAATATAAGGACCTAGTGGTAGTGTTTGATGTAGTCCCACAACTATTAGAGACTCATAAATGATGTCCTGAACCAATTCAACTCTAGACACCACTCCTTCATACATGTCTTTGAATAATTCAATATATATACTTATTATAATTTTACTTAATACCAACCAAATATAGAGTCATGGGATTCATTTATATTTTTTTTTTCAAATTGATAAATATCATGTATAACTTTTTAATTTTTTTATTTTTTTTTGATTAATTGTCTAATTAGATAGCCTCTATAGTAGATGTACCCTACATAAATCTAAATTAATTCTTTGAAATCATCATTTTTTTCTTAGTCTGCGTTAATTATTTTATTTTCTAAGTTTCAGTGTGACTCATGAATTTTATATCAATAGTTATTACAATCTTAAATGTCTTTCTTTGTTCTTACAAATAGGAAGTATAAGTTTTATTGTTCTTTTTTGATATCTTTTTGATCTTTATGATTTTGTTAAATAATATAATTAATCATATCATTTCTTTCTCTCATATGATCCTTTAAATTTCAATAATGATATCATCAGGTCTTAGGATTTTTTTTTGATGATTTTCTTGAGAGTATTTTTAACTTTCATGAGTTTTATCTATGTTATATATTTAAAGTTGATCAGTTATCTACCCCCTCAATATTAAAATTTAATTAGTTTATTTATATTTTATTATTTTTATTCGTAATATACTTTTACATGACTAATGTATCTACTTTTTTCTTCCTTATCCTAGCTAATATATCTAACATTCACTCATTATTTATTTAATTTCTCGTAATTTTCTAATATTTTTTTATGTTTTTTTTTTAAACTAAACTTGTTTCTTTTTAATAATTTATTGAATCTTATGTTTTAATTATCATATTTTTTTATTCGAGTACAATTTCTTTTAATATGTTTTCTTTAAATATGCCTAAAATTTCTTTATATGCTTATTATGCATATTTTTATTTCAATTTATATAATATTCACATCAATGTTTAATGATCAACTAACTTCATTATTTCGTTTTTTTTTTTTGAAAATTTTGATTGTTTTTTTTTTAATGTTATATCATTTTATTTTTTAATATTTATGATAAGTTTCTCTATAATTGTACTTTTCAAGATGCATATTAATTATGACGAGTATGTGTTGAGTGATTAGATTTTTACTTGGTATCATTTTGCAATATTTGCATAATATTTTATTTTTTCAAATTAGAAAAAAATCATTGGACTTTTTTTATAATCATCTATGAAGGTGGCCAAATGTTTATCTTTTTTCTTAAAATAGATATTAGTTATAGAAAAATCATAATTCAAAACAAAATTTATGATTGCTATTCATATTTCATTCTTTTCTCCAAACACATGTCGTTCATCATGCAACTCATAATTTCAATTTTTTATTTTTACATGTTCATTTAAGTCTCTACTAATTATGATCATTTTTTTTATTTATTGATTTCGAGGTATTAAATAAGTTTAGCTGCCTTGACATATATGAGGCATGACCCGAAATACCCGTGCCAGGAAATGCACAACCTGATTTAGAATCCTTCCTGGACCATGTTCGTGTCGTCCAGTGGCATGGCTCATACCGTGTTGGGTTGGGGCCAATCTTGCTTCATGTTGGGCATAGCACGACACACTTGCATGACATGATGACACAATCCACACATGCATGGTTTTTAAAAAAATAAAAACTTAGTTGCCCCTGCCTGACCCGTTATGCTAAATGATGGGTGCCCACTTGCCTCGACAATGACAACGATTGTGATAGGCATTGCCCTATTGGTGTTGGTATTGTGTAATATAAAAAAAAATATGTTTTTTTTTTAATTTTAGCTTTCAGATCTGCTTCTAATGGTCACTAGATAGAAATTTGATGGTTGTCAAATTTTAGCTAAAAATATATAAAAAAAATTAAAAAAATTAAAAAAATTAAAAAAATTAAAAAAAAATTTAATGATTTTTCTTCCTATAAATACGGAATAATTTTTTTTCATATTTATTCAATTTTATTTTCTCTTCTCTCATCTTATTTTATTTTTGATTTTCTTTTTCTCTTTATTTGTTATGCATTAGTTGTTTGCCTTGGTGCTTGTTTATAAAAAGAGATGGACTGTTGTACACATAAACTAATGCTACACATTTAATTTTTATTTATTAGTTTGTGTATAATTTATAAAAATTTAAAATTATAATTTTTTTTAATTTAGAGTAAGAAATATAATTAAAAATAATAAATAATGATTTTAATGATAATAATCTTGATTTATATTTAGATAATAACCTAATAAGCACAATCAATGTATGAGCATGAAGATATGACATTGTGGGACACGATAATATGAAAATTTTCAAAAAATTAAGATATTAATATGATTAATTTCAAAAAATCAAGATATGGATACAACATGGATACGTCATAATAAAATTAGAATAAAAATAATTATCCTTATAAATATTATTTTTAAAAAATAATTTCGATAAATAAAAAACAAAATATCTAAATATTGTTTATACAAATATTCAAACCTAAAATATTTTTTAAAATATTCAAATTAAACTAATTTTTGGTCAATCCATAAATTGTAATTGATTTAGGCTAATTTTATAAAATTTGCATGTTTACATTAATTGAAGTTCAAAATAAATTATAAAATAATCTAATCTAATTGTTTTTTATTTTTCCTTAATAAAATAAATAAATACTAACATGAAAGACTATTAGGTAATTTGGTAAATTGACTTCTAAAATAATTTTTTGTAATTATAATTCCTCCCATTGTTTCTCCTTTTCTCTCTTTTGTTTCCTAACATTCCCTCATCCATCCCTCTTCTCTCCTCATTCTTTCACTCAAACCCTTCTCCACCCCATGCTACTCCTCTCCACTCACCATCTTCTTTCGTCCCCTCACTCTCTTCCATACTCTGTTTCTTTTTTGTCTCTATTGCTGCTCCCTTGAAGTTATGTTTCTCTCCCTCCCCATCATCTGTTTATCTTTCGTCTTTGTTTCTCTACCCACACCTTCTTCTCATCCTCCGTTTCTCTCTCGTCTTTGTTTATCCACCCACACATTAGATACTCCATTTCTCTCTTGTCTCGTCTTTGTTTCTCTCTCGTCAGTTCTGCACAACAAACTGATCTACCTCCTCCATTAAGGTATGCATTTCCTTCCCCTTTCACACCTTTTACACGGTGTTGTTGATGTCGTTGGTATGATGATCTCGGCGTCCTCATTCACTCTCACTTCTTAGTTGACCAGTTTGTTGGATTTATTGTTTGATTTTTGTATTTGTGAGAAAAAAAATGTGATGAAAGGGAGTAAAAGATTAGGGAAACCCAAATTTCAGCCATGTAAAACTCATGTCTCTGCTTGTCCGATCCGTGTCCAAATTGGTTGACCTATGAGTTGGTCAACGATAAAAAAATAAAAATTAGGTAAATTTTAATAGTATGGACTTATTTAAACATAATAAAAAATAAAAATTTTAGGAATGTCAAAGATGAATCGGCATAATATATCTCTTATAAAACAATATATACGTATATGAGTATTGATAATACTGGGCATTTTAAGAGATATGTCTTTCGGTTTATTCAAAAATATGGTATATTAGAACTTAGGTAAGGGCGTAAGAGCAACTAAGTGGCAGGACATTTGAAGTTGGATAAACTATAGTTTTATTGTTCTCATTCAATTTAATAATTATTTTGAGAGGGAATACATTATCAAATTAATTACTAATATGAGTTTTTCAATTAAATTTTGAGGATCCTAAGATAATCTTTTTTTTATATAGATTTATTTAACTTATTCATCATAGAATTCTTAGCTCAATTAATAGACATGATATAATACAATATTATAAATTAAAAAAATAATTAATATTTAATAAAATTAAGAAATATAGTGGAATAATGTTTGTGATATCTAACATATGATTAGTCATGATGATGCATTATTTATATGCGTTACTGTCCACTATATAGATTATAAATAAAAACTTAGTAAAAAAATTTATAATTTTATAAGATTTTCAATTTTCATGATGAACCTTGTTATACATGAGTGTATGATGATGATTTTTAAAAAATATGATATTTAGAATTGAATTTTTAATATTACAATCGGTATTATTTTGAATAACAATGTAACATTAAATTGTTTGTCAAAACTATTATAGTTAAGTCATTAAGTAAAGTATTTCATATTAGGTCTGTGTCACATAATTAATCTAATAATATTAGTGAAAATAAAAATTATTTTTCTTGTAATAGAAAAAATAAAAAATTCACTAAAATATATTAAGATGTATACCATATAATAAAAGTTTAACAATCCATGTTTATTAGTTGACCTAAAAAAAATTTTAAATAGAATAATAGATGTGAGATATTATTAGAATTAGATCTATTTAATATTAGAGTTATGTGTTGGTTATCAATATATGATATTTGACTACGTCAATAATAATGATGAATTTATTATTAATGATTCTGACTAAAATATAAGAATTTTTTTTTATAAAATTCATATAAAATTTTTTATGATATGATTAATATGTGTCCATGTGTGTACACTCACACAACTCATATTTCGTTTAAGTGCATATTCAACATTTATTACATGTTTAACAAGAATAAAAGATATCTTATATTTAGTATCATGATTGTTGAGATAAAAATCAAATATTTAAAATATTGATCTTTTATTCTAATCCTATATTACTTAGTTGCTTGTATGGATCATAGAATTAATATTGAAGTGATAGAAAATATTGACATATATATCTACATACACGAACCAAATAGGTGAATGAGAATATGATGGTTGAATTTATGAAAAATTAAATAATATGTTTACATATTGCAACACACTTATGATAGTGATTGTAAGAAAGCTTTGAATGTTGATATGAATATTATATTCGGAGATAATAACTTTTTTATTTAATTAGCTAGAGATAAACAATGAGGCAATCAGTCAAATATGAGTGAGTTTTCTTGGTACTTAAATATTAATTTCTATTTTATCCCATCACATAATAATAATAAGAATTTAAATATTTTTAATTGTTAGAAATTATACGAATCCATCTATTTTATTACATATAAGATCACATGTGATTTATTGATCCTTTAAATATCTAATTTATTATTGAAGTCTATTTTTTATTTGTTAATATTATTTCAGATAATAGATCCATACTGCAATTAGATATTATTGAAATGCTTGCATATTTTAATAATTAGGAAGATTCAATGTGTATATTCATGATAAAGTAAACAGTTACTAATGGATAATGATTAATGGAATATCGATGATATTAATATCACCACTAGCATTACCTTCAGAATCATATATGATGATCATGATATACATTTGCACTGCTATACTATAAATACAAATTGATCGCGTCTATTAGAGGGCTTGCATGGTGATGTATATTTTTTTAATTCTTGCTTCTGTTTATGTATCATTTTTGTGATTTTATTTTTATGAGTTATTTCTTAATATTTATGTTATTGAGATTTTTTTTAAAGTTTATAATTTAGAATTTTAGATTATTTTATTTTTTTTCATATGATATCTTGGGCAGAATATAAAATATTTTTTTTAATTAATGATTTAATTCATTCAAATTTATAATATAATATAATTTTTATTAATTAGAATTTTGATATTTAATTTGTTTTAATAAAGATTACAAATAAATGAAATATTTAAAAAATTTTTAATTTAACCTTTCAGCCACCCATAATCGGCATGACCCAAAATAGACATGCGACGACCTAGCATGGAAGTGCCAGTTAGCATGCTAATTGGGCTGTGCCAGGCTCACCATTAATGAAATTGTACCAGCATGGTACCGTGCGATAACCCATCTCTTGCCGTGTCAGGCACGACATGGTGACTCGATTAGTAAATTTTAAATATTTAATTCATTCATATCTTTTTAAAAAAATATTTATTTTTTCGCAAAGTCAAACTTGTAGCATAGACAATAATTATATTTATAATCTATTTATCCACAATTAGTTTGATTGGTATACGTCTATTATTAATTATTTTGATCTTTATAACTTTATCTTTTAATTCTCATTCATAATTGACTTAACACAATTCTTAGTTATCTTTTGTTCTCATAATAGATCATATAACTATTAATCTATTTAAATTTGTCACCATTTTATTTAGTTTCTTGTAAATATTATATATTAATATTTTTATGTTATACTGTATCAATTATTGTTAAGTAATTATTTATTGAATTAATATTATACAATCTCATTCTAAACTATTTAACTTGGACTAACTTTTTTATTCATAATTATCCAAGAAAGTATGAGGACTTTTGTTTTTTTTAATTATGATCGACATCACAATGGTCCTTGGCTACTCATTATATTTGAACTATGTAGCTTTTTACTTAACCTAGCATCAATGAGAAAAATTTGTGACAAACTTATTAAGACTGATATTTTCAAAGGTGTTTTTGAGGCGTACCTTGAAGCGAGGTGGTTCGAAAATGTCCCAAAGCATCCCAAAAGAAGCAAATAGCATATAAGACGTATGCCTTCTTAGCCGAGGTACATATAAGGCATAAAAGCGCACGCCTTCTCCACCGTCTCAGTTGAGGTGTACGTCTCACAAATCTCAATTGTTTGGTTATTAAAATAAAAATAAAAATTATAAAATATAAATTTAAAATACCTGAACTCTCAACCTAATCATTTGCTTTTGATACAAAAGAAAATAGAGAAAAAATTTAACTTGTGTGGAAGCTTTGTCGCTAAAAAATTAATTTTCTGCTAGCATTGCAACATTGATTGTTGGTCAGAATCGAAGCTCCACATCTCATCGCCTCTTTATTCTGGTTGCTCTCTCATCTTCACTCAACGTAATGCTCTATTGAGTTGTTTTTCTCTCATTTTTTATTGACTAAGTTTTTTTGTTTCTCCTATCTTTCTCTCATAATTTTCACTGGTATGGCAAGACACTATTTGTGTGGGCTGTGGAGTTTTATTTTATTTCTACTTATTTTTTTTATTTAAGTTTGTGGTTCATATTCGATAAGGATAAAGACAGATAAAAAGGAGACTTTATTTTATCAACTTGTTTGCTTATAGTTTTTGAGACTCGTCAACAGTAATGTTGTTTTCTTTTGATTTTATACTCTTAAATTATCATATCAAAGACTATGTAAAAGTCAGCTATCATTGATCATTTCACCTAAAGTATGCTGCTTTATAAACTAATAATTATTCTACCATCCAGAGGATTATTATCTGTTTATGAAATTAAAATCTATGTTTTTTTCTAATATTTTTATGAAATTAGTCCATAATTTTTTGAGCTTGAGTAGGATTAAATTATGTGGATGAAATCAGTCGAATATATTATTTCTATAAAATTATTCTTTGTTTGATAAAATAATGTATAGTTTATATGGGATTAACCAAAAAAAAAATATAAATCATTCAATCATGTCTTTTTAATTGGATAAATCTAAAACATCTCTAAATTTATATAAATTTCAAAATAATGTATACTTTATATATTATAAAAAAATTTAAATAATTTTCTTAAATGATAAAATTTTGTTTGATATATAAATCTGAATTTGGCAAAAAAATTTTAATTTTATAAAAAAATACCAACACTTTTATGTTATAATTTAATGGAACAAATTAGATTATATAATTTATAAAATAATTTAAAATTATGTATTCAATAATGTTATTTTAATTTGATAAATCTAAAATATTATTACTTTCTATTCAATTATATCTTTATAATTTTTATATAAATTATGTTTTGATTATTATTGTTGTTGTTTTTAAGAATGAGTTCTATTGATTCAAGAATTTATAATATTTATACCTAATTAATAATTTATACTAGGTACAAGCGGAGACAAATGAAAAGAGAGAGTTTAATTTTATTTCAATTGATGAAGATGAAAATTTATATGAAATGAGGATACATAATAATAAATATTTTTTTTATTTTTAATATATTGGATGATGATGATGATGTCTTTGGAGAGGATAATTAAATTTAAAATTAAAATAATTTACTCTAGTTCTTATTTCATGACTTAGTTATGATTTTTTGTTAAAATTTAAAATGATTAGTATAGCTAAAACTATTTTCTATTTTATGATTTTGTTATGGTTTTTTGTGAAAGTAGTGAACTAATATATATATTTAATAATTTTAATGAATTATTTTTATATTTTTATTTATGCTATTTTATTTTATATATTTTATAATATTAATTAATTATATTTTGTGATGCTTAAAAAACTTACGCCTTAATGCTTCAAGAATTATGTCTCACCCTTACCTCACGAACACAAAAATACCTCATCTTATGCTTTTGTCTTTTAAAAATTTGATTACTTGATGTCAGCCTTTTTTCCTTGATGCCTCAAGTAAATACGTCGCCTCAAGTAAAAAATTGTGTTTACTTGATGCCGTCCTTTTTTATTCGGGCTTTGGATCGATAATCTATGTGTGACTCACATTAATACACACACATGCACATACAAACCCACACACCCACACCCATACTCCATCACACAGCTATATCCATACAGTCACACACACACCCTTCTTTATTTGGGTTTGGGCTGTTAATGCAAACATAGCGTAGCTCACACAAGTAAAATTGTTTTAATTATTTCATGAAAGTAAAAAATATCAAAGTTTTGGTTTTTTAAAATATACGTATTTAAATCTAAAATAATCATCAATGAAAATTATCAAAATATGTATTATTGTGTGACAAATTGTTATCCTTGCTTCTAGAATGTCTGTGTAAATCAAATAAAAGAGTAAAAATTTGATTACTTTAACATGTTGGATAAGAATTTTTCGTATATTTGTGTGAGTGTGTGTGTAACTAATGTCTCATAATTACTATACTATTGTGTGATTCTATTTTCAAGATTTTATTATGGCTGAAAAGAGGTGATACGACAAAACAAATAAAAATGGACTAATAATAGACAATGTTGATATGGATTTTCAAAATGACGAGGAAACCATATACAGTTAATTATGATTGATTCCTAAAATCATTTTGTCAGAATCATGTACTTGAAGAAAAGTGTTTATGTGCATGTGACTTTTGTTTTAATTTCCTATTAATTTCTCACACTGCTTCGTATCTCAGTTTTGTATCTTTTAAACATTTAATTTTCAATTATGCAAATCTTGCATTCTAGGGACCTTAGGTAAATGAAAATTGACTATATATATGTTTGCAGAACATCGATCATATTTATGTTGTAGGTTATATTTTCTCGGTTGGCAGCATGGTGCCGGTCAGGGTGGGATATGAATCCAACTATGAGTCGGTGTTGGAAATATATTGAATCTATGCTCTCTTGGAATGATTCAGAGATCCAGTGTGAAGACCTTGGAGGACATTTGGCTGAACCGACCTCATCTCTAGAACTCAGCTTCGCTCATAAGTTATGTGGTCAAAATACCAATGGCTGTTAGGTTGGAGGACAAGGATTCAATTTCACTGTTGGTTTGTATTGTACCAATAAGTCGTGTCACATTAATACACTAGCTGATTCATGCTCAATGATTACCAAAAAAACAGCCTTGTGAAGGAGAGGTGCAACAGGTCACATGCTTCTATTTGCATGCTTGCCACAGGTATGTGCCTTGTTTTGGTCTCAAAAAAATATTTTTACTTGATAAAATGTTTAGAAATAAATTAAAAATTTGAAAAATGGTTTTCACTATTAATCATTGTTGAGATAATTGTTTTTTATTAGTTTGTTTTAGTTTTTATTTTTATTTTTTGTACTTTTGATGGGAGCACATGTCATGTGGGTTATCACGATCACTTTTCCCCAATATATAAGAGATATTTGATATCTGGATTTTAGAGAGTATTATTTGTATTTATATTTTTAGTATTTTTATTTTAACATGATATCAGATTAAAGGAAGAACCAAAAAATATTTTCCTTTAACAAAAATAATAGCAAGAGGCACATATAGTGGTAGAAGTAGGTGCATGCTGTGATGGAAATAGAGGCATGTGCAATGGTGATGGTAGGCATGCATGGTGGTGCCAGCAGAGGTGTGAGTGGTCTTGGCAGCAGAGGTGCATGGTTGGTGGCAGCAGGCACATGCTATTGAGGAAAGGAAGTAGGCGTGCAATAGCACATGGTCGTTTTTGGGCAGTAGTCATAATTGTGAGTATCGGTGGAACATGGTGCGTGATGGGGCATAATGGCAATTTGGGCTGAAACTCTAATTAATGTTTTAGTAGAATTTAAAAAATCAAAAATCAGGTGTTGAAAAAAATCTTAATTTGATGTAATTATGTTTTATTCGTAGGAATCACAATTTTGTTGTATAGTATGAAGAGACATAATTACAATAGAGAAATATAGATGAGAACTTAAGCTCAATATATTCATTGTTGAGGATGTGCCATATCATGGATAACTATGATATTTAAGCTCAATATATAAATAATTTTTTTCTTTTTTTCTTTTTTCAGGTATTTATTATAGACTCATGGATTATGACACTCGAGTTAATGCTCATTATTGATAATTATATTTTATTCATTTAATTTTTAGTATTCTGAAAATATTATTGTAGCTAATGGCAAACATGTAAAAATCTTTAGAATCTTAAATATAATATTTAATTTTGATTTTTGTTATTTTCTTATGTCTTGTTTATTCTCAATTATCTTGTTAGTTTATTTTTTATGAGTTATTTTTTTAAAAAAATTAATTTTATTATTTTTGTTTCTATTGATATTTATTTGTAGAATTGAGAGATTTAAAAAAGAGTTTATTTGAAATTGAATAGGGTGAATTGTATGTTCTCTTTTTGAAAGTAAGATTTTCTTATAGATGTTAGAGTATGTTACATTTTTTACTTGTCATTCTAAGCTTAGGTACTTATTAATAGTCAAATTAAGAATATTTTATTATAATTTTAAGGATATTTTAATCCTAGAGTATGAAACATGTAAGTTAAGAAAGTTTGTTAGAGATTCTTTTCCTTCATTGTTGGATAATTACGCTTTCACGGTAGTTGATTAAAAACAAAAATAATAGAAAACACAGAAAAACAAGCAATATAATCCCAAGTTCTCAAGCATCCACGATATAATCAAAAATGAGAAAATCAACATCGAAAATAACGTGGTTCGCTAGTCGCTCAGTAGGACTAGCTACATCCACTAGAAAATATTTATGTGTTACAGATTAAAACCAAAAACAGAAATATTATACAGTATGTAGCACATAGCAGTCGTGAAAATTCGCGCAGAGAGAATAGAGGGATGATGAACAGTTCCGAGGGTCAAAAACAATCGCCCAAAAAATAAAATTACAAATCGTTTTATATTAAAAAAATATCTGGTTCATTTAACCGCAATGGGTCGGATCATGAAATTGGTCAGGCTCTGCTCCAAAAATTTCGGCCCGCTGATCGGATAGTGGGACATCTGTTATTGTGCTACTGTGGTATTTCTGGCCTTTTAATATTTTTTTTCCTGCACTTACATGAAAATATTAAAACAGAAAAACATTTTTTTATACAAATAGATTATTAAATAAAAATAAATTATATATACAACATTCATGTTGTCTAGCTTGAATAGGGACCTATTCGATAGATATATTTTGATGTATGGAGGCCTAGTAGAAATGCAATCAGAGAGAGATTTAAGTATCTAATCATTTTTGTTAATGTTTGTTTGACATGTATATGGATATATCTCATTCAAGATAAATCACCTAATTTTTTTATTTATTAAATTTTTCATAAAATGATAACAAATTATTTTGATAAAAATAATAAAAAATTGATAAGTAATAATGTATTTAAATATATCTGATGAATTCAACACTGTATGAATTATGAAATAAAATACCAAAATTTTTGTGCTATTATATCACAATAAAATGAGATTTTTAAAAGTAAAAATATGTCTAATTAAGATAACTCGAATACTCCTATTTGAAAAAAACATTTCATAGTATTTTTAGAGATATATAATTTTAATTATAATTCTTTTTATCAATTGAGTATCTTTTTATGTTCTTTCTCGGTGTATAATCTTTTAGATCTTATATATTGGAGAAAAATTTACGTAGATTATATTTTATAATTTTTGGGGATACTTATTTTATTTTTGATTGATTTTTAGGATAAAATAAGTTGATATCTTGGATCTTGAGATATATCTTCTTTTGATGCTTGAGTATCCAAAAATTGTTTAAGTATCTTTCTTCAGAATTAATAAAATTTTAATGAATATGAATATTATTTTTTTTATCAGGACTAATTTATCAATGAGTGCAAGAAGAATGTGATTTTGAATGTTGTACTAGATCAATTACTTTTCCTCATTTACTCTTAATTTTATCTAGACCACCCGTTACTAGAGTGAGAGTCACCTATCGACTATATTTGAGTGTATTGGTTCTCAATATAATGTTATTTTTATGAAGTTATCATTGTTACCATTAATTTAGTTCATGTTGGTTCTGGAAAAAAATGAGATTTTCTGAATAAAGAAATCTCATTTATGTTCAGATAAGATAATAGTTCACAAGTTTTTACCAGTACATATATTTTAAGTTGATAGCTGGATAACTTGATCACCCAAGATTTAAAGTCTATACCAGGAAAAAGAGAATACTCATGTTGCTTAGATTAAAAATGAGTCTACCAGGAGCTAGATGATCTTGTAATTAGTCCTATTTTTATTTTTTTGAATGCTCTCCAAAAGAGATAAATAAACTATACTTAACATTCGATTTCATAAGTTTTGTTGTACTCTTATTTTTTTTTATTTCTTTTATTTTTTTTATTATTTTATTTTATGATATTAGAATATCTAATTCTTCTTTTGAGGCATTATCTCATTGGATGATGTTAGACTTTGATGGAAGAGATATATATTCTCTGCTCTAATGAGACTTTAAAACTAGTATCATGGTCTTTGAGAAGATCTGTTGTTGGTATTATGTGAGTATTCTCTGTAAAGATATGTCTAAATAAAAAAGTAGATGGTCCTAAAACAAAATTTGTAGTGAGGAGATTCACCAAAATATTTGGTGAAATTTTTATTTTTCTTGTAATATCTTATAATTAGATGATACATTAACTAGACATGAAGAATTTATTTTTTTACGGTAACCTTGAGAAAGTGGTGTATATGAGGTAATCACATGTGTTTTGAGCAACACAATCAAATATAGTTTGTAGATTGTAATTGGTATTATATGGTATGATGTAATCACCAAGAATATGATTTGTGAGATTTTCATATATAATCATCTCATTTATGATACACATGTATGTTATTGATTTTTATTTGTTATTTTAGAGGAATCCTATCGGAATGATAATATTTTAATTATGAGAGATGATGAGTTGGAGATTACCTAACTCAAGGAGTATCTTCATGTACAATTTTAGACGAATGATTTTGGGAGACTCAAATATTTTTTTGGTATAGAAGTGATATATTCTATGAGAGATATCATTTTGTTACAAAGAAAATATATATTTGGTATTCTTGTAGATATTAGTCTTTTGAGTCGTGTTTTAGCAGAGTAGGCAAAGACAACTTCCACTTCATAGCGGTGTCTGAGGCAGCAAGATAGGGCTCAGCCAAAAAAGGTGAGCGCCCCCTACTCTAGTCAGCTTTTTCTAGCCGGTATAGTCGAACTGCTTGATTCTAGGGTGGCTCGCACCCCGGGTGGTGCGGCTGAGCCAGAGTGGGCTCAGCAGTCGGCAAACCCTTTAGGAACTGAATTGCTAGAAAGATCTTTTTTTCGTTTAAACAATTTTTAGTGGGCCCTAAACCAAAGCTTTGATCGCTGCGTATATCTATTCACCAAAATATTCATTTTACTTTTGATGTGATATCTCAAGCTGACTCTATTATTCGATTATGACCAGACTAGAAATAGCATATGTTGTCAATATATTTAGTTATTTTTTAAATTCATATTGGCAAGTTTTTCTTGACACAAATCTTCACATACTAAGGATTGTGAAGAAGTCTCTATGATTTGTGATCTATTTTAGGAGTTATAAATACATTCAGTTGTTGGGTATTGAGATTTGAGTTGAGTAGCATCATACATCGAGAAGATCGACGACCATGTTTTTCATTTTTCTTGGATATAAATTCTCTCGGAAAAATAAGAGACAATCAATTATTTTGAGATTTAATGCATATGTAGAGTTTAAAGTGATGATAATTATTTTTTGCGAGATTCTTTGGATGCATTATCTGCTCGTGTATATTATGTACACTTTTTTTACTACTATTCCTTACTGTGACAATCAAATAACGAGATATATAAATATGAGTTTCTTCTTAATAAGGGAGAAAATTTAGGATGATACTATGATTACTGTATGCATTCATACAACAAAGTAACTAGTATACATCTTCATGAAGACCTTGAAGAAGTCTCGGCTTATTGTGAGTGTCCCATTGGACACTAAGTGTGAGTCTTCACAAGAGAGGCAATTGAGAATTATGAGATTTGATGATCTCAATTTAAAGGCTTATACTAGGCAGTTATATTCATAATTTATTTTAATTGACTCTTCTATCATATTAATTGAGTGAATTTGGAATAATGATTTAGATTTTTTGATTGTATTATAAAAAAATTAAAAACATGTTCTATCAATATTATTTATCTTGAAATTTTTTTATTTTTGTTTTATGATTATATATTATAATTTTATCTCAATTAATAATTATATGAGTTCAGACGTTCTTTCTGAGGTACTTTATCATTCACGATGACAATAAATTATTATGAAAGAATTGAGCACAATTATATTTAATCATACGTAGGATATTGTCCCAAAATTAGTAGGTAACGGTAAGTCAGTAATGAAATATAGATAAGTGTATATTGTAGAAATGAGACATAATGAAAAGGTCGATTGACTCAAGATAGGTTGGTAGTAAGAGGTTTTAAACAGATTTATGATATTGATTATTGAGATATCTATTCTCTCTTGACAAAATGATAATGATTAGATTATTATTTTATATTACTACATCATGTATGTAGATTGTGTATTAGTTAAATATAAGAAATGAATTCCTTTATAGTGATTTAGAAAAAAAAGTATTCATATAATTGCAATTGAGATTCACTTTTTTTGGGAACATAGGTATGATATGTAGATTATGAAAGATATTTTATTTTTGTTAATTAGTTTCCTACATGATTTAGTAATTTTTTTTTTGGTAATAATTATATTTAGTCTCAGGAATTATATGTTAGATTATTTGTTTTTTTCAATATAGATAATATTTGGGATGCTTGATTATATTAGTTGTATGTCAGATTATATTAGTTGTATATGTAAATAATATTTTAATTACAATAGACGATCAATTGAGTATATTTCAATTGATCATTTTTATAAATTTAATTTAAGATGAATGATTTGGAATATCTGAAGTATTTTTTGGTATTGAGGTCGGATTGTCAAGAGGTATGACATTTCTTTTTCATAGGAGATATGCTTTTATATATTTTATTTGACCATGATATATTGCGATGTACACTTATTGACTCACTCCTTGATTTTTACATTGACTTACCTATTGAAATTAGGTCATCAATTATCCATAAGAGGTATATCTTTTTCTTAGATAAGATGTTTTGAATATTTTATTTTATCTCGATGTCATGACATGCACTCCCTAACTCACTACTTGATCCATGTGCTGACTTATCTATTGAAATTAGTTTATCAGTTTGCTAAACTAGATATAGGATGATCATAGAAAATTTAAATTATTTAACAATAATTAAGTTAGATTTTTATTTATATTATTAGTATAATTAGTTATTTTATCGATTATTCTCAATATATTTAAAGAGAGGATCTTGTGAAACAAATTACAGAATGTGAGATTATTTTTATATATTATGATCATGGTCTGATAGAGATGTATTCATATTTTAGCTGGGATCTTGTGATTAAAGAGAGGATATTTGCCACTTGTTTTTGTGTTTTTTGTACTAGTAATCTCGTGTCTTAAAAAATTAAGAGGCATACAATTATTTTGGGTTTTAGTATATAGATAGAGTATAAGGCTATGACTTCAACTACTTATGAGTTCAAATGATTCAGTTACTTCTTTGTGAAGTTTGCATACCATTTGAGAAACTGATGACATTTTACTATGACAATAGGTAACCCAACACAAAGTTGCATACCTAGTATTATACTGGTAAATGGTATATGTTAAGATTTATTGTTACTTCATTTGAAATAATATTCATATGATTCAATTATTATAATTTATATACATACTATAGAGTAGATTGCATACATTTGCAAGATGACTTATAGAGAATCACAAGTTACTTTTTTTTTAAAGTGGTGGATTTGTGATATGTATATCCCAATTCTAATACTGATATTGACTTTTTGATTAATTTCTGTTATTTATAATGTAGTTTTATAATTTCTTATTTATTTATTTTAATTATAATTTTAGTTTGTCTTTTGATATGATTACTTAATTTGTGTGTTATTTTAATTATTTTTATCTGTTATATAAGGACAATATTTATATTGAACATTATCAAATGTTTCATTTCTATAAGGGTTTGAATTTCATCATGATATCATAGTCACTAATCATGGAAACCCTAGGGTGAGGAAAACATGTGCCGTGGCATACAATGTTCGTGTTCTGTTTTCAGTCTGTTGTGATTTCGTTTCTATCTTATGGTGCCTCTGCTTTTTAGCTATCTTGCTGATTGAACTGTCAACATGATGGAGTGTGGAATACATGCCTGTTATTGTCGATGACGTTTTTTTATATCCTCAGTCTTGGAGCTTGATCGACTGTGGAAATCTCTGTAACATACCATTACTAGGTTGTTTTTTGCTATTTATAACATGGGCTGACTTTAGTCGTCAACATTAACTAGAGCATGGTATGTGCCATATGTGATATCGTGCATGCAGAAGTTCGTGGTCTGTTGTCGTAGATACAGGATATTGCACAACGAATGTGCAGTAGGCTGTTTTGTCATGACTACTCTGTTATGTTTTGTTTTGTGTGCAATAACTATCTTGACAATGCAGTGATGTTGTGTATCTATTATGTATGTGTGGTGCAGTGACAAGACAAGGTGTTGTCCGATGATTAGGGTTTTAGAAACTCTAATTTTAATTTAGCAGCTTGATTTTCTTTATAATTGTGTTATGGCATCGACAAACACACGAGAGATTTTTTAACAGTGCATTTATTGTTGGAAAAATGGTCATATCAGAGGTAATTGTCGAGTGTTGTTTTTAGAGAGAAGGTCAAATTTTAAGTAGTATTGATAGAGATATGTGAACTACTAGAGCTATCCATCTGTCTTCATAGAGTTCATTCACATTAATATTTATACTTGCAAGAAAAATATATACATAACTTTTCTACTATAATAATAATAGATCATTCTTCTTATTCATGTATCGCTATTAATTTTACCTGTACTCTTATTTAAAATTTTAGATTACCAACACAAGAATTAATATTCATATCATTGATAATTATATTTTATTCTTTATTTTTTTTATTTTAAAAATATTATTATAACCAATAATAAATATTATAAAACAATTAGATATGATAATATTAAACTTTTCTATTTGTTGCTTTCTAATGTTGTTTATTTTTAATTTTTTATTAGTTTAATTTTTGAATTATTTCTTAGATAGTTTAATTTTAATCTTTTTTATTTTTACTAAAATTTATTTGTATGATCTAGATTCTAACGAATTCTCCAATTGGATTTAAGTAGAGTGGAATTGTGTCTCTTCTATTTTTTGATAAGATTTCTTTATAGATGTTTAAGTATGTTAGACCATTTAGTTGTGCATTTTTAGTTTAATTATTCATCATTGAACCTAATAAAGAATATTATATCCTAGTTATAAGAGTATTTCAATTCTAGAATATAAGACATGTGAATGTTAGTAAAAAAAATTTACTAGAATTTTTAATCATATATGTTAATTTAATTTGAGTAATGACCTATATGATCTAATATAATCAGACATATGAGTACCTAGTAGATAGATAATTAGATATGACTTTAGGTAGTTTACCATTTTTATTGATAATTGCTTGAAATACACACACACACACATTTCGTAATAGATCATATTTATTTTTTATTTTTTAAATATTTTATTAAATTATAAAAAATTAATTTGATAAAATCATAAAAATTTAAAAGTAACTATGTATTATAATATATGAATATATATTCAATACCTATTTTATATTTTATGTGATTATACACTAAGTTTCTTGTGTTGATAAACCGTAATAGAATGTGATTATAGAAGAAATTAATATATATTTGATTGAGGTAACTTGTATATTTTTACTTAAAAAAATGTTATAAAATATTTTTGGGGAGATGTGAATTTTATCATTATCAATCTCATTAATCAAATGAACTCTTCTATTTTTTCTTAATATATATCTTTTTAAATATTATATCATAATGAAAGATTATTTAACTCATGTCTTATGTTTTTAGGTGTATTTTATTTTTCTCTTTTTCTTTATCCAGGATAGAGGTGTCAAACAGGCCGGCCCGGCACGACACGACCCATTTTTTTCCAGCACGACTGTGCTACCGTGCCGTGCCGGTTTGAAATTAGGCGGGCACGGCCTGGCCATACAGGCCAGGAGCCAGCCGCCAGGGCATACCGGCATTGCCGCATAGCTGCATAGGCTGACTGGCTGAGCCGCTGAGGGTGAGAGAGAGGCAGGGCCGGGCAGGCGGGCGGGGGACCGGGAAGGGACGGGTCACGGGAGGCCAGGCAGAAATTTGATTCTCTGAATTCTGAAATCAGAATATTGTATTTTTTTTTAATTTATATATTGTAAATTATATTTCTTAAGGTTAAGTTAAGTGTAGTGACTGTAGTCTACTGTCTACGCTGTGTAGTGTAGAGTATTAATTATTAAATATAATTTTTTTTAAAAATGTTAAAAATTAAAATTAAAAAAAAAACAAATTTTAGAAAATTATTTTTTTTATCAAATTCAACTAAGTATAGCTTTATTTATATTTATAATTTATTAATTATAAATTAAAGTTATTAATTTTTAAAATAAAATTTAAATCGTAAAAAAAATAAATCAATACATTATGTTAGGAAAAATTAAAATTAAAAAAAAAATTAAACTACACAAATGAAAAATTACCAATCATGCATTTGAAACCGATGGTCCGAACAAAACAAGTATAAGTTCCAACACAACGTACAAACAAAGCGTATAAATACAATGAATAAAAAAAACATCGAAAAAAAAACAGCAGATCAGCATCAATCGACAAGCGGCATATCATGAGAATCATCAGCCGCAACATCAAGATCAGTATCATATGGATCATCATCATCGGCAATCAGCTCCTCCGCCATCGTAGTGGATGTGGATGCGACTGCAGTGTCTGTCACAGTCCCAGCTTCAGCACGATCATGGATGCTAAACCTCGATTCCTCCAAATCCTTCAAACATGCCAAAGCATCAACCATATCTGGACGTAATCTCAATCTCCTATCCGAAATCACGTTCACTGCAACAGAAAAAGCAGACTCCGATGCTACGCTTGACATCGGAGGAGTCAGTAGATCCTGTGTCATCCTAGATAGCACGGGATAGATGGACTCATATGATTTTCACCACTGTAATAAATCAAGATTCTTATTATCAGAATATGATAGGATTGAGCAGTAATCGGTATCTAAGTACCGAGACAGCTCACTCCTATGTGATGGTCCTCCCTACGTTTCCCCCTCACTAGGTTAATGGAATAATCGTCATCTCCGAACAAGGTATCAATGTTCGTAATCACAATCTCACCACCACCACCACCATACCTAGTATCGTAGTATGTGAACAAGTCTATCAACTTCTCGTAAATAAACTCTTCAGGTGGCTCTTACAGGTTCATGCACGAGGAAATGAAAGTCATGGTGTTTTCAACCCCTTCCACCTTAGTCCTAGCGTCCATGCATGCAGCGAGGCAACAAAAAGATGGAATGGTGGACTAGTACTTCAAGTACTTGGTCTCCATCTCTGCAACCATATGGCTAAGCGTCGGGTCAGCTCGATACTTCCTAAATATGCTACTAATGTTGCATATGCACCGGAGTGTAATGCAAGTGGTGGGCGTATAAACCGATGAAATTCATGCTCGTCGTGTCATAAAATATCTTCAGGAATTTTATTTATGAAATTTCTGAAGTCCAGTCAGTGTCGTCAATAATAAGTTCGTCACTCTTACTATTGACGTAGTCGGATATCACGTGTTCGTATCCAACACATGATTCTAACATCAGTTACGTGTAATTCCAACGATGTCTTACATCCGATTAGAATTTCTTCTTCTTAATATTCGCAGACAAACAAAGATTACCAAACTCTTGTAGTCTGCGAGGAGTGCGAATATACTTGAGTGCATTGCGTATATTTTCCAACGCGGGGGAACACACCTTCATACCCGCTTGAATTATCAGGTTAATCACATGACACATGCATCTGACATGAAAGATCTCTCCTAATGGTGCGTCTCTAATATTCCTAACAAACATATTGATCGCTACTCCATTATTAGAAGCATTATCGAAAGTGTCACTAAAAATATTATTTTGAATTTCATATTCCCTAAATATTTTCATCATACTCTCAAAAATGGCCGGACCATCATGAGGATGAAGAATCTTAGTGAATCCTAATATTTTTTTATTGATTGTCCAGTTAGAATCTACATAGTGACTCGTGAGACATGCATAAGAAGAATCATCGTGACATGTCCATATATCGGATGTCACGGACACCACTCCACTATATGCCATAAATTTCTTAATTATTTTTTGTTTTTCTAACTTATATATCTTTAGTATGTCACTCCTAGATGTGGACCTAGGAATCCTATGATAGGAAGGCTGAAAATAAGTCTGCATGATGCGCACTATCCTTGGATCTTCCGAAAATCTGATCGGAAGACCCATCAATGTGATGAGCCTGGTCATGCCGTCCCTACCCAACTCGCTGGAGTATACGAAGGGAGTAAACTTTGAGACTGAACTCGATCCAGTCTCAAAAAATGTAGTGTCAAGTTGGGTTTGCCTAGGATCTAAGGGTCCATGTTTTTTGGTGCATAATTCAGCATGCCTCTTAAGGTGCCCAGTCCCACATGAACTCTTGCATGTTAAAAGTCTCATACAATATTTGCACTGTGTCATTTCAAGTTCCTCACCCCTAATATTTACTTGTGTTATGATTTTAAAATGAGTCTAAACTATAGAAGTCCTCCTAATTTTTTGTTTTTTAGAATTTTGGGTTGAGACGACTGGAGAAACCAAAGTTTCAGCAGCCACAGATGTCTGTGTAACACTAACATTTTTATTTTCCAAATTTAAATACGTGTCAGGTGTATTTGTCATTTTTTTTTGTTTTTTTTCTATGTTTTTCTAGAGAGAGAAGCTTTAGAGAGAGTAAATAAAAACGTAAAATAAATTACTCAGTAAAAGCAATGAGGTTAGTCACGTGCAAGGTGCATCGTAGGAAGCTCTGATGTTCAAAACTCAAGTAGAGTTTCACGAAAATCCAAGCCGAAATCAAAATCCCGAGGCCCGAGAGAGAGATGCACGATTTATGTGAGAGAGAGAAAGTTTTGAGAGGAGATATGTTTTTGAAAAACATAAATGTTATAGGGAGGGGGGTAGAATTTATAGGCTAAAGAAATTAATTTTTTATAAAAAAAGAAATTTTTTTATTATTTTTTTGAATTTTTAATATATTTTTAAGGGGCAGAATTACGAGGACCGTTGGATTCTGCCCCCTAGCCGTTGGAGGTGAATCCAACGACTGAAAATCTGTAATGTTTGAATTTTTTTTTTGGCCGTTGGGATTGGTCGGGTCTAAGCCCGTCGGGGCTCAACAGTCGGGACCGCGGGTCGGGTCCAATCAGACCCGACCCGCGGTCTTTTTATCGGGGGGGCTAGGGGACGGGTCACCCTCACGGTTCACGGCTCACGCCCACGCCCCACGCGTGCCTGTGTGAACCGTCACGGGACGAACCCGTGCTGGCGTGCCGTGCCACGGCACGGCACGAGCTGTTCCTAACCCGGACACGGCACGGGCCCGGGCACGGTTTAAAAACGTGCCGGGCCGGCCAGGCCAGGCACGGTTGACACCTCTAATCCAGGATAAGACAAGTTGATATATAGGGTATTGAGATGTGTTTTTATTGAATACTTTAGTATTCAAGAAGGGTATAAACATTGTGTAGAAAAGATTGATAAAATTTTAATGAGTATAAATATTTTTTTTATATGTCTTTTTTTTAACGAGCATAAGAAGAATATATGTCCAAAAGTTATACCGAAGTCTACTTTTTTTTCTTACTTATATTCTCGTATAAAATATCAGCTAGTAAAGAGAATTTACTTATTTACTATATATGATTTTTTTGGTATTTAGTATGATGTCATTTTCATAAATTTGTCATATCTTTCAATAAATACATATTACGTTGATTTTAGAGAGAATAATATTTTCTTCAGTACATGCTCATGTTAAGCTAGAAATAGGTAGATTTGACCACTTAGGCCCTATAGTCTATACTAGGAGATGAGATATATCCAATATGCTCAAATTAGTAATGAGCCTATCAAGGAGTCAAATTAACATGTAACTAGCCATTCTAATCTTTATTTTTCGATCTATCTCTAGAAAGGACAATTGAGTTATATTCGACATTTCATTTTGTTGATTTTGTCATTTTCTTGTTTTATTTTGTTATTTTTGTTATTATTTATTTTAATGATATTAGGATATTAAGTTTTTTTTTTACTGAGTTACAATCACATCAAGGATAATACTAGACTATGATACAAGTGAATACCTTTCACTCTAATGAGACATGAGAATTATTACCATGATTTTTTTGGAAAATCTATTTCTAGGTGTTAACTATGAAAACTTGTCTAAATGAGAAGGTAAATCATTTTAAGGTGAGATTTACAATAAAAATTTTCATACAGATGTTTGGTATAAAATATTAAGATACTTTCTCTCTAATGACTAAGATAATCTTAATAAAGAAAATATTTTTTATGATGAAATTGAGAAAGATATGTATATTGAGCATACACGAATTTTGAGTATTACAGCCAGATGAAGATTGTTAATTGTAAAATATATTATCTAGATAAAAATAGTTATCGAAAGTTTGATTTGTAAGATTATCATGACAGTAACATTGTTTGGGTTGCACATATGTATTACAATTTTTGTTTTGTTTTTTTTTAAAGAAGCTCTGATAATAAGGTAATTTTATTGGTTGTCTTTGTGAATAATATTTTGTTTATGAGAGATGAACATTACCAAACTTAAGAAGTACCTTTATACATTATTTCAAATGAAAGTCCCTAAAAGATTAACTATCACAAAGGATATATTGTTTTATCATAATGGATATCAGTTTATCACAAAAGATATATGTACTTGATATTCTTATAAACTAAGAAGCACGGACACGGAGATACGACACGGCAGGATACGAGAATACGACAAATTAAAAAAATCTAGGATACGGATACGGCTAGGTTACGGTAAATTCTAAAAAACTAGGATACGGCTAGGATATGATATAATAAAAAAAATAAAAATAAAAATAAAAAATATTAATTTTAAATATTAGGTATTTTATAAAATTCATTAAATTAAATTAAATTAAATTAAAATATTTTATTATATAAAATAAATATATATTATATAATTTATAAAATAAAAATATTTTATTTTATTTTATTAAAATATTTTATTTTATTTTATAAAAATATTTTATTTTATGCACATTCCCACACAAATACGCCCGCCCCTACCTCCCCCTCAAACACGCCCGCCCCTGCCTTTCCCCTCAATTCGCCCCGCCCCTTCCTCTCCCCTCAAATCGTGCCCGCTCCTGTCTTTCCCTCAAATCGCGTCCGCCCCCTACCAGTGGCCAATGTCGCCCATGCGGCAATGTTAGCCACCCGACGTCGTCGGACGTCATGCACTATAGGCATGGATACGGCTGCAATCTGCCGACTCAATCATCCGATACGCCACGTGGCATATCGGATACGGATTGTTGCAATGATACGCCACGTGGCGTATCAGATACGGATTGTTGCAATGATACGCCACGTGACGTATCGGACACGCGGACATGGCTGTAGGGAGCCCTGTCTGTGCTTCCTTGCTTATAAATATTAATTTTTTTGGTTGTGCTATTAGGAGAATTATAAGAAAGATTATTTATTTGATTTTGATCAAATTAAATATAACATACGTTGTTAGTATATTTAGTTATTTCTTAGATTTTCCTCGCTAAGTTCACATTGATGTTTCTCTTCACATATTGAGTTATGTGAATATATATCTAGGACTTGAAATTTCTTTCATGAATCATGATTATTTATAGTTATTTACTATTTAAATTTAAGTTGGGCACCAAAATGAACTAAGAGGAGATCTATGATATGTTTTGTACCTTTATTGGAGTCAATCCCATTTCATGAAAAATTAAGATGCAAATAGTTATTTTGAGACTCATTGTAGAGATATAACTTAAGTCATTATAACTATTATCTATGAGATACTTTGGATGTGTTACATATTTAAAGAGATTGAATATTTATTTTTTCTTTTACTATTCTTTATTATGACAGTCAGATAACAAATATATAGTATCAAATCTAGTATTCACGGGTGAACAAAATACATAGAGGTGAACTATTTTTTTTGAGAGAAAATCTAAGTTGAACCATAGTTATATCCAGGGTTTTCAAAGGCGATTTTGAGGCGCGCCATGATGTGAGCCTCAGGGTGAGGCCCCGACAAAACGTCTTGAAGCGTTTGTAAAAAAACGTAACTGCTCAACGGGAAAAAAGTAAAATGCAAACTATATTGGGGAGACTCAAGCGGCAACTGTTCGATCATCTCGGCTTCATCCTCAGACTCCAGGTATCTCTTCATCTCTCCATCCCTTCCTCCCGAGCTCTTCTATTTCAAGCAGAAGATTATTTTGCGCTCTCCCTCTCTTTTTTCTCTTCATCTCTCCCGAGCCTTTTCTTTCCCTTTCCCATCTCTCCACCTGAAAAATGTCTCTGCTCCTTTTGCTTCAACTTTCTACTGAAAACTGAAACTGCACTTTCTCTCTACAATTCTCCACCCGAAAACTGGCCTGCTCCTTTTGCTTCTTATTTTTTTTTTAATTAATTCAAAGGGGAAAAAATTGGACTTTCCCTTGCCCCTGCCCCCTGCCCCTACTCACTGCCCCCTGCTCTACTAGCTCATTTTCAGCCCCCTGAATTGTTTTCATGTTTTTATATATGCTATTTTATTTTATATTTTTTAAAATATTAATTAATTATATATTATTAGCATCAAAAAGCTTACGCCTTAATGCCTCGAGGCTTATGCCTTGTCTCATGAATACAAAAACGGCTCACTTTATGCGTTCGCCTTTTAAAACTTTGGTTATATCATATATCCAGGATAATCAAGTAACTAGTTGACATCTTCATGAATATCTTGAAGAGACATCCGTTTATTTTTTTTTTCCAAACTTGATATTTTGAACTTATACGCATAAGTTTGACTGTGGTTTTACAATTTCACAACTTTTATATTTATATATTTTTATTTATTATTTCCATTTTATGCCATTCAATTGGAGAAACCAATATGTGGGTTGTCTCAATTATTTTTGACTATTATATAAGAGTAAATTTTGTTTTGACTATTATCATATATTTCTTTTCTATAAAAATTTGAATTTCATGACATTTATACTATATGTTTTTTATTGTTTTTATTTAAATTTTTAATGGTCTACCCTGTAGAAATTTCTTAATTAATTTGCCAATATGAATATATTTGTTAGAATTGTACATAATCTTTTTTTTCTCATTGCCCAAATTATGTATGATTTCTTTTCTTTTATATGTAATTCAAAAAAAACAATTCATATATATATATATATATATATATATATATATATATATATATATAAACGCTCACATATAAGTTTATATAAAGATACAATGATGTTTATATATATATATAGAAATCATCATAATTATGTGTTGGCATAGGTATCCTTGTATATAGTGTATGTATACATTAAGTCCACACACATACATATATAAGTGTCTATATATATACATATTGATACACAATTTTGTGTGTATATATATAATATTATGTGTTGGTGCTTGCAAGCGTGTGTGTGTGTGTGTATATATATATATATATATATATATCATCATTAAAATACTTTTCCAATATAATTGAAGTCAAACATATAAAGTTTCTCTAAGTAATATGATTAACATGAAAGTTTTCACGCAAGTTTAATTCTTGCATATATTTTTTTTGATGTATTTATTTTAGTTTTTTAAGATATATTTGTTCTTTTGTATTTTCTATTAATTTATTAATCTAAATATTTTTTTAATTAGTGCTGCGAGTGATCTATACTTCAAAAATTCAAAATTGTGTGATGTATCTTTCTAATTTTATAATTTAAGGTACAACACCTAAATAATTCTTAATTCTTTTATTTATAATTCCATAGTTTATATATACATATAAGTATGCATATGTGTGTGTGTGTGTAAAATTGTGTTTGTGTGCGTGAGTGTGTATATGTATATCATCATTATCATTATCAAAATTCATTTTAGATATAACTATAGTCAAATAATAATTTATTTGTCTAAGTAATTTGGTTGTAATACAAATTTTTATATAAATTTAAATTATATATATTTTTTTGATTATATTTATTAAAGTTTTTAATGTTGTACATGATCTTTTATATTTTTCTATTAACTTGTTAGTCTAAATATTTGTAATTATAACTATGAGTGTTTCACACTTCAAATATTCAAATTATATGATATTGTATAAAATTGAAAATTAAAGTTAATTTATTCAACTTGAAGAATAACAACATACATTAATTGTCTTTATATAGCGGATATATTTTGATTTTGGTAAATCACAAGTTGGATGTTCTTATCTAATATATAAAACAAAATAAAATATTAAAAGAAAATATAAAAGTAAATACATAACTTTTTTTAACTTCAATATCTCTTTCAAATTGGTGTTTACAAATTTAGTGCACCAAAATAAAAATAGAAACAAATTACAAGTTAGTTCAAACAAGAATAAAATTATGACTTTGTCAAGATAAAATTTATCTTTGATTATCAATATGATTTATGAAATGGTCAATTGATAAATATAATCCAAAAGAATATTTTTTAACTATTGAGTTACATTTTTAAAAAGAATTGTATATTATTAAAAACTTGAATAAATACAATCAAAAAATATACATGAATTAATTTTATATAAAGATTTATATTAAAATCATATTGCTTAGAGAAATAAATTCATATATTTGATTCGTGTTATATTGGAAATGTGTTTTGATGATGATATGCGTGCACAATGATATATATATATTGAGGCATCTCATAAGTTGAATGCTCCCATCAAATATATAAAATAAAATAAAATATTAAAAGAAAAGTAAAAAAATAAAATTAGAACTTTTTTTTCACTTCAACATCATCCCTCAAATTAATGCATAAAAATCTAGTACATCAAGATAAGAAGTGAAATAAATCACGAGTTAATTTGAACTAAATTATAGTCTCTCATAGATAAAATTATAAGAGATTATCAATTTGATTTGCTAAATAATCAATTAATGAAAAAAATATAATAATTATTTTTTTTTCCTAGTTGTCGATCATGAAAAATTATTACAAATAATTTGTGATAGTTTTCTTGGCTTCTTAAATGAGAATAATGACAAAATTAAAAAATATTATTTCCTAATTAACTTAGGAAGAGTATTGATAAAAAAATTAGAAAATATTCTATTTTAACCAACACATGGAAAATAATAATAAAAAAATTAAAAAATACTATTCTTTAACCTACATAAAGAGTAATAATAGAATAACTTTAGTAGAATAACTTTAGTAGAATAATAATAGAATAACTTATGGAGAATATCCACAAAATAACTGAGAAATATTCTCAACTAGCTGACTTACAGAGAATAATAATAAAATAACTGAGAAATACTCTCAGTATAAGTAGACATATATGCAAAAAGTTATCACTTTTGCTCTAATTCTGCTTGGGAATATTTCAGGCAAATCATAGACTGGCAAGAGGCCTTTTTCTCTTGACAGCAGTAGCTTTATTCTGATTTGATTGTGGTCCAATCTGTCAGCAGTATCTGCACCTGCAGAACCCCCACATTATTCACTTACACTTCCAGGTGCTTTTTGATTACCATCTGAATGTGAACCACATTGCCCTCTAGTAGTACCTGCATCATTTCTTCTAAATGCAGTAGTTGCAGAAAAAACAGGCATTTATCTTTTCTTTATTTTCCAGCTTACATGAGACAATGTTACGTTTTGCATTATGGATATAGGCCTTCCACAGGCCTACCAGTTGATGGCAGCATGTCAACTATCGATTGCAATTCACAGAAATGTCCAGTTTTGATCATTCTATCAGCCTCTTTCAGCAGGGAAAAGAAAATTAATATTGCAGCTTAGAAAATGATTTGCACAATCTTGCAAACTTGTTTCATTTGGAATGGAATGACGAGAGATGATGCATCAATCATTAAAAGCTCTAGCACTCCTTTCACTTGAAATTTGATAATGAACAAATTTTCACACACCAGTAACATCTAACCCTCTTGCAGCAATGCAAGTGACAATGACAATACCATTCATTTGGAATTACAATATCATACTGCTGCATCTGGCTAGATTCATACATATACTTCCTGTATAAATTGGAAAATTTGGCAATCCAACCAATGTGATGTAGACACACATGGATACTATGCAATTTTATCCTGTTTGATAACAGAAAACTGGTTCAACACTATTAGGAATATTTATATTTGCTACTTTAGAGGCAGCAATTACTGACAATTGAGGAGTGCTGAAGGAAAAATATACACTTTTTGATCTCCATCATTTCCAGACCCTTTACAGAAGCTACCCTAGGATTTCTTCGTTTTAGGGTATTTCATCTAATACCATGTAGAAAAATGAAAAACAAAAATTCAATTTTTTTAATTTGATGAATAACAACATACATGCAAGGTGTTGAATATATTCTCTTTCTATATATATATATATATATATAGCTCTTCGGATGCAGCAG
Source organism: Sapria himalayana (assembly GCA_029783825.1). Lineage (NCBI taxonomy): Eukaryota > Viridiplantae > Streptophyta > Magnoliopsida > Malpighiales > Rafflesiaceae > Sapria > Sapria himalayana. The sequence goes on from JAREIK010001723.1 coordinate 681,328, forward strand.
AGATACAGAAAATGTAAATAAGGTTTACTTCTCTCTCTCTCTACATGGTATCAGAGGAAGGTTGAAAACCTTAGGTTTTCGGCAGAATGTGGTGCTATCATCCACGTCAATACGTCATCGGCATGATCAGCAACAACCCTAATTTGCCTCAGTTCAAAGTTTTCTGTATCTCTGCTGCATCTGAAGAGCTATATATATATATATATATATATATATAGAAAGAGAATATATTCAACACAAGGTTCTCTTGTGTGTCGCGGGCCTCTAGTGTGTGCTGCTTGTGTTTGTTTGGAAGAGACCCGTATGTTTTGATACACACCAAGGTATCATTATGAATTATAATGTATAATTAATCAAATAGTTATTTCATAATATTTTTTTTATCTTAGAAAATATTCTTTTATTAATAAAACTCTTGATGTTATTTTTTTTCATCTAACTAATATTAATTTTGTTATATGTATTTTTTTAGGTTTGTTTTTTTAAAGTATAGATCATAAATAATAGAAAAATTATATTTTAAGATTTTGTCACCATCGATCTCAATTAAATTATCATTCTCTTTTAAATTAATATTAAAATCACAAATATACATACATATATATAAATGATTATGCGCGCACACACACACACACACACTCACTCACTCACTTACACATACATACATCGACACACACCTATAAATGATGCTAATTAAGTAGGTACATGAATACTTGAAATATAACAAAACGTAAAGAAAAATAAGAAAATAAAATTAATTATCTCAATGCCCCTTTCAAGTTCTTGTGTGTGTGCATGCGTGCACACACACACACACACATATTATATACCAAGCTTTTGTGAGAAAGTAATGATTTGAGATCTCCCGAAGGCATTTAAAAATGTGTTGTCTAATTTATCATTTGTAAGAATGTTGTAGAAGATGACCTAACCTTGATCTTTATTACAATACTTTCGCAACATTATTTATTCAAACACATTTAAACAAAATAAAATATAATGTTTCAAAATAATATTTGAAATTTATTTTGTTCTGACACATTTGAATGTTAAAAAAAAGCACATTTCAATGATATCAAAGTAGTGGTATCCAATGAATTCTATCAGGCTAGCATGTCTCTAAAAGAGAGTAGCTTGGCATGTCCTTATGGCTTGTTGCCAACCTAGATCATGCTGGGTCAAGTTGGGCCTATGCAAACTCAACATGACTCAGACACTAGGTATCTATCATGCCTAGTTTGACAAGCTCAAACCCATACTATCTCGGGAGTGGGCTAATGTCTATCCATGACTTGGTCTGATCTGACTTTTCTCGACCTAAATGTAAATTTTTTTTTAATGGCATAAGTTTTGCACACCAACTTGAATAATGATTCCTACTTGACCCGAGCATGTTTCATCACTAGGCTACATTCAGCTTGCATGGGCTAATTTCATGGGTCATGTCGTGCTCCATGCTTTTATAGCACGTGAGCCAAACCCCTAGCCTAACATGGGCCAAACTCCACAACCTGATATGACCCAAGCCATGCCACTATGTTGGTTCGTGCTTGTTCTAAGCATGGGTATGGTCATGTCGGGTAGTTCATGGGCCAACATAGTGTTAGTTTATGAGTGAGCCCATCGTCACAAGCCATTCCTCAAGGCAATATATCTTTTCTTCTAAATTTATCTTCATAGAAAATATTCACTTACAACTAATAATAAATCTCACTGGATATCATTGTACAAGTTCTTAAGTTTTTTAAAAATAAAATATATTTATCTATGTCAACATGGCCTAACATTATCCTGGGGGAGAAAATATCTAAGAAAGATATCTGAGTATTTTAAATTTATCAAGATAAATAGTAAATAAAATAAAATAAAGTAGATGACATGGATACTACAAAATATGTGACATGAAGTGTTGAGTAAAATTCTTCTGTCCTTTCCATAGAGTGATTGGAATGTCAATATTGGAGGGGCTAACTACAGTATCATCTGGTATTTCTATAAGTTTATCTCTGGTCTAGAGATGTCAACTAGGCTAGACAGCATGGACACGACTCACGACACGACATGGTTCAACCATGCATGGTACGGCATGACAAGGTTCAAAATCGTGCCTAGAAGTGCCATAAGCTGGCATGCGACATGGCTCGAGTTGTGTCGGGCCAATCTAGAACTGTGCCTGGTACGACCTTGCACAATGGCCCATGTGGGCTAGTTTTTGTCCAGCTAGCCAAATTGGCTACCTTTACCTGACCTAGGCTATCCTGGCCTGACCCAGGCTATCCTGGCCTGACCCAGGCTACCCTGGCCTAACTCATGCTACCCTGGCCTAATCCAAGCTATCTTGGCCTGACCCAGCTTGGCATGACCCAGCATGACCTGCCCAAAAGTTGTGCTGGCCTGCTTCTTTTTTGAACCTTATCGGCACGACATGGTGGCCTAGACGGGCCAAGCAAAAATGAGCCATGTCATGCTGACATGACTTGTTTGTCACTTCTACCCTGGTATGAGCAGGTTATGTATATTTTTTCTCTTATTATAAACTTTAAATCATGAATGATCAAATTTCTCTGTCTCTTACTTATCATAAGCCTGAATTGGCGAAGATTTATAGATTACTATCGTCTAGACTTAAGGGAAATTTCCTTTCCTAGGAAACCTTGTTTTGATGTTGTTAATGAGTAATCATTTTTTCTAATTGGCAGTCTAAATGGGATTATAAAGGAGTAAGAAAAACTTATGGGTATATATATATATATTTTTAAATTTTTATTATTCGTAGGCTCACTAAAAAAATAATTCATGTTCAAAAAAAGTTATGTTATCATTCATTATAATTCTATTTGATTATTGTAAAAATATTTGTATTTTTTTAAGATTATATAGTAATTAAAAAAAGATTTTTCAAGGTCCTATGCAATATCTTATTTCATTATGAGAAGAGATAATAAATAAAACAATTACTCATAACACTATGAGAGATAAGTTAAACAATACCTCTCCATAATGTTAGATCTAAAAGATTACATGCTGAGAAAGACCAAAAGAAAATATTTAATTAATAAGATAATTAATGGTTAAAATTATATATTTTTTAAAAATATTTTATAATACTCATATCAAATAGGAGTATTTGAATTGTTTGAATTATATATGCATTTTTTCTCCCCTATTATATTTTATGAAAATGTATCAATATAAGAAGTTTGTTATATAGTTTCGTGATATATATAATAAATATTGAACCTTTTTTATATATACTTTAATATATTATTATTTTTTATTTTTTTGTTTTTCATTAAATTGAATTTTTATAAATTTATGAAATGACTGAAGAATAAAAAATATCTGCAACCTAGATCAAATAAAAATAGATCATGTAAATAGTAAATAATAATTAATAAAGATAATAAAATATATAAATTTTATTTGGGTTTCATCTATGTTTGTTCCTTATATGTTTGAGTATACTAGATTAAATAATTTCTTACTCACACTAGCCAGATATTAATGATAACAATCTATAATATGTTTTCTTAGTCGATATATCTTGTACTCTAATAGAAATACTCTTATGATTATAATAAAATATTTTTTAATTTAATCAATGATAGATGACCAAGTGGATACAACTAAAGCAAATAGTCCAACATACTTAAAATACTTAATAGTAGATCTTATCATAAAAGAAAAGACATATAACTTATCTCTCTCAAACCTAAAAAAAATATTTTTCAAAATTTTTTGACCTTTTTAGCACACATCAATAAAATAAAAATAAAGTCAGAATTGACTTATATAAAAAAAAAATTATATCATAATTGAGAATAAACAAAATATACGAAAGAAATAAGCAGCCAAGCTAAATTTTGTTATACCGTCTTTTGAAATATTTTTATTGACTATTTTAATATTTAAGGAATAAAATACAAAAGTAGTGAAAAAAATGATTATCAGTAATATGAGTATTGTTCTAATACTGATAATCCAATAGTTTGAAATAAAAATGTGAGTAATAAAATTAGTAGTACATGAATGAGATATATATGTTGTCTTATAAAAAAAATTTATATTAATCTTTAATAAGTATCATGATAGATAAAGATTTTGAGAATCCTTGAATGATTGATAGTTACTTCATGTCTTTCAATACTTTGTAGTATTTTTTGGCATCCTTTCTAGAAATATTCAAGGATAAAAATATCAAAAATAATTGATATATTGGTGACTCAATTTATGGATATATCTAGATATATCAAAATATATCCATTGATATTTTAACATAAAATATTGATATGAAATATTTTAATAAAAATGAAATTAAAGTATAATAAATATTTTGAAATTATAATAAAAAAAGAATATATGTATTATATAATTTGTGATATAAAATTAAATTATATGTTGCTCAATAAGAAATATTAATTTTATATTATTATTTACCTATTATATATATATATTAAATATTTATTTAAATATAAATATTTATCTATTTAGATTTATTGAATATAAAATTAATATTATATTTTATAATAAAAATAATATTAAAAATTAATTTTATTTACTTCTTGTGTATATAGTACAAAATTATTTAAATATACATCTTTATACAATTCAAATTTATAGAAAATAAAAATAATATTAGATTTAATTTTATTTTATTATTTGATAAATATTAATTTGAGAGTATTATAATTTTATTATTATGCTATAATTATAAACCATAATTTCCTAATTATTTTTATTTTGATGTACTAAAATATAATTTTCATATTAATTTTAATTATATTTAAATATATGAGTAATATTAAATTTAATTTCATTTTTTTATTGGAGTTGTAGTAAATTATTAATTCAAATATTTAGTTATGTATTATTTTAATTTATTCATATCAATTGAATGTAAAAATGAGATTATTAGAGATGTAGTAAATTATTAATTTAAATATATAATTATATATTATTTTAATTTATTCAATTCAATTGAATATAAAAATAAAAATAAATTTAATTATATTATAATATATTACTATTATTAAATAAATTTTATTCAAATATGGATTATTATATAATCAAAAATATATGAATATATCTAGATATATCATTGTTATATCTCACTATATCTAAATATATCACATATATAATTAGATATTTTTTTTTTCTAAATGTACTTTAATGAATTCATGAATATATCCATAATTATATATTTGTGTTATATCCCATATTTTTGATGATAATTATGGATTTATCTATCAATTGATTTTTCTATACTTTGTGTATCAGCAATAATGAATATAAGTTATATCCTGGATATATTGAGTATATATTTAGATATTTTCATCATTGAAAATAATTATCAACTCTATTATATGTATTTTTTTTCTATAATATGTGCATTATAGAAAAATTTTTTTCGTTTGTAAACTAATATCATATCATTGCTTCTTCAATTGACACCAACTTAGATGTGTTAAATAGGTCTTGTCGTGTTGGTATAATTCATTTTAGTGTGGCATGATTGTGTCGGCATGGTTTGTTTTAGTGTGGCATGCCCGTGTCATGTTGGAAATGACATGATATGATTCTTGTGTCGTGCTAGGTACAACAAGGCACTGGGAACCAGTTGGTTGGCCTAGTTAGCCTGCATAGTGCAGGGTTTTGCTGGGCCATGCTGTTCAGGCTGGCTCAGAATGGTTTGGGCCAACACAAATTAATATTTGTTTGCCTTAATTTGATTATTTAATTATATTTGGTTTTTAAGATTAAAAATTTTATATAATCTCGATAAAATATAAATGGAATAAATGCATAATATAAATAAAGTGTAAATTAAATTGAAAAAAAAGTATCAAAGTTTAAAATGATAAAAATTATAAAGTGTAATTCAATCTAATGTCTAATATAATATATACTGCATACATCAATAGATAATAGTGCATAATTCAAAATGAAAAAAATAGTAAAATTAAATAAGCACTAGCACTATAGCACAATAAAGTATCATATTAATTAAGAATTATCAATGATCAATCAATGTCAGTGGTATGGTACTATGAATGGAGATGTAGATTGTCATCGTCATAATGAATGCATCTTAAGATGTCACTTTTACTTTCAATATTTTTGATTTTCATGTCCATGAATTATTATTGACCATCATCTTTTATACCTTATCTTTAATGCTTAATATTGATTTTTTTAGTCCTTTATGCATATAATTAACTATTTTAATGATATTTGATTATAATATTGATCTCCTATTTGAAATGATATTAGTTGTCATAGAAAAAGTAGACTCCAATGCTATACTAAATATGAGATGAGTCAGTAGATCATGTGTTATTTTAGATAACATGAGATAGCTGAATTCATATGATTTTCATCATAATAAAATATTTAAGTTCTTATTATTATCATATGATATGATGAAGTAATCAATATCTAAATATCTAAATAATTCACTTTTATTCAACAAATAACCTTGTTGTTTGCTCATGGCTAATTGAAAGAAGTCTTCATCTCCGAATATGATATTCATATTTATACTTGGAGCATGGGTATAACTATCATCCCTAGTGTCTTAATATAAAAATAAGTCAATTAATTTTTCATGAATAAATTTTTTTAGGTGGGTTTATTTGGTTCATGCACATTGATATATCTTATGATGATAATATCCAAATAGATATTTCAAATACTCAATAACTATGATACTAAATGTAGGTGACCTTTATATTTGTTAAATATGTTATTAATGTTGTACGTGCATCTAAGTACAATACAAGTAGTGTGAGTGTACACAAACAAATATGAATTTGTTGTATCATAGAAAATTTTCACGAATTTTATAAATAAAATTTTTGTATCCAGTCTAAATTATCAATAAGTTTGTCATTCTTATTATTGACATAGTCAAATATTCCGTGTTAATAGTTAATATAAGACTCTAACATAAGATAAGTGTAATTCTATTAGTATCTAACATTAATTTGAATTTCTTTTTGTCATGCAGATAAATATAGGCTGCAAAACTTATGCTGTTGCTAGGCTTCCTAAATGATTATAGTGTATTTTTTATATTTCCTAAATATTTAATTTGAATTTTTTTTTCTGACGTGTATTATGAGATTAATTATATGATACATGTACCTAATATAAATTATTTTACCTAATAGTTTATCTTTAATAGTCTTAATAAATATATTAATAACTACTCAATTATTAGAAGTATTATTGAATTTGATATTAAATATTTTATTTAAAAATTTTATATTTCTAAAGATTCACGTTATATTCTCATATATGACATGGTTATCACGAGAATTAAGAATCTCAAGAAATCATAATATTTTTTTATTAATTTTTTATTTAGAGTTTACGTAGTGGATAGTGAAACATGTACATGAAGTATCATTGTGACTGATCTATATATTAAATATCAGGATACCATTCAATTATATATTTTAATTTATTAATTAATAATATTTTTTAAACTTATGATATTTTATTATATTATTTTTATATGTAGACTTAAGAGTCTTTAATAAGTAGACTAAAAGTAGATATACATAATACTGACTAATTTAGGATTATCCAAAAATCAAACTTATTAGTTTGATTAAGTTTTCTCAACCAAAATATAAAGGGGATTAAAGAAGTTGAATTATCTTAAGCTCGAAAGACACCATTGCTAAATTGAGTTTGTCTTCGATTTAATATATCATATTTTTTATTGCATTGATTGTCATGTCTCTTTATGTGTCAAGTCTCACACTTACTTTTACATGTATATATCTTTTTATAACATATATATTTTGTCGATTCTTTATCGACACATTTAGGATTTTTATTTTTTATTATTTTAAAGTGTGTTCATGCTATTGTTGTTTGTTTACTTTTTTATTTTTTTAGTGGCATGTGAATTTGGGTCAATGCCGTTAGAAAAAATATAGTTTTTGCCTCAGACTTTTTGGTAGGATTATTATTGTTATCCACATCTATATCAAATTTATATTCATCATTATTGTTAAATTTATTATGTAATATTTTTTAATTATTAAGATTTTTAAAAATAAATTATTAAATTTATAGAAAAAAAAAACTCTCAAACAAATTATTAACAAAAAAATTAATATTATACCACATACTATTTTGTTATAACTTCTAATATTGATGCAAGTTCTAGTGTTGCACAGATATACCCACACCACCAACTATCTCGTATGTGCAAGTGTAAAATATAAATTAAAGTAAAAAAACACACATAATATTTTATTACAAAGAATAGACTAGAGAAAGAATCAAAACTGATAGAGAGTGAGAGAGTTGGAGAGGGGTAAAAATTGAGAATACATTTTAAAATTTTTTCTTTTCTATTTATAGAGAAAAAAAAATCAAATTTATTAAAAAAATATATATTTTTTATATTTTTTGTGATTTTATTATTTTTAAATAATGGCCAAATTCACAACATATGTTTGATTTTGGCTGCAGTAGTCGTTGGAATCAATCTAATGGTTAGAGTAAACTCACATTTAGTATTTAATTTTTTTTTTTTATTAAACAGGAAGACTGGGACAATGATAGGCACGATCTATCGCTGTCCTTATCGGAGCCCATTGCCTGAAAATGCAATGAGCATCAAGGGAGACGTGACCACCCAATTACAAATGGTCACGTAAGCAATATCTGGTTTACATGATCATAAAAAAAAAGCTATCTCGTTGGGCGTCATCCAATGAGACTTGACCCGTGGCCCATGACCTAACCTTTTGTTGGTCTTGGGTCATTGGACTGGTGGACTGTGCCACCGAGCCAGACATGCTCATTGTGCTTGGCCCGTCATGAGACATGACTCACACTGAACCATAACAGGATGAGCCATGCCATGGACCGACACAGTCTAGGACCAAGCATGGTTCTAGACCGTGTTGTGTTGGGCTAGGCATGACTGAATTGTGCCGTGCTATGGGCCGTGCCTTGGGTTGTATTCTGGGCCTTTACTCCCTGGCCCGGTTGACACCTCTATATCAACAGTGAGTTAGTGTCAATCATAAATACTAAACATTCAATCACTTTTTTTTTTAATTTTTTGTAACTTCTTCCTCGTGTGCTTTGTGTATATAGAGTTTGGCACACCTTGCTCTTCATGCATCACTGTGGCATACATAGTGGGTGTGCGATGAAAGAAGGTAAGGTGAGGAGGAAGTTTGTTGCAAAGAAAGAAGATTATCAGGTTCACCACATACTATGCACCATCGCACACATAGTGCTCGCCTATGTTGCACGGACACGGATACGGACACGGAGATACGACACGGCAGGATACGGGGACACGGCAAATTCTAAAAAACTAGGATACGGATACGACTAGGATACGTCATGATAAAAAAAATAAAATTAAAAATAAAAATTATTAATTATAAATATTAGGTATTTTAAAATAATTTAAAATACTGTATTTTAAAATAATTTAAAATTCTGTATTTTAAAATAATATAAAAAAAATTTAAACCCTCTAACACCCCCCCCCCCCTCCCCTCCCCCCCCACCACCCTCCCTTTACAGTTTTGATTTTCGAACTCTCCCCCCTCCCGATACAGATTTCAAAACCCCCCCTTCCCTTTATAGAATTAGGTTACCTTAGGTATTGTCGGCGCCTCGGCGGGGTGCTCCTCCCCTCTCCGTTTGACGCAATGATAATTGATAACTATTTCTCGCAATCGGCTTGTCGGCAACTTACTGTCGGCGGTGTGCTCCTCAATTTGTTTGAGATATAGGAGTAATAGTTAATATATAGTGTATTTCCGATGCGTTAGAATCGTAAAAAAGCGTCAGTTGGTAAACGACGTGTCTGTAGGTAAACGACGCGTCTGTTGTTAACGATGACTGTTTCCGAACAACGCATCGGATATGTCTCTAATGCGTATCCGATACGCCACGTGGCATATCGGACACATGTCCGACCCGTGTTGCCGTGTCCACGTCTAGGACACGTGGACACGGTGACACGGGTCGGACACGGCGACACGGCAGTTCCTATGAGTATCCGTGCAACATAGGTGCTCGCAATACCCACTCGTGCACTATGTTTATACAATGCACTTGTGTTCTCTCTTTTTGGAAATCTAAGAGTTCACACTCATTCCTAAGGGCTTTGACTCTTATATCATATTGAAAACTAAGCCAATAAGTTAAAACATCTAATAACTCTTTGCAAAAGGCAATAATGAAATATGTACATGAGGTGCTCGTATATAATGAGGAAGTTGGATTGGAATATTTCACAAGTTGGATTGGACAATCACATTAGTTGGATTGGTGCATAGTACCCACACGTGCACTGTGTTCCTATAGTACAATTGTGTTCCCTTTTTTTGGAAATCCTAGGGTTCACACTCCTTAGGGTTTTGATTGTTATACCATATTGAAAATAAAGTCAATAAATTAAACATCTAATAACTTTTTGAAAATACAATAATGAAATAGGTACATGAGGTGCTTATATATGATGAGCTAATTAGATTGGGACATCTCTTAAGTTGGATTGGAGCATCACATAAGTTGGATGTTCCCATCTATAATAAAATAAAAAGGAAAAATAAAAAAAGACTATATAAACCACAATACCTCTTTTAGAGATAGTGTATGTTGGCATTTAATGGTGGTGATAGTAGTATTGTCATACTATTGAGATAGATACCTATACAAAATAGATATTTGTTGGTAATTTTTGGTGTGTTGTAGTCATCTAATGTGTGATAGTTCAAATTTGATTTTCCTGAGCCTAATGATGGTGGATGACAATGGCCTTTATAGTGGCTGGCATGATGCTGATACAGATTAAGTACATTAATTGTTTGATTAAAATTGCTTGAAATTCATGTTTTTATTAGTTTGACATAAATCCATAATAATGTGTAAATTTATCTTTGTTTGATATTATTTTAGAAATTTACAATGTTGTGAGATTCGTTTTATAAATAAAAAGGAAAAAAAAATAATTAAAATCAGTGCGAGACTACTTGAAATAATTTGGTAGAAATTGAGGGTTGATATGTATTTTCTATGTATTATGATTTGTGGTGCAAGGTTATGTGAATCACTTATTAGAAGATTCATCTTAGATTGAGATTGATAAATGTATGATTATCAATACTTAATTACTAGTACACCTCTAAAAGTTAATTGATCATAGTTTATCTAATATGTTTAACTTTTATGACACATGCACAAAAGTTTGAGTTTTGGCCTAATGGATTGGGAATATTTTCATATGATGGTATTATTCAATTATTGATATACAATTGAATTGATCAAGATAAGATAATTCATTATATGATTTGGATATAATTATAAGAGGGATTCATTATAATGATACTTGTATTGATAGATCAAATTGTTACGAGGAGTTTTGACAACTTGATTTGTAACATTTTTTACATGCATGTATTGAGATAATAATATACTATTTTGTGGATTAAGATTGTTGGTTAGATTAACCTTTTTATTATTTCAGAGATTTATAAGTGAGTGACTCATGCATTTACAATTATGTCTAGATCCTTTGAGATGGAAAAATAATGATATGTTTTTTATGTGAGAGATTATGACATACTCAAAATAGATGCTAGATATTACATTTTGAGCTATGATTGACTTTTTGCGTTACAAAGATTAATACAAACTATTGGATGTATTCATATTGGATTGTACATAATTAAATCTACTTGTCTTGTTGCACTTATACTTTCTTAGGAGGAGTATGTCATATTTATTTTCTTAGTGCTATTGACTTAGGCCAAAATATTTTTACGTTCATCATCCTCTATGTTGACTACTTCATTTTAGATTCTTGGGTCATAGATTTAGGTACCAATATTCATGTCATTGATTATCATATTTTTTTATTTTGATATATAGGAGATAATATCAATATTAGACCTTTTATTTTGACACATTTTATTATAAAATTATTAATTTATATGATTATTAATCTTTAAAGAAGTGTCTTAATTTTTTTTAATTTTATGAAATTTTATAAAAAAATAATAAATTAGTTTATACTTATGTGAAAGATATTGAGAAATAATAATATTTTAAAATATATTTCTTATTGATTTTCTTATTTATTTGAGGAGTATGAGTTAATTCATCTGATATCAGATGCTAATATGTTTGCATAAAAATAGATTGTGGAGAGAGAATTGATATCTAAATGAGACGACTACGAAAATTTTGGAGTCTGCATAAATATTTATGGAAAGATATGTGTTAATTGTTAATTCTAATTAATCGAATATCATCTTATATTTTCTTAAAATTTATATTTCTCATGATTGGATCTCTTTCCAGAAAGCTTATATATGTTATATACTAGAGATTAGGGGTAACTATGAGTTTCAATGTAATGTTCTTCAAGAACACATCATTATGTAAAGATTTGATCTGAAATAACACACATTTAGGCATCATAGTGGAAGATTTATTCTAGTGTCCAGTTGTTACTCATATAGAGGTAATTGCTGACCATATTCTTATGTTTGCTCTTGATACTACTAGCTCAACTGACTTTGAGGAGAGTAGTAATATCATTCTTGAGGCATTGTGCCCAATAGAGAAGCCTAATGTGAATGTCCCATTAAACATGAGATATGAGTCTCCTTAGGAGAGGGGGAGAGAAAGAGAGATGAAGGTTTAAAGACTTAATTATTCCAACTTAAAGATATATGCTAGAGAGATATGTCCACAGTCTTCCTTGGTTGAATCTTCTATCATATCCGTTAATTCAATTTGTAGTGATTTGGACCTTTCAATTATATTACAGAAGGAATTAAAGATGTATTCAACTTGATACTATTGTATTGAGTATTATTTTATTATTATTTTGATATTATATATTTTAATTTCTTGCTCTTCCTTTATAGCTATAAGATTTTAGATATTATTTTTGAGATACTTAGTTATCTATGATGACATATTATATTGGATGAATTTAAGTATAATCATATCCAATCATATTTATAATTTCGTTCCGAAACATTTAGCTAAGTTAATAGTGGGATGCATATGAGTGTACATGGTGAAAATGAGAAATGAAGAAAAAATTAATCGGCTCATGGTCAAGTTGGTAGCTAGTGGATTTATATAGATTTAAAGTATTGAATATTAGGATACATTCTCTCCCATGATCAAAATGACTACTTCTAGGTTGTTATTTTCTATTACAATATTTCACAGGTGAATTGTGTATTAGTTAGATACATAGAATTCATAATGATCTCTATAATGATTTTGAGAAAAAAGTATTTATATGGTTGCCACCATGATTCATTATTTTTTGGGAGCTTTGGTATGATATATATGCCGTGGAAGATCCTTTTTGATCCGAAACAATTTCTTTGGTACTTGTCACTTCTCACCTTAAAAGATTTGTGTTAGACTATATATATATATATTAATGTTGATTAGGAGGTCGATATCTCATATTCGTAGTACTTGTTAATAGAGGTGTCAAACGGGCCGACCTGGTAAGGTTTTAGGTCGCCCAACTGGGCTATCGTGCTTGACCAGGCACGGTTTTGTGGAGGTCGGGTCCGACATGGGCCCATGGCATGAAATATGCTGGGTTTGGTCCAGTTCGGCCCGGTTTGGGTCGGGCAAAACTTTAATTTTTAAAAAAATTAGGATTTCGGTGGTGCACAACTACACGTCTTTGTTTTTTCATGGCTCGACTAGCCTTAGCAGTCGGGCATTGGTTCATTGTGACCACGCTCTGTGCGTGGTCACGCGTGTCGTGCCAATGTGTCAGGTGTGCCATGCCTAGCTCGGCACATAGGCCGAAAACTTCCGCCCGGCAAGGCACAACTCGTGCAGTAAGTGCGTTGGGCACGGGCCCGTGGCATGACACTGTAGCGTGTTGTTTTGGGCCGTGCCGTTTAACATTTTTACTTGTTAATAATATTTTGATTACATAAAATAATCAATGAGGTATAATCTAAGTGAAACTATTTATACAAATCAAGTTTTAGATGAAAGATTTGGGATATATTAGGTGTTTTATGAGTATCAGGTAGTGTTTGAAAAAACATAATCAAGGCGTGTCTTGGAGCACGCCCTAGGGCGAGGCGTGCGGAAAATGCCTCAAGGTGCATGAAAAAAGATGACGCATAAAATAGGTGTACGCCTTCTTTTGTGAAGCGTTTCGAGGCATGTTTTGAATGCTCCTTTCATACCTTGAAGAAGGAAGCATATGCCTATGAGGTGCTTCAAAAAATTTTAAAAAAAGTTTTTTCCATAAAATCGAAATAGTGCTGATTGTTTTTTTGGCGCTGCTCAAAAATTTTGATGAAGCCGAAGTCGAAGCTGACGTCAACACTTTTTGCTTGAAAATCTCTTCTCTAGGTTTTTCTTATGCTCCCCATTCAAAAATTTTTCACGCTGAAGCTGACGCCCAACTCCATTAATATATATTATCTCAAAAATTTTAGCAGTTGACAAAGTTTGATAGTCAAAAATTTTGCTAACGCCGATACCCATGCTATATTATCTCAATTTTTCTGGCACTGCTCCATAAGTATATTTTAAATTTTTTATATGTAAATTTATACATTTATAGTTATACATAATTACATATAATTATACATAGTAATAGTTTATATAGTTATAAATACTTATCTAGCTTAATGTAAATAATTATATGTATTTTTATAATATAGTTATATATGTTAACTTAAATTAGAGATATAATATATATAATTATAAAAATTTATACATAAAGTTAATTAGTTATATATCATTATGCATATAATTATAATTAGTTATATATAGTAAAATATATATGTATTCAAATAATTATACATATAATACATATAGATATGAAGATAATTACATATTAATGTATTTTGTATAGAATTATAGATATATAGTTTTTTACATAGTTAATATATAGCGTATATATAGTTAAGGTATAAATAAAAATTTAAATAATTTATGAACAAAGTAGCAT
Source organism: Sapria himalayana (assembly GCA_029783825.1). Taxonomy (NCBI): domain Eukaryota; kingdom Viridiplantae; phylum Streptophyta; class Magnoliopsida; order Malpighiales; family Rafflesiaceae; genus Sapria; species Sapria himalayana. The sequence continues at coordinate 696,329 of JAREIK010001723.1, forward strand.
AATTCCAAAAAATATATATGAATACTCATATATATTAGTATTCATAATCAATTCAAGTAATTTAAATTTTGATTTTAATTTTTAATTTCCTTTCAATTATGTCTTATTTTTTAGTTAATTTTATTGTTATATAGAAATGTGAATAACTGAATATTTTATTAGTATTTTTTAGAATGAATTCCTCCGATTTAAAAATATTAAGAAAAGATTTTGTGTGAAAATATGTTATTGAAGCTTTTTGGGAATAATATTTGAGATGTAAATTTTGCAATCAAATATGCACGAAAAGGGTGAATAGACTCAAGCATCACTTAGCTGGAACTCACCATGGAATAAAATCATACCCCAAAGCTAGTGAAGATGTTAGATTGAAATGCAAAGATTCATTGATCAATTATAGAGATCAAAGAATGAAAAGAAATGAATTGCTCCTAGAAATTAGTATGGGGGTTCAACACCAAGATGGTGGATGCGTTTTGGGAGTTCAACACCAGAGTTGTAAAAGTTTACTACTCAAATCCTTAGTCTTACTTGTAGTACTTCGGGATGTGAAATAAATAGACTTCATTATCAAAAGTTGAATGCTCTAGTGTTTGTAAGGTACAACATTATATTGAAAAAACGAAGTCTACAAAGAAAATAAAATGTTGATCCGATTTTGATAGAGAAAATTAATTTGGATAATGAGTAGATTGCTGAGAAAGAAGATCCTCTCTTCCTTCCTAATCTTTGTTAGCTTCAAGATGATGAGTTATTTAATGTTGATTTTATTAGAATTGTGTTAACCAACTCTTAACAGACTTAAGCATCATCGGATCAAATAATTTCTTCATATTCTTTCAAAAGAAAATTTAATGAAGTATCAAGTACACAAATTAAAGTCATTAATTTGTTAAATTTAATCAAAAAAGCTTATAATATTTATATCTAATTATTAATTTATATTTTTTACTAGGTATAAGTAGAGACAAATGCAAATAAAAAGAGTTAAATTTGATACTAATTGATGAAACTGAAGATTTAGATATAATAAGAATACATAACAGTAGATATTTATTTACTTTTGATATATTGGATGAGGATGGTGATGTCTTTGAAGAAGAGAATTTAAATTAAATTAATTTACTTTAGTTCTTATTTTATGATTTTGTTATAGTTTTTTGTGAAATTAGTAAGCCAGCATATTTTTTTTTTATAATTCTAATAAATTATTTTCTTGTTTTTATTTATGTTATTTTATTTTATATATTTTAAAATATTAATTATATATTGTGATGCTCAAAAAGCTTACGTCTTAATATCTCGAGGCTTATGCTTCGCCTCACGAATACAAAAATATCTCATCTTACGTTTTCATCTTTTAAAACTATAGTATTGAGGTTTAATATTAAAGGGGTATGATATTTCTTTCTCTGATAGAATATATTTTAGATATTTTGTCTGATTTAGGTATGTTGGATGTGTGCATGGCATAACAACCTAAAATTGAGGAAAATTCAGCAATAAGTAGGTTCAATAATGATGGAAAAGTTAAGAAGCTTGTTGGGATCTCTCAATAAATCTATTGGAGTTTGTTCTTTGACTCTTTTAGGTACACTTTCATTCTTTTTTTTTTTTTTGCATTAATACCTCAAATAGAGTTAATGATAATTCTTAGATAATAGATTACAATGCCACATACCATATGATCTCTAAATCTCAATTTTTTCATGAATATACTCTAAGCCCAAACTACAAGAAAATTGAAGTGGTCTATGAATATTATGTTGTTGTTGTAGGTGTCTGATACATATACACCACCCCTACTCTCACCCTTAAAAATATCTTCTACATACCAAAATTCTCGTATAACCTTATTTTCATTCAAAAATTCACTTAGATGGTATTTTATATTTTTCCTTTCTTATTGTGTTTTTCTAGAACATAAATTTGGGAGTAAGATTGAACTTGCTAAGGAAAAGAATAGTTTTTACCACTTTTGAATCATCTCAAACTAGTAATAATTTACCTTTATCTTTTTTTAGTTCATCAAATAAATATATTATTTTGTTGTACTATATGTGCTTAGGTCATCTATCTTTTAAGGTTTTAAAGGTCATGTTTCCATATTTATTCGAAGGAATAGATATTGTTGAGTTTTATTGTGAAACTTGTGAATTGGTAAACATACTTGTGAATTGGTTTGTATCCTTAATTGATCACTCTAGTCGGGTTACACAAATCTTTCTTTTTAAAACAAATATCTAATAGTAGCATTGTCATACCTAATTTTCTCTTCAAGATTCAAAACTAATTTGGGGTTAAAATAAAAAACTTGCGACAAACAATGCTAGAGATTTTGTCAACTAGGTATTGTCATCATAATTTAAATCACATGATATTCTTCATGACTCATTATGTGTTAACACATCCCAATAAAATTGGGTAGTGGAGAGGAAAAACATGCATTTACTTATCACAACCCGAGCTTTACCTTTTCAAAGAAATATTCCCTAAGTCCTTTTTGGGTGTATGGTATTTGTTACTTACCTGATAAATAGAATTATTTCATAAGTGTCTTACAACAAAAGCCTTGTGGAGGGACTTAGAGAGTTTCTCTCCACACTTTAAACCTTCTTATGGGCTCACTCCTAGGATATTTGGGTGTATTGTATTTGTCCATGTCCACAACCAATTCAGAGATAAGCTTGACCTCCAAATCATAAAATGTGTCTTCCTTGATTATTCCTCTACTCAAGAAGGATACGGATAGAACAAGTTATAAACCAAACAATTTTACATCTCTGTAGATGTCATCTTCACCGAAGACAAATATTTTTTCCCCAAGTCCTCACTTCAGAGGGAGGTTTCAATGATGGAACATGGAAGATTGTTCATGGTGAGTCCTTTGAACCTCTTGGTCTTCCTCATGATCAGACTCATCTTTACATACACAACCTGGTGAAACCTTCACCAACTCAACATACAACCTAGACCTCAACCTTCCCATTAATTTTAGAAAGGATACCAGAGAATGAGTCTAAACACCATTATCATCCCTAACATTGTTTCTGAGGAGTTGAAGAAAAAGATATGGAAGGTTGCAATGAGAGAAGAGATGAGCGCAATAGCAAAGAATACAACATGGGAGATCCTTGAAAAACCGAAAAGTAAAAGTATTTTGATTGCAAGTAAATTTTCACATTGAAAAATAAGGCTAATGGATCTATTGAGAGATAAAACAAGATTTGGTGCCAACTCTTATATTCAAACTTAAGAAGTTTATTTTGATTATCATGAGATTTTTGTTATAGTTCCAATAATGAATAATATAAGAATTTTATTGTCATTGGCTGTCTATTATAATTGGAAACTCTTTCAATATGATGTTAAGAATACTTTTCTTTCATAGTGATTTAGATAAATAGATTTACATGAATATCCCATTATGATTTGAGGGAAACATAGGTAACAAGGTGTGCAAGCTGAAAATGAGTCTTTATGGGGTAAAATAATCACTTAGTACTTAGTTTGGAAGGTGTGCAAAAGGTTAAAGGTGTCAAATGGGGTGGGAGGCTCGAGCTTACCCTGTGGCACAATCCACAAGGATCATTTTATGATGATTTAGATGTTGTGCCATGCATGACACGACATGGGCATGAGTAGTGCCTGTGCTGTGCTTGGACTGGCCTATGACATAACGTATTCTGTGCTAGGCCTGTTCAAATGGGCTGCGCGCAAACATGCATGGTGGGTGGACATCACTTGCCTGTCTCTATTTGAAATAAAAAAAATAGTGCGTGTACTTCATACACCCCATATAAAAAATATTTTTTTTTTCAAGAAATCAAAGTTGTTGGATTTTTGTCCAACAGTTCTGGATAGTAATCTAATGATTAATAGCTTTTTGCTCAAAATTATTATTTTTTTTAAATTAATCTTTTTATTTTAAAAATTTTCAATAAATAGGAAGTTAACTTCATATTTTTTTTCTCACTCAAACTATAATTTGTTATTTTTCTAATTCTTAGTTCTATCAAATTTTTTATATTGTGATATAATAATTTTTTTAATTTTTATTTTAATACTACATAAATATATAATCGTATAAATTAATGTTGGCAGATATGCCTTGTGGTAATGGACATATGGTTTCTTGGCTTGAAATTCATGTCTGAATTTTTTCAATTTATATAGTTTTTTTAAATAATTATTTTCCTAGATATTTAGAATCAAATAAATATATTTTATTCTCAAAATTCTTTAAATTTTAAAAACTGAAAAATAGTAAATATTATTAAAATACTGTAGACATTGATTTAGATAACAACCTGATCTAATTGTCTGAGATTGAGTTATCTTTCAGTGTAGGTTAACCTTTGTCTTCATATTTAAAAAACTTAAAAAAAAATAAATATTTTTAGTATGAACTTATTTTAAGATTATATAAAAAAATTTTTAAAGATATCAAAAAAAAAATTCAACACATTATATATATTATAGTAAAATATGTTGACTTATAAGAGTAGTAGTAGACCTAGACACCTTAGGATAAATATCAAACAATGTATTAAAAAATATTATGTATTTGATCATAGACAAATTTAACTAAACAATGTAATTAAGTTTGAATTAATTTTAATTCAATTATATTCTTTATTTATCATAATGATTTTATAAGGAAAAACATGATTAAGTTTTTCCGTAGCATATATTTTTTGCTTTAATTTACAGAATATTCGAGACTAGTTTACATGTACAAGTATTTTCAACATATTTATTATAAAAATAATTATAAAATAAAAAAATAATTAGTAATTAACAAATTTTGTGAACAAAGTAAAATAATCTTGATTATGTTTGATATTTAGACTAGTCATTATGACAAAATATTTCTAGATGTTATTGTTCACATAGTCACATTGTTACTTCTAAGTGGATACTAAATAAAATAATATTATGATTTATGATATTTTTAATTTTCATGATGGACCTGTAATATATGAATATTTGTTTAGAGTTTTATAAAATCTAAAATATAAAATAAATTAATATGATATTTAATAATGCTTAAAATAATGGAATGATTATAATTATTTTTATAAGAATTATTCAAAATGATTTCTTAGTTGAGATTTTTTATGTTATATATATCTATATATATGTCACATTATAAACCTAATAGTTTGTGTTGGCTTAAAAATAATTTTTTTTCATCAAAAAAATGTGTAATGCATTAAAATATATTATGATATATAATAAATCACATGATTTTTATATTTTATATAAGTTATTATGTCTAAAAAAGATAAAAATTTAAATAAGTTCTAGAAATCTTTAAAAATTTATATATATGATGTTGAATTTTTGTGTTGGCTACAAATATAGAAATCCGAGTATGATTATAATAAAACTAGTGAAATAATAAGTTAATGAATTAGACTGTGATATAAGATTTTTCTTTTAAAAAATCATAAATTTTTTTTATGATATAGCGAATGTGTTCATTTGTATATGCTTATAAAACATGTATTGTACTTAGGTGTATATGTAATATAAGTAGTTTTCTAACTAATATAAAAAATATCTATATTTTGGTGTTATTGCTATTAAAATTGAATATGATTTATTTAAAATACTGGTCATTACTTTTTTCTTTTTATTGTGTAGCTGTCTCTATGAATATTAAGGTTATGATCGAAAAGATAGAAAATACTATCAAATTCATTTTTACTTGTATGAATCTATCACAATAATTATAAGGTATTATATATTAATAATTAAATAATATATTTAAATATTATAAGAATAAATTTGATAGGTTTAGTATATCTCCAAGATGAAGATTGGCATCATATTTAGAGATGATATCTTTTTCGTTCAGTTAGTTAAATAAGAATGATAGGAATGTATTTTGAATAGAAATGAGTTGTCGAGATATTCAGACTTTAATTATTGTTTTATTTTGTTACATAATGACATGAATAATTTTTGATATATTGAGTTGGTGAAAATTATATTAATTAATATTTTTTGTATTATATAAAATAATTTGTGATCTACTGACTCCTTCGATGTAGCATATTATTAAATTTTATTTTTTTATGACTATAAATATAATTTTAGATATGAATAAAATATTATAAATATATATTATTGAAGTTCTATTATGTTTAAAAGATCTGAAAGATGTATAGATAATTTTTTAAGTTAAAATCAAAAATTATAAGTAAATGATTACATACACAAAAATAATAATACTATGACATGAACCTGTGATGATCCAAACCAAATAGAGTGACATAATGTTATTGACGCTACATTGACGTGCATTTGATTTTATAGTTTTTTTTTAAATATTTTTTAAGCATATAGATTTAAATTTTTAGACTCGAATGTATTATTTTAATGTATTTTTGTATATTGATATTTATACACATTATAGTTACAATTAAATTATAAAATAATTTGACTTTTTTTTAAAAAAAATATGTCTATTAATATATGTAATGTATGTATATATTTGGACAGGAGCCCAAGTGCTCAATTCACATGTTCAAAATCTCCAGGTAGGGCTGCTAGGCTAGGCGCCCTACTTGCCTAGGCCCTAGGGTAGGCAACACAACAGCAGCTTGCATCCAATGGGCTAGATTTGTGCTATGTGCTAGCCTATGCAGAGCACTATGCTATGTCATCGTGGCCTGTGATGGCTAACCCGAGCTAGCTTGTATTTTTCGTGGGTGGAGCTAGGCATGAAATCATGCATGGTACAATACGGGTTGAACTTGATCCGACACGGCTAGGCTCACCCTTGTTATAAAGTTGGGCCATCGGGTTGTTTGGCACTACATGGTGGGATGGATTGTGCCGTATTGGGCACAATGGCTCAGCTAACCTAAAAAATTAGCATGCTGGCCTAGCACGACCAATTCGACACCTCTCTACAAAATCCTTGAAAAAGTCCAGGTACAAACAAAACCAAGATGAACTCTTTTTATTAAGCACTCAGCGATAGGATGAGTAATTTTTTTTCTTGTCTATGTTGTGGATATCATAGTGTTTGGAAATGATGAGAAATAAAAACATGAAGTGAATTAGAAATTTGCAAATGAGTTTGAGATAAAGGAACTAAGAAAATTTAATTATTTTCATGGTATTAAAGTGATATATTCTTTATAAGAGATTTTCATCTCTCAACAAAAATATGTGACTAATTTGTTGGTAGAAATAGGAAAGATTGGGTATAAACTAGTCTTTACCTTGATGGATCTAAATCATAAGTTGGGAGAACCTAAAGAAGAATCAATGGTGAATAAAATAATTATCAGAGGCTCATTTACCTTGCTCATACTTGTTTAGCTTGATTAGTCAATTCATGCATAATTCTAGAGGACTTCATTTTTAAGTTTTTTACATGGTGTTGTAGTTCTTGAAAGGCAATTCTAGGAAAGGAATTTATTCAAAAAAGAATGCTACTCTTACTCTAGAAGCATATACCGATGCTGACTATGCATGTTCCATAATAAATCAAATATTAACTACAAGATACTATACTTGTATTGCTGGTAATCTAGTAGCATAGAAATTTCAAATATTATAGCAAAGTTGCCTATATAATTAGAATTTAGGGTTATTGCTTAAGGATTATGTGAACTACTTTGGTTGAAAATTGTAATGTATGTTTTGAGAATCAATTGGAATAATTCTATGAATCTCTATAATGATAATAATTCAGCTATCAATATTGCTTGTGATCCTATACAATATAATAAGACAAAATATATTTGGATTAATAAATATTTCATCAAAAAAATTAGAGGAAGAAATAGTATCTATGTCATATGTTCAGTCAAAATATCAATTAGTTGATATACTAACAAAAGGGTTAATTAATTCAATGTTTCAAGATCTTATATTCATGTTCGGAATGAAAAACATGTATCCCTCAGCTTGAGGGGGAGTGTTGAGCTGTCAATAGATAGTAATCGGGTTGTTGTTGAGCTATAAATAAGTTGTAATCAATCTATAAATAAGTTGTAAATAGGTTATAATTGAGTTGTTTTCTCTTTCATATATATCTCTTCATCATAGTTATCATTAAAAAATATAGTTTTTTCTTCTAGTTATTATATTTTTCGTTTGTGATGTTGTCAGTGATGTAACAATTTGTACGTAAGACATCTTGGTTATTGAAAAGAGAATATTTTGATAATTTATATTAAATATTTGAGTGAATTTTTGTCATAACAAGTTTTTCTTTAAGATGATCTATTTTTTTATCAAGACCAATTTTTATAAAAAATATTCACTTGCAAGCAACAAATATTCGGGAAGGTTGAGTTACTAGTTTTCAACTCTCATTAGAATGAAGATCATTTATTTTTTCCAAAATGATTTATTATTATTTGTGATGAGATAATATTTTAGTAAAAGATATGAATTTCTTAATACCATCAAGAGAAATAAAATTGCCCAAAGTAACTCCTAATTTTATTTGTTAGTATAAATGACTCCATAAGAATGTTAACATGATGTTAATTAACAAGTTCATGTTTAGTTGACATGTTACTCTCTTCTGACTGAAGGCTGAAGTAAAATTGTAGAGGAGTAAGAAAATTTATAGGTTCAAATATATCTTTGAATTTCTTATTTTTTTCATGCTATCTAAAAAATGGGTTATTCTAAAAAAATAATGTTAGTACATATTAATATCTTATCAGGCTCTGATAAAAATATTTGTATTCTTTTTGGATATTATAATAATTAAGAAAGATATACTTTAAATCTCTAGTCTCATTGTATTTGGAACTAGAAAAATATCCTAGTGAAATGAAGCACTCTCAAAGATTTGAAAAACTAATAAATTTCTCTAAAGTGTATGATTTGATAATGCAAAGAGAAAAACTAAAAAAATATCTGATTAATAATAATTTATTATTTATACTTATTTTCTTAAAATATTTCAAAATGCTTCATTTTTGTTTTTTTATTTTTTTTTGACCATTAGGTCAGTTCGACCGTCGAACCGACCCAACGGTCACAGATTCCTGAAGCTTCGGCTTCTGGAACTGTAAAAAGAACCGAGACTGAATCTGAGACCGTCGAGCTCAGGCTGAGCCCGATGTTTAGGATGTCGGGTTCGGAGTTTGGATGTGGTCCGTGACAATCACCTGAACACTGGCTTGAGATCCGGCCATCCGAGGATGGGGCACGGTTTGGGTTGTGCCAAAAAACCATGCCTTCTGGCTAGGGTATTGGGCCTTGCATGGCCCGGCACGAGTCCTGGGTGAGCTCGGCACGGCACAACATGAATCATGCTGAGAGCTAGCCCAGCACGGACCCATGCATGGTTTTGGATTGTGCAGTGCCTTGATCGAGCACGGGTTGTCCGGCCCATTTGATACCTTTAATAATACATGATCTTTTAGTGTGATATTCTATCATAGAAAAAATGGTGTATAAGTAGGTTATCCTACTAAATCTCAAAGGAGATCATCATAAAAGTTTTTTGATTCTGCAAATAAATATTAGTATTAAAAAAAATAGAGTTATTGATGAGTTATATTAAAAGATAACGAACATAAAAAAGATTAAATAGGTAACTAAAAATAAATAAAACATGTGAAAGTAATAAGGAACCATGTTATATATTCTTATAACTAATGATTTTAGATGAAATTGTCAAATATTGAGGCCTTTTTTTTTGTCAAAAATGGAGGCTTCAATTGTCAAAGTTAGGTAGTCTAACTTTAATTTCATCCCTCTCATTTTTACTATAAATAGAGATGTTGTGTAGGAAGAAATTTTGTAATTCCACACATTTTCTAATTCATTGTGAAGAATTGAGAAAGAGAGAAGAGGGTGAAGGAAGTGAGGTGAAGTGAGAGAGAAAATTGAGAGCAATTTACTTTGAGTGTTGTAAACACTATATTTTTCTCCTTATAGTGAACGATCTGCAGCAGCCCGTGGTGTAGGCAAGTTTGTGCCGAACCACGTAAATCTTGTGTATCTTGATTTGTTTAATTTTGTTCATTCTCATAAATCCGGCATATAAGAATTGTTGTTTTATTCTTAACAACTGGTATCAGAGGGAGGTTCATAAACGATCCAGAGGCTGCCAGATTCAAGAAGGAGCAATGGCTGCAGATGAAGGGAATGTGAAAATTGAGAAGTTCGACGGCGCGGACTTCAACTTTTGGAAAATGCAGATTGAAGATTATCTGTACCAGAAAAAGCTGTATCAACCTCTCTTAGGAAAGAAGCCAGATGATATGAAGGAAGATGACTGGAATCTTCTCGACAGACAAGCCCTCGGAGTTATTCGATTGACGTTGTCACGTAATGTTGCCTTTAACATAGTAAAGGAAAAGACCACGGCGGGTCTTATGGCAGCTCTCTCCAGTATGTATGAAAAGCTATCAGCTTCAAACAAAGTTCATTTAATGAGACGATTATTCAATTTGCGGATGACGGAAGGGGCATCTGTGGCTCAACATCTGAATGAACTCAACACAATCACAACCCAGCTGAGTTCTGTGGAAATTGAGTTCGACGATGAAGTTCGAGCTTTGATTCTCTTGTCATCTCTACCAGACAGTTGGAATGTCACAGTTACAGCAGTCAGCAATTCGTCAGGTAGCAGTAAATTGAAATTTAACGATGTTCGGGATCTGGTATTGAGTGAAGAAATTAGACGGAGAGAATCAGGTGAATCATCAACCTCTTCAGTATTACATACAGAGTCAAGATGAAGAAATTCAACCAGAGGTAAAGGTCGAAGCAGCTCAAAGAGCAGGAGATCCAGATCCAGGAATCCTAGTAATTCTAATAGCTCAAAGAATATTGAGTATTGGAATTGTGGGAAGACTGGGCACTACAAAAATCAGTGCATGAGTACACCAAAGGACCAGGAGGTGAAGACAGAAGCAAATGTTACTTCCACCTCAGAAGGAGATGACGCGTTGATTTGCTCTCTGGAAAGTAAGGAAGATTCTTGGGTATTAGACTCAGGAGCATCGTTCCATGCTACTTCACAGAAGGAACTCTTTGAAAGGTATGTCCCTGGAAATCTTGGGAAAGTATACCTTGGTGATGATCAACCTTGTGCTATTATTGGTAAAGGTGTAATAAAGGTTAAGTTGAAAGGGTCAGTATGGGAACTGAAAGATGTCAGACATATTCCCGACCTGAGAAAGAACTTAATCTCAGTTGGGCAGTTGGCCAATGAAGGCTACACCACAGTCTTCCAGGGTGATGATTGGAAGATTTCAAAAGGCGCAATGACGGTTGCTCGAGACAAGAAGAGTGGTACTCTTTACATGACAGCAGATGCACGATGTTCGATTGCTGTTGCAGTAGGCACTGAAACTCCCAAATTATGGCATCAAAGATTAGGTCACATGAGTGAGAAGGGGATGAAGATTATGCAATCAAAAGGAAAACTCTCATGTCTACAATCAGTGGAGATAGACATGTGTAGAGGTGTCAAACGGGCCGGCCCAGCACGGCACGGCCCGTTTTTCACGTGCCCAGCCGTGCTGCCGTGCCGTGACGGGCACGGCACGGTTTTTTAAATTTGGGCACGGCAAGGCCGTGCCGTGCCGTGCCGGCCCGCTCGGGCACGGGCGCACGGCAAGGCAGGGCAGGCGGGTCGGGGCGGGTCGGGTCTGTTTGGACCCGACCCGCGGTCTTTTTACCGGGGGCGGGGCCCGGTTGGGTCACGAGTCACGACTCAGGCACGCGGGCCAGCGTGCCGTGCCAAGGCACGAGCCGTGCCGGGCCAGGCACGGCACGGCACGTGGTTTGTTCGGCCGGGCCCGGCACGGGCCCGGGCACGTTTTTTTATCGTGCCGGGCCGGCCCAGGCACGGCCGAACCGTGCCGTGCCTCGTGCCGGGCCGGCCCGGCCCGTTTGACACCTCTAGACATGTGCGAAGATTGCATACTTGGAAAGTAGAAAAGGGTCAGCTTTCAGACAAGTGGCAGAACCCCGAAGAAAGAGAAGTTAGAACTTGTTCACTCTGACGTTTGGGGGCCAACGACAATCTCATCCATGGGTGGGAAACACTACTTTGTGACTTTCATCGATGATCACTCTCGGAAGGTATGGGTTTACTTCCTAAAGCATAAGTCTGAAGTATTTGAGGCTTTCAAGAGATGGAAAGCTATGGTTGAAAATGAGACAGGTCTAAAAATCAAAAAGCTCAGAACCGACAATGGTGGTGAATATGAAGACACCAGACTTAAGAAGCTGTGTTATGAGAACGGGATCAGAATGGAGAGAACTGTGCCTGGTACGCCTCAACACAATGGTGTAGCAGAGCGTATGAATCGGACGTTGACAGAAAGAGCCAGAAGCATTCGTATACAGTCAGGTTTACCAAAGCAATTTTGGGCAGAAGCAGTCAACACAGCAGCTTACTTGATCAACCGAGGTCCATCGGTACCATTGGAGCATAGAATACCAGAGGAGGTATGGAGCGGAAAAGACGTCAAACTCTCACACCTAAGAGTTTTCGGCTGTGTAGCTTATGTGCATATTAGTGATCAAGGCAAGAATAAACTTGATCCTAAATCAAAGATATGCACCTTCATTGGTTATGGAGTAGATGAGTTCGGTTACCGTGTTTGGAATGATGAAAACAAGAAGGTGATCCGCAGCAGAGATGTCATTTTCAACGAAAAGGTGATGTACAAGGACAAACATAAAACTGACGTCGGTGACTTAAAGCAGAGTAAGCCGGTATTTGTAGAAGCAGATGACATCCCAAATGATACTCCAACAGAGCAGATGATACTCCAACAGAGCAGATAATGATAAGTCCTCAGCAGGAGGAACAAAGCAGTGTGCAACAATCCGACACAGTACCTCCTACTCCAACTCCTGTATTGAGAAAGTCCTCTCGACCTCACGTGCCTAACAGGAGATACATGAATTATATGTTGCTGACTGATGGAGGAGAACCTGATTGCTATGATGAGGCATGTCAGACCAAAGATGCTAGCAAGTGGGAGCTTGCCATGAAAGAGGAGATGAAGTCTCTAATCTCCAATCAATCATGGGAACTAACTAAGTTACCTGTAGGGAAGAAGGCACTTCACAACAAATGGGTGTATCGAGTAAAAGAAGAGCACGATGGTTCCAAGAGATACAAAGCTCGACTCGTTGTCAAAGGATTCCAGCAGAAGGAGGGAATTGACTACACTGATATTTTGCTCCAGTCGTGAAGCTCAATACAATCAGAACAGTATTGAGTATTGTTGCTAGTGGAGATCTTCATCTTGAACAATTGGACGTGAAGACTGCATTCCTTCATGGAGACTTGGATGAGGAGATATACATGCAACAGCTAGAATTTTTCTCAAAAACAGGGAAGGAGAACATGGTGTGCAGACTTAAGAAGAGCTTGTATGGCCTGAAACAAGCCCCAAGGCAGTGGTACAGGAAATTTGACAGTTTCATGCACAAGGAAGATTTCCAAAAGTGCAACGCCGATCACTGCTGTTACTTCAAGAGATATAGTTCCAGTTATATCATTTTACTACTGTATGTTGATGACATGCTGGTAGTAGGTTCAGATATGGATGATATCAGAAGGTTGAAGCAGCAATTGTCAAAGGAATTTGACATGAAAGATTTAGGCCCATCAAAGAAGATTCTTGGAATGCAAATCACAAGAGATAAGCAGAAAGGACTCTTGCAGTTATCTCAAGCAGAGTACATCAATCGTATTTTGCAGAGATTCAACATGAGTGATGCCAAGCCAGTCAGTACGCCCTTGGCCAGTCATTTTCATCTATTTAAGGATCAGTCTCCTGAAACGAATGATGAGAGAGAATTCATGGCTAAAGTTCCTTATGCCTCAGCCATTGGAAGTTTGATGTATGCAATGGTTTGTACAAGACCAGACATTGGCTATGCAGTGGGAGTTGTAAGCAGATTTATGTCAAATTCAGGCAAATCTCATTGGAAAGCAGTGAAATGGATCTTGAGGTATCTACGAGGCACCACAGAAAAATGTTTGTACTTTGGAGAAGGATAGCTAAAAGTACAAGGATACGTAGATGTGGACTTTGGAGGTGAAGTTGATCACCGAAGAAGCACCACTGGTTATATATTCACCGTTGGAAGTACAACTGTTAGTTGGATGTCAAGATTGCAGGAAATTGTCACTCTATCCACTACAGAGGTTGAATATGTGGCAATGACTGAAGCTAGTAAAGAGATGATATGGCTTCAGGGTTTGTTAATAGAGTTGGGATTCAAGCAAGGCAAGAACGTTCTATATAGTGATAGTCAGGGCGCAATACACTTGGCAAAGAATTCAGCATTTCATTCTAGAACCAAGCATATTGGACTCCGTTATCACTTTATCAGATCTCTATTGGAGGATGAGGTTTTAAAGTTGGAGAAAATCCAAGGAAGCAAGAATCCAGCTGATATGTTAACAAAGATAGTGACTATTGACAAACTGAAGTTGTGCTCAACTTCAGTTGGCTTGCAAGGATAGCAAGGTAAGAAAGAGCTGCTGCATCGATCTAAGTGTGAAGACAGATTGAAATCAGTCTTCAAGTGGGAGATTGTCAAATATTGAGGCCTTTTTTTTTGTCAAAAATGGAGGCTTCAATTGTCAAAGTTAGGTAGTCTAACTTTAATTTCATCCCTCTCATTTTTACTATAAATAGAGATGTTGTGTAGGAAGAAATTTTGTAATTCCACACATTTTCTAATTCATTGTGAAGAATTGAGAAAGAGAGAAGAGGGTGAAGGAAGTGAGGTGAAGTGAGAGAGAAAATTGAGAGCAATTTACTTTGAGTGTTGTAAACACTATATTTTTCTCCTTATAGTGAACGATCTGCAGCAGCCCGTGGTTTAGGCAAGTTTGTGTCGAACCACGTAAATCTTGTGTGTCTTAATTTGTTTAATTTTGTTCATTCTCATAAATCCGGCATATAAGAATTGTTGTTTTATTCTTAACAGAAATATGAGCATTTTGTGAGCACGAGAAGAAAATAGTGAAAAAAGAAATGATTACTTGTAAAATGCTCATCGGCTTCTTATTCTATAACACGAGTCATAAGTTGGAAAGTAACAAGGCCAGTAGTATTTGAAAAGTATAAAATGTTTGTTGCTGCTTTACAATAATGAATTTTTTGTCAATAGGGGTTATATAGGAAAATTTTTGTGAAAATTTCTGGACGACTCTAGTAGTTGGTAGTGCTCTTGGATTTCTCGGTGGAAACAACTCTAAACATCTCTCTCATATGTGACTTAATCTCATGTAGCGTGTATTGAATCAAAACTTTAATGTCTCTTCCTCTACTCTAACTAGTACTCTATCGGCTGTGAATGTATGTTGAATGAGGTGTTTTACCAGTAGATCTCAGTCGGGGTCACGTATATATTGAGCTGACCGACAATGTGAACTCTGATCTGGTGAGAAACTCTTTATCACCCAGAATCTCAGTGGGTAATCCCAAGAAACTATCTGGAAATGAGTACAAAAATATAATACCAAGAAATTAGTTTATTTCTCTCTCTCTCTCTCTCTCTCTTGTATTTCATTTCTGTTAACATAGTTTTGAAGAATCATGTACCAAGCTGAGTGAGTAACTATAATGAGTAGTAATCTGCTCAGGTATTGTATATGTAGATCTTAAACTCATGATTATAAAACTGTATCTTATATGACACATCTATGTTGTTTAGGATAAATATAATGCTAACTCATATAATATTTTGTATTAAGTACAAGATGAGAAATTAGATATGAATTTTAATTTAATAGATTGTCTCATAATAATTAAAAGGTGTAAGCTGATATGTAGCTTCTTCTTCTTTGTGTCACCGTGTAGTTAATTTGTTAGGTGGTGTATTATTTCTTGATTAAAAAACTGTCCAAACTCTTATGACTCAATGTGAATGGTTCATGTCCCCAAGTCTCCATGATGTAATCACTAGAGTCTTGAGTTCTTCTATGAAAAATATGTGACAAACCATGGATCAAACCAAATTGCTACACGAACGGTCGAACACTGCACACATGGTGCATGAGAAACTCCACCAGCGACACACTGTGCACCTACTGTACATCCCTATTTCACCTGCCGCAAACATGCTCGCACCCATTTTGCACCCTTGCTGCACCAACCACACATACAAGCACCCAATGGATGAACCCGCCACATACGCGCACACACACGCACGCGCTCGCACACGCACACGCGGGCTCACACGCGCGCGCGCGCGCCCTCACACGGTGCACTTACTGTGCACCGAAAATGTCAATACAGCGGGCATTGATGTCGGCCACACACAGTGGCCGTGCAACATGTCGACCATCACCATGGTATTATGTAGAAATTATGTCTTGTGCCATTGTAGTGCATGCCCACTAGCAAAGTCTAGTGTCTGTTTTATCTACCTAGGGTTTAACTTTGATATTATGTAGAAATTCACACCATGCAAGTAGTAATCAATCAAATGAAAAACTCAATGAATAATATGTACAAGAGAAATACTTATATAACAGACTAATCGGATTGTTGCATCCCAGATGTTGATGCTCATGTTCCCACCCATCTAAATTAGAGGTGTCAACCGGCCCGGCCCGGCACGGTTTTTAACCATGCCCGGTTAAAAACCGTGCCGTGCCGTGCCGGGCCTCTCCCGAGCCGTGCCGTGCCTGGCCCGGCACGGCACGCCGGCACGGGTTCTTCCCATGCCGGTTTCACGCGGGCACGCGTGGGCGTGACCCGTCCTCTCCCGAAAAAAAGACCGTGGGTCGGGTCTGATTGGATCCCGACCCGCGGTCCCGACCCGGCACAGCTCTGCCTGCCGTGCCTACGGGCCATGCCATGCCCGGATGGTTTTAAACCGTGCCGGGCCGGGCACGGCACGGTACAGGAACCGTGCCGTACCCGGCCCGGCACGGTGGCACGGTCGTGCCCTAAAAAAACGTGCCGGACTGTGCCGGGCTGGCCCGTTTGACACCTCTAAATTCTAAATACAGACAAATTTAAAAAATAAAAATAAAGTTAAAACAACAAGTCTTTTTTATTTTTTGTTGGTAAATCCTCATTTATTTATTTAAGAAATTTAGTCTGGGAGTCATTAAAAAAATAAAACAGAGTGGTAGAAGCTTCAAGATGGGGCGGGGAAAAAAAATACAATATTATTTTTTTTTTTCAAATTGAAAATGTTTTTTTTTTTTTCCTTAATTGAAATGCTGGTGTTGTCGTTATCATAAATACTCCCCCGCGGGGCCCCAGGATAAAGACCTATTGATATTCCTCAAATTTTCCTTTGTGTCAGGCAAGTGTTACTACTTGCATTGCCATGGGGGGTACCTCCTTGTCCTTGTTGCTGTTAGTGGTTTCATCCTCTCCACGACACTAGCTGTCATGATCTGGCTGCTTGCCCATAGGAGAAGGATGAAGAAAAGCAAACGATCCCCACCATGGAAATTGTTCAGCATGGAGGAATTGATGTCAATTACGCATAATTTTAGTGAAGGAAACCGTCTTCCTGGCGATACGAAACTGGGGAGCACGTACAGTGGACTTCTTCCAGATGGGTCCAGCAAGGTTGCCGTGAAGAAACTGGGAGGATGTAGGTATCAGAGGAAGGGGGTGTTTTACTCTGAGGTTGGGAGAGTTGCAAGATTGGGCCACCCATGTTTGGTTGCCGTAAAAGGATGCTGCTATCACCATGGTGACCGCTACATTGTTTATGAGTTCGTCGTCAATGGGCCATTGCACAGATGGCTGCATCAGACAACGAGGAAAGGGAGGTGGCTAAGCTGGGCGATGAGGATGAAAATTGCTACGACGCTCGCCCAGGGGATCTCTTTCTTGCATGACAACGCGAAGCCTCAAGTCGTGCACAGGGACATCCGGGCCAGCAATGTTCTGCTGGATGAAGAGTTTGGAGCACATTTGATGGGTGTTGGCCTCTCCAAGTTTGTGCCCTTGGAAGTGATGCATGCACGGTTGGTGATGGCTGGCGGATCATATGCTCCTCACCTTGCTCCAGAATTTATTTACAAAAATGAGCTCACCACCAAGAGTGATGTCTATAGTTTTGGAGTTCTATTGCTTGAAATAGTGAGCGGCCGGGTGCCTGCCGAGATGGTTGATTCAGTGGTGGGGTGGCAAAGCATTTTTGAGTGGGCAACGGTTCTGGTGCAGGCAAATCGATACGGCCAGCTGTTGGACCCCATCATCTCTTCTGCTGCTTCAGATGTTCCTGAAACACGTGTTGTCCAGAAGTTGGTGGAGCTCGTGTATGCTTGCACCTGCAACGTCCCATCAATGCGCCCCACGATGTCTCATGTTGTCCACCAATTGCAACGTCTGAGCAAATCGTCGAGCCCAAGCCAACCCTGATCCTCCATGTACTGTACCCCACCCAACAAACCAGGAGAAATTTGTATGGGTGAAATGTAGTGCGAATGCTTCATTAAATCTTATCATATTTCATGAAATTTGTATGGGTGAAATTTTATGTCAAGCATTATCATCACATTATATATATATATATATATATATATATATATATATATATATATTACACAAAATCTGATGAGTATTCAATGATTTCTTTTTTCTCTATAATAATGTTCTCTATAATAATGTTTGGTACATTGATAATAACTTGTGTTTTATCATGTGAGACAATAATTAGATATTGTTTGGCGTTTTACAACATTTACATATTGCACATTCAATATCTTACCCTTTCTTAAGCTGAAAGGCTTTCCATCACGTCTTATGGAAGACCCATACTATTATTGGGTAGCACTCATCCTCCAAGTCCAAGTGCAATCCCCAACCCCTAGGCAACAAGCATCTTCAATCACCTATCAATAATTTGGTAGTCTGGTTGGTAGGGGGGAAGATTTCTCTTATCCTAGTGTCACGAGTTTGATCACTTGGGATATTGGTTATGCTCCCTTGGGCATCTGTTGCTTAGATGTATCATGTTGTCAGGATGAGAGCCTTACTTGATTATATATTAAGTAATAGCATGGGTTGACCTTGGGTGACAGAGGGGAAGGGGGATTAAAAAAAAAAACAATCTCACTCACTTCCCCCCTTTGTCTATATCACAAGTAAACCCTTATTTTTTATATGAAAAATGAGAGAATAAATCTAATTTTTTTTTTCATGTCGTACATATTATTATAAAACACCTTCTTTCATGCCTTGGGCTTTGCTTCTGATCATCTTTTTCCTAACATTTAACTTTTTTGTTGCTTTTCCATATGATAATACTCTTACATTATCCACACATTAATGGCATCCATATTCTCACAACAATCTCTTCCATTATATTTTTCAGAGGGCCTCCTATGCTGCAACTTGCAAGATGTTATCGAACTTGGTACTTGTGAGATTGGGTGTTGTCAGTTTAATCGTTAAGAATCTTTTTCATTGTTGTTTTACCCATATCCATGGGGGTCGTAGGGTGTGTTATCCATTTGTCTCAATCTTAGTGGATAACTTACATCCAATTCCAAGCAAGTTGAAAAATTCAATGCGTGTAGTCTACACCTACAGAGTCCGAATCGTGCATTCAAGTTCAACAAAATTCACATGCGATTGATTATACACTATGGGTGGCCGACAATGCTTATCATAATACTTGCCTTCACAAAAAAATTGTCTGAAGTCAAAATTTTCTTGATATTATTGATCAAATATCAAGAAAAGTTTTTTAATGATTACATGGGCGACAACTAGCTCTAAAAAAAGGAAAACATCGTACAATCAATAGAAGTAGATTTATTTTTCTTTTAAATATAATTTTATTTATATCTGTAAATGCTTATAATAAATCGATTACAAAATTGCTAGACCATCATAATAAACCTAAAAACTAAGATATGCATATGAAATACAATGAACAATTTCAAAAAAAAGAAAAAAAAATACTGCAATGTCCTTCCCTGCCTTTCAGTTTTTGTACTCTTCAATGCTCGGTTTTCCCAACTCTTTTAATACATTGGTCTCGACTTAAGTGTGGCCCAAAAATAATGTAATACTTTTAAGACACGAACAACTTAACAACTAAATAATTTATGGGGGTTCTTGTAAAAAAGAATTGCTGGCTGTAAACTATAACCGATAAGAATTATTTCTAAAGAGATACTTTTTATTTTATTCTATATTCTTACAAGCAATACAATGATTTATTTATAGGTTATAGTTTGTCATTCTAAAACTGAAAATTAAAAATCATTATCACCCGTAAAAGTAAATGCTGACTCTTGACATTTCATCTTTTGCATTAAAAATAAACAATTAATATTTATTTAACAGTTCTCTCTATTTCTTATAAATATGAGGCATGAAAGATATGTAATTGATAATTCTTTTATTCTGATATTCCATGTCTTTTATTTTCTTGATTAACTTTCCTTTCATAGTAAAATCTATTTTTATTCAAAATAATTAGTTGACTTGAGACATCTTCGTGTTTCCCCATGGTCTTTAATTCATTTCAGGGATCTAACTTGATCATTTTTAAATATGACTGTGTCGTCAACAAAGTTTAAATGACTAATAATTAATTTATTCCTTGTCATGTGTGTCTTGCTCCCTCATATTTATTAAATAAGTTAGTAAGATTTTTTGCTATGCATTATGCCATTAAAATGAAAGTGAGGGTGACAATGGAACCACTTGTCTTAGTCCCCGCGTGGCCCGGGGGAAACATACAACATTCCCATTTACAATAATCAAGAACCAATTATAAAAGATGTACATCTCAATCATACTAAGTCATCATTTAAGAAATCCAAATTTATCCAATACTCTCATAAGGAAGTCCCAGTCTATTTGGTCAAAAGTCTTTTCCATGCCATGTTTTATAATAATATTTTCTCACTAGGATTATTTATTTGGCCGATGTTTAAGTTCTTTTATAATATTATTAAAAATATTTTTATCGGGGATAAATTTAGTTTGAATATCATAGATACATTTACTTAAGACTTGTTTTACTCTATTTAATAGAAGTTTCAAGAATATTTTATATGATATATTACACAAATTGATCAGATGAAAATCTTTCTAATTAGCAGTGTTTTAGTAGTAGGATTTATAAACAAAAGCTATGAAACTGTGTGTTGCTTCTTTGAATTCCTTTGAATTAATCAAAAGTTGCTTCTTTGAATTCTAATATGTGTTGCTTACACAACTCCATGATATCTTTTTTCCATAAATTTTCTTGGTATGATATTAAGTGGGTAATCTCGAATACCTTCTTTTTTAAGAAGGGGTTTTAAGTAGTTAATCCCATTTTTTTTATTATCTTCATCTTCATTCCTCCTATTATCCTCTGAGATTATATTATGTATGTGAGATTTCTTTTTATTTGTATTCATTGTCGCATGAAAATATCTCAAGTCTTGTCTCTTTTTATGAGCCTGAGTTGTGATTGATTTAGTATCTCCCTCGACCTCATTTAGGCTTTAGCCCTCTTGGGTGCTGTCCCCAATTATGAATTTTTACTAATTTTTTTTACATTAGTAGGACTTATGCATTTCTAATATTTTGGAAAATATTGCTGAAATATTCTTGTTTCATGCTCGAATATCTTGTTTGAATCTAAACAATTTATGGTTTTCCTAGCCCTCGAGTCAAATAATTTCAATTTATTTTAACATTTTCATGAAAATTCTTGTATTTGGTCTACACATGTTTGAATTTAAAAGAAACTCTAATTTTTTCCATGTTATCTCTCTATTGAATAAACAACAGAGTGATTTTAAAAATTCTTATTCAGAAGATTAATTAATTCTCGTATTGAAGAAATTATTTCCTCATAGATGATTAATAATGCCTCTATCCAACCTAGCTCGTTAATTTCTAGCATTCCATGTAAATTTCGATCCTTCTTATCCTACATCAACAAGACCACATCCCAACATGCAATTATTCAAGTCCATACATTTGTAGTTAGGAGTTCTGCCCCTAGTTTTTCTTCTATACTAGATACTCTATTAAAATCTATTATAACCATTCATGATATATTAATATTTTGTAGAGTGTTTATTAGATTTTTTTTCATAGTTTATTTCTTTCATTTATGTAGCACTTGACATACACTATCAATAGTGTCATATGTCACTTCCAATTATCTCTTCTAGCTTTTGTATGAATAGCTTGTTTGATATTCATTTTCCATAATGTGAATGCTTATTTAATCATTACAAAAAATTCATATTTTGCTATTTGGGTTACTGTATACATTCTCAAACTCAAATGTAATATGAGTAGCTGCTATTTTGTCTTCACTTTTGAATAATTTGAGAATCACTGACATACTATTCTTGTGCATCTTGCACAAAAATTTAACTCTTCTTAACATGGATGTTGGCAATACCACACTAAGAATTTCATATTTTATTTAGAGTTTATTTCCTTATTTGGAGACAACACCGAACACCTCCCTTTGTCCTACCTATTTCACTCGTCCATGGAAGATAGGTTATTAATATCTTCCACTGCTCCTTGCCCCACCTATTTCATATCTTATTTCTTAATGAATCATTTAATATTTATTTCCAACATCAATCCTAGTAAATCTTATCATTTTAGGCGAGATATGATTAATTGGTATTATGACCAAATTACTTTTAGAAAATTTTATATATCTATCTGACTATCATATATATTTTTGAATAGGATCATATCTTCACTTGGTCAACAATAGGAGAGGAAATATTCTTCTTACAGACGTCACATGATGAGAATTGAGAATTTGGTTTGCTCATTTCATTTTATATGGGGTTGAGGAATCCACTATTTAGTGGGCTATTTCAATCTCATTTATTTTGTTATTTCTTCTAGTATCTAATGTTAGACTTCTTAGCACTTATTTTTTTATGGGAGCACTCTTTTAGCTCTCTTTTTTTCATTTACTCATTTTTCAACTTGAGATGCTTGATAGAACTGATAGTTGATTAAAGCCCAATCTCATGGTAATGACTATAATATGTAGGGATATTATCATATCTTCCTTTCCAACAACTTGTACTCTATCCCAATCCAAATCTGAGATATTGTTTTAATATCTACTTCAACCAGAACTTTCAGCGAGGCTACTCTTGAAAGAGTTGATTCAATTTCTTCTAATATTCTTAGCGACTTTTCTTTAACATTAGTTAGATATAATAAAATATGTTGATTGCTTAAATGGATTGAGAAATATGGGAATCTGGCCCACACAAGCACAATAGATGATTCTTCTTTCAGAGTAATATCTAGTAATAATTTAAATAATCTTACCATTGTCTCTCCTATATACCTCATGTCTAAATCCAAATTCGAGATATTAAGTTTGTCTTAATGTCTAATTCAACAAAACTTTTGATGATGCCGCTCTTGAAAGATTTGATTTCATTTCTAGCAATGTTCTTAGTAGATTTCTTATAACATTAACTAGAAATAGTAGAATATGTCAATTGCTCAAATGGATGGGAAAAAAAATGGGAATCTCAGCCACACTAGCACAATAGATGATTTTTTTTTTTTTTTGGATCAAAATCTAATGACCATTTAAACAATCTTACCATCATCTCTCCTATATAAAGTGCTATCTCTCGACCGTACCTTAATGCATAATCCTATTCAGTCGAAGATAGAATGAGTATATATCTAGTATCTAGCATGCGAAATTCCAAATTTTCACTAAGCATAAGTTAATATAAAAACTATTTTATTTCATGCATGTTTATTTTACCAAGGGACACTTCCCTACTAATGCAAGAGTAAAAGGCAATTTTTAGGAATTAAGTTCCTCTATTGTGAAGAGCAAAATGGTCTCTCCTTTATAAAAAGTTATGAATATTGTTAATTTTGTTCATATTGGACATTAAAATAGTAGAAACCAAGCCAAATGAAAGATTTGAATTTGAAGAGCAAAATGTTCATATTGTTAATTCTAAATGAAAATAATTAAATCTACCATAAAATCCATTGCAAATGAAATATGAAATTGAGAATTGTAGAAATCACCTCCAAATGGACGAGGGAGAGAGTGTTGGGTTAGTAAACATGTGTTCTCAATGCAATTTCAAATATTCAATTTTTAGTAAAATTTTTATTTATTCTACAACATAGGATTTGAAATCACTCACACACTTTACTTGTGGGTATAATGGATATAATGGTTTAGTAGCAACAACATTTTCCATTATGGGTAAATAGACTTACAAGAGATTTCCATTTGGTAGTACTTTATCTATTCACATTTTACCATTTTTGAGTTATTCCAATCTAGTCCAATTGGGTTTTTTCAAACATAGCATTTTGACTTTTCCATATTTACACAAACTTTGACAAATCACTAGTTAATAAAATTAAATACCAACCAAGAAAGTATATATTGCAAAATTTACGCACACAACTATTAGGGTACAATAGAGCTTGAATTATATAACTCACTTTTAGATGTTTTCGCATGCTTTCAAATCTATCTAATTTTGTGATATTCTAATTTTTTCAAATAGGTCAAAAATGTCTTTATCAACAAAAAATAAATTGGTTTTGTCAATTTTTATTTTTTTTTAAAAAAATATAATGTAATGAAAATAAATTTCAAATTCTTTCAATTTTAACTTTATAATCTCATAGTTATATATTCATTATTATGAAAATTTATTTATTAAATTCTGCCAAAATAATCTTCAGTTAAACCTGAAAATTCAATTTTTGTAGTCCAAAAATATTTTGTCCGAAAAAGTGTATCAATAATTCAGAAAATATTTAATCATTAAAATTTCTAGAATAAACCAGAATTCTGCCAAAACATATAATCTATATTCTATCAAAAAGTTGATATAATAATAAGAAACCACAAAACGCACAACCACATTAACAATAATTAACAAAATAAATGTTGAATTACAACTAAATGTTCAATTACAACTAAATGTTCATATTAAACATAATTAATTGTACGTGGTTTTCTCACAGATAATTCCAATCAAAGCCTCAGCATCTTAGCCACCGCACATCTACCGCACATCCACATTAACAATAATACTAAAGAAGAGGAGGACAATTTGGTTGAAGCTGCTATGCCCACTGCTCTTATTTGAGTCCTTTTATTGCCAGTATACACGATGAAATCATCCCAAGCCCAACATATAACCGATGGAACAGGGATGCCCGAGAAGCCCTCTTATTCTATCTCCGGTGCCTGGGAAGGTTCGAAGTCAATGGAAGCTAGTTCCTCAAAGAGATGAAAGCTAGCGATGGAAGTTACTCCGTATAATAAGGAAGTTGACCGAATCCAAGGCAATGACCGACTCATATCATTTCAATGTCAAGCGAAACCAAGGTAATCAGAGGCTAGCTCCTATTCCCCATCGGTAAGGAGTTCGAGTAGAACTTGATATGGAAGCAAGTTGGCATTGGCCAATAGCAGCTAAGCAACATATTGAACCAAGAGAAGAGACACATTCTGTGTTTTAGAACATAAGCAGGGTAAGAGACTATAATTCAGAATTGAAGCAAGAGGAGATATTTTTTTTTTCCGAATAGAAGAAGGATGAAGATGTGAAAGGAAGCATGCCTCAAGAAAAAAAAAGAGAGAGAATTTTATTTCTTCTCTTTTCTCCCTAAAACAGGGTTTCCTTAGTTTATTTGTAAAAAACTTTAATTTCTTTTTTTTTCTTTTTCTTTTCCTCTCTTCTACTCTCCTCTTTCATTTTCTCTATGCATTTTGGACCATGACCATGTGCCACCTGAGTTTCCCTCAAGTCTACCCATTAAACGAATGTGACATGAACCCAAAAAAAAATGTACACTATTTGTTAAATTAAACCCTCCAAAATTTTAAAAAAAAAATTAATAATAAATTAATCCTATTAAAATTTGTTTAAACCAGTTATCCAAATTAATTTAATAGACTCGATATGCTTAGCCCAGGCAGACCCAACAATTTGATTATTAACATTTAGCATAATTTGGGCAGACCCACACATTTTGGTTTTTTCATGTTTAGCTCAATTTGACTATTTTATACAACTCAAAACATGATCAATCATTTTAACAAAGTTACATGCAACCTTTCTTCAATTTGACTATTCATACACCCACCAAGAGATTCAAAGTAACATGTAACCTTTCTTCTCAATTTCTTTCTCAATTGCTCACTTTTCCTTCATTTTAACAAAACTTTGTTTCCTTTTCATAATTTTTTACATGTGCATTTTACTTTTTTTTTTGGCTTGTTACATCTCTATGTTGTTCTCATCTTTACATTGTTATATCATTTAATTTCAAACTCGTTCACATGTAGAACATTTTCCAAGTTCACTCTTTTCCTCATTCATGAGGCTCATCTTTCACCCAACACTCATCATGTGTTCCTTATCTCTATGTTTTATTTTTTTTTTTTAGATTGTCACATTTAAAAACTATACTTTTTTTTTGGAAAGTTTGTTTTTTATTTATTTTTTTGTTGCCTCTCTCAGCCCAACCCATACCATCCCTTGGTTCATATATGATCACTATTATTATTTATTTTTTTGATTTCTTTTTTGTCTAGCTGTGCATGCATGTATTGAACAAAGCCCTCAACCTATTTTTTAGGGTTTCCATGTTCTTTCTATGGTGACATAGTCTGTTTCAGGTTACCATAAAACTTTGCTTTTTCCTTTTTTGATTCATCTCGTGACCACCCCCTCTTTTATACTACTTTCGTTAAAGCATATGATTATCATCAAACTACTTACCATGTAGAAATTAATTTATCCCTCTACTAACAAGTCAAAATCTACTTGGTTCTTTCGATGATAGTGTATGGGCTCCTTCAACAATACTGCTCACTTACAGAGGAATCTATGAGTGAAATGTTTGGGTTGATTCATATTCATGGGGGTGTGGACCATCCTTGAGGCTTCATTCTCTCACATACCTAGTAGTTCTAGTTGAGAGAACTTCACCTCAAGGAAGAGCATCAACTTATGTAGAGAGGTTAAAACTCAATGATGACTTTTCTCATCTCTTCAAATGTACATGCAATCAATTAAAGGCTAGGCCATGGCCACCCTATTGATGGCCTAGATAAAATCTGCCACTTCCCAACACTTTGAGAACTATTTACAAGAACTTCTCCACTATAATACCTTCGCAGTCAATATTTCCCTCCTCTGCTAATTTTGTTCCAAATGCTTTGAACTATATAATAACTTTGACATATCTATGTCTCAACAACCTAAACCATAACCTCTTAATCCTAAACTCTTAACCCTATAGGTGACATGTTATCTCATCCTAAGAAAAAGTTACATGCAAAAAAAACTCTCAAAGATCCTAAGAGACAAGATTGATAAGATAATTTATTATAAAATCATATCTCCCTAAAAATACTTGAGAATATTTCTTCCAAAAAGTGTCCAAACTTTCTCAATCATATACTTGAGAACATTGCTGAAATTATTTAAATATTTTTATCAAATTAATTTTTTAATATTTTATTACATTTTTGAAAAAAAAAATTAATATACGATAAAAAAAATACCCAAGTAAAATGAGAACAATCATCTATAAAAAAAAACATAACACTTGAAATCCTTTTGATTTGGGTGAACCATAAAAATTTGTATGTATTAGCTTTAAGATAAATGAGAGAAAAAAGGCATTTAGAAAAGTAGGGAATACTGAGATGAACCATAAATGTTGAGCTCGAGCCATATCAAAATGATAGATTCACTTCAAGGAGAGCTTTATCCTTGCTAGCTGATTTCTCTCCCTTCATTTAGCACATGGCCTCTTTTTACTTAAGAGTAAGCCTCTTTGTATGGTGTATCATATATAAAACCTACACCCTTACCTGATGCATGATATGTCTAAAGTGAAATCTATAGGGGCGATCAATGGATTACGACAAGGAAAAGTTAATTAGAAATCTAAAATAGTACAACTATTATAATTGGAGATTAGATAAGATGAAGGTGGTGTTTATTTTTTTTTTTTACTTAATGCTGAATAAAACTTTTAACGAGTTAAATGCTGAGTGATACTTAATAGCATTAAGTATTAAGTTATTTGTTTTTTAACATTGGGTAATGAGTAAAGATGATAATGAGATAAAATTAAAAATACATAAATGAGATGGGTCTAGATGAGGTAGTCCCATCTCAAACCCCCCATTGTCATCAATAATAGTGTGTATTATTTACTCTCCTCCTTATTAAGTAATGATGATTTTTTTTATTTTGGTGGAAAATGACTTTTTCTGAATAGAAAAAGCCAAATATTTTAACTTTTTCTATTCAGATTTTTTTTTAAAAAAAAATTTAGCATTAAATCATAATTTTTTGATAAAATAAATAACTGAACACTGAAAGCAAATTACTTTCAATGTTTAGCCTAAAAAACAAACAGGCTCAAAGTCTCTTATCACTTATCATAAGATCTTTCACTAGATGTGAATATGGATATGTTTCGATGAGATCAAATTGTGGATAGACACAACTCTTAGTTTCTATCCTTAGACTAAATTCTTAAAAACTCATGGTTTAATCAGTCGTGTCCCACTTCCCTTCTCTTATCACGCCTATTAAGAATAGGAGAGAAAAAAACCTACTACTAAAACCTCTTACCTTAGAAGACTATGCTTAGTATTCATTCTATCTTCCCTCAAAGGTATAATAAAAAGTCTTCCTCCAATAATCCTTTTTTAGGAGGAGAGTTTTTTTTTTCTCTAAAATAAAATAAATCAATCTATAGCTATTGTACTTATGGTAGAACATTTGATTCACTTAGAGGGAAATCACTCTATTGCTAATCGTTAGCTCCATTGTCACCCTAACCCGTACGATCCAACCTTACCTCACATTGCTTTTGTACAAGCTTTCTGGCAATATCTTTATTGGAAATCAAAGATCAAACATATGACAATATTAGCAACTTTCAAAGACTTTACCACTTTGAGAGAAAATAGGCCATGAAAGAAACATTCTCATACGAATCAGTTTGATCCCACTTAATAAGTTAACCTTTCAAGATATGCTATACAAAATGAAACACGCAACTACTCTTTGCTAGATAGGAGGAATATAATTCAAAGGACTTAAGACTCACTGTAAAAGGCTACTAGATTGCCATCAGCCTATAATACTTGCTTTCTATCTCATTTGTTTGCCAATATTATTATAAGAAAAGCTTCTTATTGGGCATGACAAAAAAGATATAAAGGAACTAATGAGAATGCCACTATTTGTAAGGCTATGAAAACTTTATGTATAACTACTAGCAAGGAATTGGCTTTCTTATGAGACTGCTGATGAGGAATTTCTACTTATACCTCTAGTAATAAAAGACAAATCTTTCTATTACAAAAATGAAAGACTATAAATAGATAAGACTGCAATGCATACCTCAAAAAAATAAAAGAAAAACATTCTAAATAGAAGGACATGAGACAAAGCGACTCACACAATAGAGAGAGGAACAAAGAAAAATCATTCTTAATCTTTCAAGAAATAAAGAATCATAACTATTAACCATTAGATTACCCAATGCACAATCCTCTTAATAAATAAATGACACACCACTAGAGGACTATTAGATATAACTATAATAAAAGGGACTAGAACTAAAACTAAAACAATTTCCATTAAGATTTACAAGAAACTTATTCTAGAGAGGCTAGTAACTAGATAAATTTCAGAAAAAACAACACATAAATAATTAAAAATATATTTAATTGTTACACTATTTATCTGTGCATAATAATAAATAAAAACCTACTTGATCTAATTGATCTCTTAACCAGAAACTTAGACCAATAAAGGATGATAGCTAATATTGTCTATCTAAGGATCATGTGCAAAACATTGAGATGCTCAAATGCTATACCCGACTACTTATAAATATCTATTTTAACTTAAATACTACGAAAAGGATAATAAATAGAGCAAATAAAAGAGTTTCTTTTTTTTATATCCCTAGCACTATCATATAATATATTTTCTGTTCCATCATTACATAAAGAGAACTAAAAATCATTTCCATGACATAAGGAATCCCATATCAAAGGATTCTAACTAAAACTATGATCTAACAAATATTTGCTCGCTTTCAATAACGATGACACTAGAAACTATAGATACAATGATAATTAAAACAAGAGACTTCCCAAGAGTATTAAGATAAGAGTTCCACTACAATAAAATCGAAGTAAGCTAGCCTAAATATTGGCTCATCTGGATCATCACACTATGATCACACCAACTTGCTCCCTTAAATTCCTTACGCATAAAATTATTCCTTATAAATAAGCAACTACATGTTATGCAATTTTCCACTATAACTAGAATTTAAGTCTCTAGAAAATCAAACTCAAACTACCAAAAATGCTAACTATAAAACATAGATAAGTAAAAGAAATGAAAATCCAAATGAAAACCCAGGATTTGTTTAAGGGTTTGTTCAAATAAGATCTCTTACTTTCTATTTTTCTTTCTCATGCGCCAAAGTCCAATCAAAGCATAAATCAAGGGATTTGTCTATTAATTCCTAAACCTTCCCTTATTATTGATAAAAGCCAGTCAAATATATCTTCTTAGGAAGCTCAAAAAGTTAATATTCAAAAAGTCAGCAAACAAACCAATTAGCATGAAATGATAAGGGACCGCTCCAATAAAATCTCCCCCAAGTAATAGGAACTGTACAATTCAGTCCTGATCCAATTTCTCTACATAGTTAATTAAAAAAGAACTCAATTCATCTATGCAGCTCTAGTATCCCTAAAATTACTTGATCTACCTTGCAACTATGAAAGAAATTTCTAATAAGCTAAACTAAGAAGTGGTACATACTTATAAAGGATCACCCCATAGCGTGGATCTCTCACTTACTGTGGGAAGTCCCAAGAGAAAAATCTTTTATCATATTAGTTCGATTAAGAAACTAGATTCTCTTTTCATGGATCTATCCTTCACGTGCTGCAACTATTTTTCAACTATAATAGAACTTGGGATTTTTGCAACTATTACGTTGATTTTATTTTTTAATTAATCATTAAATTCTATAAGAATTATAAGAAATCTTAATATTCTAATTATTATCAGATCAAATATATTTTAGATACTTAATATAATATCATTTCCTAGATTCTCCATTATATATTCAACTAAAAAGAGCACTTATAATACTAAGATATATGAAATATATCTTTAAATCTCTTTCAGTGATAATGAACACTTCCATTTTAGCTTGACATTCAAATGGAAGTTGCGCATCAACTTGCACTGAGATTAGATGTGTTAATTAAACTAGAAGGCTTTAGAGGTGTCAAATGAGTCATGCCAGCATGACACAGCTCTGCATGACACCAACTTCCAATTGGTGCCCATCTTGGCACAACACGATCGGCATGATTTCGAGCAGACTCATGCCTACCATGTCGAGTCATCTCAGGTCATGCTGAATCATGCTGGTTTTGTGGGCAATACCACCACATATACCCTCCGCCTGCCACTGCCACCGCCACCACACACCAATGACCAATCACCATAGAAACATAAAAATAAAAATATAAAATAAAAAAACAAAGAGGGTTAAAACTAATTACATTACATGTACTATACACATCAAACATAACATCGATGAAGCATAAATAAAAAAGGAAACGTATAAATAATTAAACACAAACTATAACTATGAATACAATAAAAAAAATAAAAATTTTATTTCAAATCAATTTCCAAGAGATAGACATAAAATAAAAATAACAAATAATAATTAACAAAAATAAAAAAAATCAAAAATCATTATCATTGTATTGAATGAGAATTGTTTCGTATGAAAATGACAATCATAAGATAAATAAAATATCAAAAAATAATAATAAATCTCAATGTTAATCTGTCTGTATGCAAATTATCATCATCATGTAAGTATCTGAAGGTATCGCTAGTTATGGCCTCAATATCCTAAAAGTCTTGTGAGTTATTATTGCTAGCAACTCTCATGCTTCAAATCTATTTTAAATACTAAATCTCGAATCTTCCTAATCCTTAATGCATGCAAGTATCTT
Organism: Sapria himalayana; assembly: GCA_029783825.1. Classification (NCBI taxonomy): domain Eukaryota; kingdom Viridiplantae; phylum Streptophyta; class Magnoliopsida; order Malpighiales; family Rafflesiaceae; genus Sapria; species Sapria himalayana. Next base: position 728,369 of record JAREIK010001723.1, read on the forward strand.
AATAATATTAGATCGTAGTCTCAATCACTTATCTAAAATGATATTAACTACAACTAGAGGTGTCAACTGGGCTGGGCCGGCACTAGGCATGACATGATTCGACTGTTCCTGGGCCGGGCTGTCATGGAAATTTCCCGTGCCCGGGCTCGTGCTCTGCCCGAGCTCGTGCCATGCCCAACCATAGCACCAATCGTGTTGTGTCGTGTTGAGGCCAGCCGAGCCTCGTGCTGTACCTGGACAGGCACGGTAATGTGGCCCTGTTGGCATGGTACCTCGGCATGAACCGAGAAACTAATTTTTTTTAATTAGGGTTTCGGCGGTGCGGCGGCACGACGGTGTGCACCGAAACCTTAATTTTTTTTTAAATTAGGGGTTCGGCAACACGACGGCGCACGTCAAAACCCTAATTTTTTTTAAATTATGGGTTCGATATCGCGATGGCGCGTGCTGAAATCCTAATATATTTTAAATTAGGGTTTGGCCCGCGGCGGCGCGACGACATGCAGCCGAACCCCTAATTTTTTTTAAATTAGGGGTTCGGCCCGATTGGGTTGAACCTGGCAGATTCGTGCCACAGGCCCGTGCAGGGCTAACCTCCACAGAATCATGCCAGGCCAAGCATGGCACGGTACAGTAACCATGTCGAGCCTGACCCAGCACGAAAGCACGGTCGGGCTGGCTAAAAATGGGCCGACCCTAGCTAGCACGTCCCGTTTGACACCTTTAACTACAACATAAAAAATATACTCTGATGTTGTGCTAGATACTTGAAGAGTCAGTAGATCTCATATCATCTTGGATAGCATGAGATAGATGGACTTATATAATTTTATCATAATAAAATATCAAGGTTATCATTATTATTATATGATAGGGTTTAGCAGTAATCGATATTTAAGTATTAAGATAACTCGCTCCTATTCGATAGACCACATCATAATTTACCCCTCACTAACTGAATGAAGAAGACATCATCTCTTAACATGGTATTGATATCTATACTTAAAGTTTGGCTACAACTATTATTATATCTAATATCATAATATATAAATAAGTTGAATAATTTTTCATGAATGAAACCTTTAGGTTGATATCCCAAGTTCATGCATGTGGATATGTATGTCAAAATATTATCTACCCCTTCTATCTTAATCCTTGGATCCATGCAGACCACTAAACAATAAAAAGATGGAATGATAGACTAGTACTTTAAATACTTAATTTTCATCTCAATGGCCAAGATACTAAATATCAGGTGATCTTTAAACTTACTAAACATACTACTAATATTGTATATGCACCTAAGTACAATGCAAATGGTGAGAGTGTATATAGATAAACACATATTCATCATATCATAAAAAAATTTCATAAATTTTATAAAATAAATTTCTATATCCCAATCAGAGTCGTTAATGATAAGTTCATTACTCATTTTATTGATGCAATTGAATATCATGTGTTCATATACAACACATAACTCCAACATCAGATAAGTGTAATTTTAACGGTATCTCACAACTTATATCCATTTGAAATTTTTTTTTCTTTAGACCAATTAAATAAATAGAGAATACCTAACTCTTATTGTTTATTATGTATCCTAAGATAATTTTGTGAGTTTTTATTTTTTCTAATACATAGAAAATAATTTATTCTCACTTGTATTATTAGGATAATAATGTGCCATATGCACTTAACATGGAAAATCTCACTTAATGACATGACTCTAGTGAACCTAAAAAACATACTAATAGTGACTCTGTTATTAGATATGTTATCAAATATAATATTAAATAATTTATTATAAATATTATAATCTCTAAAGATCATTATTATGCACTCATATATGACAAGATCATCATGAGAATTGATAATTTTAGAAAATTCTAAAATTTTTTTATTAAGTTTCAATGTAAAATCTATATAGTAGAAGGTGACGCATGCAAATGATGCATCATTGTGACTAGTCCATATATTGAACATCACATACATCACTCCACTATATTTTTTATATTTATTAATTATTAATTACTTTTCTAACGTATGATATTTTTTTATGTCATTTAACATGTAAACCTAGAATCCTAAGATAAGCAGACTAGAAATATGTCTGTATGATACTAACTATCCTATAATTCTCTGAAAATCTAATTGAAAGACTCATAATAATAATCAGTTTGGTCATACCTTTATTTTCTAAATATTATGATATATGAATAGGATCAAAAGAGTTGAACTAAATCTAACTTCAAAGACTCCACCACTCAAGCTCAGTTGGGTTAGTCTGGAATCTAATATACCATATTTTTTAGTAGATTGATCGACATGTCTCTTTAATCTTTAAGTGGCTCGTGTCACCTGTACTCCTACATGTATATATTTTTTGATAATATATATATTATGTCAATTCTTCATTGATACTCTTAGAATTTTTGTATTATCTTAAAATAAGTCCAAACAACTTAACTTCTTATTATTTGTTTTTTGGGTATTTGGGGTTGGATTAAAATCATAGAAGAAAACTTAATTTTAGCAGTAACATTTCAGTAATATTATCATTATTATTTATATCTAAATCAATATTAATTTATTATCATTATATTCATTGTTAACAAATAATTAAAATTTTAGATTATGTTTAAAAATAATTAACATATATTTATAAATAAATAAATAAATAAATAAAATATCTGAATTCTAGTACTATTAGCCGTTAGCATAAACACAACTTGAACTGTTGCTTGTGAGTGATGAGTTGTGATTTGCCTTGTTGTAAAAAATACAAAATAATCTGTTGTTCCATTCAAATTTCTAACTTTCAAAGAATAGAACCACACAGAGAGAGAAAATTAGAGAACAAAAAAAAATTAATTGAGATTTAAGAATGAGAGAGATGGATAGTTGATGAGAGCGGATGAGAGGAGAAAGATATAGAACTGAGAATAAAAAATTCAAAATATTTCAAACCATATTTATAGATTTTTTTTATTTAAAAAATATTTTTTCAAATTTTTAAAATTTTTTTAATATATAAATAGGTAAAAACCCAAAACCATTAAATTTCTGACCTTTTTTTAAACGAATGTCGATGCATGTGCTCAATAGTGACATTGACTACTATCACTATCGGGGGCACATTCACCCAATGTCCCACATGGTTGTTGGGACTTCTGTCTCAATGAGGCGATCCACCACGTCAACGTGGTAGTATTGGTTTTTTTTAAAAAACTACCATATGGATGTGTCAAGGTACATTTGAATTTAAAAAAACCAGAATTTTTTAAAAAAGGTATGGGTGTACATGTTTCAAATGAGCTAGGAGCTAAGGTCCGGGCTCAGGCCCGTGCCGGGCAGACCCTCGGCACGAATCATGTTGTACCGTGCCGAGGGTTTTCGACTCGCATACTATGCCAGGCAAAGCATGGGTGCCTGCCCTCCAAAAAATTATGTCGTGCCAAGCACGGCACGGTATTGTAGCGTGCTTAGCTTGGCAAGGCATGCCAGCCCTGTGGGGCCTGAAAAAAATAGGTCGGGTTGGGCCGGGCCGGCCCATTTGACACCTATGTATGAGTGCAGGCATGCCACATATATCTGATTACCTGATTTTTGTAACACTGACCCATTATCAGTTTTGGGTCACATCATCATGTTGGTGGACCATGACAATGAGCTAGGAGTCATGTCTGGCCTGGCATGATGCACAATAGCTTATGGCCTAGCACGACACTAATCATGCCACGAGCAAGCACGACTCAGGTTCATGAACAATTCTTGACCATGTCATGATGGGATTGACACTACTTAATTGGGTTGTGCCTCATGTTGTGCTCGTGCCACCCCCGTGCACTTTACACCTCTAGACAGCCTGAAAATGAAACAAAAATGTTGTGTCTAGCATAGCATGACCCAATTTAGAGCCATGACTAGACCAGATGTTGAGACTTTGTTATAACATATAATGATATGGTTAGGTACATCCCAAATTTTGGTTTGATGTTGGTCTCTCATCTAACTCATATGCAAGTTATACAAATATGCAGGTTATACAAGTAATAGAGTTAACATTTAGTTTAGATATCGATCTCGTACAAATTACACACACAATATTAGATCAGTCATGATAATTAATAGCTACTCTACAAGCACAATATTAGATCAGTCATGATTTCATATATAGCCTTGTAGTGCTTATGCTCAAACATAAAATAAATATTGAATAATTGTGGAATGATATTTTGCCATACCAACATACAAGGTGATTATAAACTATTGAGCCTTTTCTACTAATAATTTCCTTATAGTTATCTCATTGATACTTTATTACCTAGACAATATATTATTTGTTCTCGGAGATCATTCACAAGTCATCTTTTAGACAACTCGTTAATTATATTTAATGATTAATTCAAATTTGCATTCATATTCTCTAACATCTTGCATCTTTCTCGACGAAAATTAATATGACATTAAAAATATTTATATTTTTAACTTCGTTAGCATAGTGTCCATATAATTAATATATGCTTTCATTCATGTTTTACTAATGACAACCATACGACTAAATGTAACTCGTATGACTATCACTACTATAAGAATAGCATCCATCTATACCTATCACGTGACTCATCTGTCACCATCTCCCATAATGATTTTGCTAATTGTCTATGTGAATAATATATTAATTTTGTGAGGTAACAAGTTCTTGATTCGAGAAATATCTTCATATACAATTTCAAACTAAAGACCATGATAGACTCAGATATTTTCTTAGATATCTTTTTATATGAAAATATATTATGGTCATATAGAAGATATACAGTTGATACTCTAGTAAATATTGGTCTATTGAATTGTGCTTTAACTAATATTTCTACTAATTTCAAAACTAACTTTACTTGTAATATGATATCCCCAATTGACTATATAATTTATATGAAAATCATAAGAAAAATTAACTATTTGACTATGACCATATTAGAAATAGTCAGATAGGAAATTTATAATCGCGTCTAGACCATATGTCATGACTTTGTTATAACACTTAATTATGTGGTTAGGTGCATCCCAAAAATTAGTTTGATGATGATTTCTCATCTAACATCGTTCAACAAATATGCAAGTTAGTAATAAAATTAACATTTAATCTAGATATCAATCCCATAAGAATTGCACACACTATATTAAATCAGTCAATGATAATTAACAGATGCTCTAATAAGTAGGGATAATAAAATTTAAGTCGGAAATCCTAAATTTTAGATATAATTCATATTTTTATCTATGATTAAATTCATAAATAGCCTTGTTGTAATCATGCTCAATCATAAAATAAAGGCAAGATAATTGTGGAATAATATTTTGCCAAACTAACATATAAAATGATTATAAAGTATTGAGTCTTTTCTAATAATAATTCACTCCTAGTTATTCTCTTGATTCTTTATCACCGAGACATCATATTATTCATACTCGGAGATCATTCACAAGTCATCATATTTTATACAACTCATTAACTATCTTAATGATTACTTCAAATATCCATTCATATTCTCTAATATCTCGTATCTTTCTCGACCAGAATTGATATGATAATAACAATATTTATTCTTTTAATTTTGTTAGCGCTACACCCATATAATTAATATATGTTTTCATTCATGTTTTACTGATGAAAACCATATACTAAATGTAACTCGTATGATAATCACCACCAAAAGAATAACATTCATCCTTGCATATCACGTGACTTATCTGTCATCATCACTCAGTATGATTTTGCTAATTATCTACATGATTAATATTCTAATTATGTGAATTGACGAGTTAGTAATCACTCAATTAAAATAATATCTTCAGATATAGTTTCAAACTAAAAACCTTGATAAACTCATATATATTATTAGATATCTTTTTCTATGAAAATACCCTCTAGTCATAGAAGAGATATATATTTGATATTCTTGTAAAAATTAGTCATTTGAATTGTGTTTTAACAGATTTTTCTACTGATTTTGATACTAACTTTACTTATGATATGACATCTCCAATTGACTTTATAACTTATATGAGAATCATAAGATAAATTAACTATCTAACTATAATCATACCTGATATATAACATTCACAATCATATTAATTAACCAAATATTTAAATTTTAGTTGAACAACAGCATGATGCATGAACTAAGAGAAGATCTACGACAAGATTTTATACTTTTCTTGGAGACAAACTTATCTTATGAAAAAAATAAAAGATATACAATTATTTCGAGATTCAATATAAAAATAAAATTTAGAATGATAATAATAGTTAGTTATTAAATACTTTGCATGATACATATGCTCAAGAAGATCAAATATGCACTCTACTTTCCAATAATTCTTAAGTATGATAATCATGCCGCAAAGCAAATAGCCTCTAATTTAGAAGATTCAAGATGAGTGCATATTATAAAAATACTAAACAATTCTTTAGTATCTTATGAGTGAACATAGTACATTGAGGTGAATTACTTCATTCACATATAGAAGAAGATTCAAGATGAGACCGTAACTATACCATATATTCAGAAAATAGAGCAAATAGTAAATATTTTCATGAAAATCTTAATGACACATCAACTTACCTTTTTATCTTCCAAATTGAGTGTTATAAACTTATATAAAATAGCTTGATAGGGGGTGTTTGAATTTTTTTAACTTTAATTTTTTTTATGTTATTTGATGGGAGTAGCTACCTGTGAGATGCTCTAATCATTTTGCTTATTATATAAAGATAATATGTATAATATTTTACATATTGAGTGTTGATTTTTTAAAAATTAGTCTTTAAATTCTATAAGAATTATAAGAAATATTAGCATACTGATTGTCATCAAATCAAATATAATTTAGACAATCATTATAATATTATTTCCTAGATTCTCCATTACATATTCAACTAAAAATAGCTCTTCTCATACTAAGATGTATGAAAAATTTCTTCAAATTTTTTTTAGCGATAATAAACATTTTCAATTATCTTGACATTGAAATTGGAGTTGTACACCCACTAAGCAATGAGATTAGATGTGTCAATTGAGCCAGACAGTCCGAGTATAACACGAAAATATCATGCTTAGCATGACATGATCCAATTAAAAACCATATTAGACCATATATTATAACTTTGTTATAACACCTAATTATATGGTTAGGTGCATCCCAAAAGTTAATTAGATGATCTCTCATCTAACATAGTTTAGCAAATATATAAGTTATACAAGTAATAAAGTTAACTTTTAGTCCAGACATTAATCCTACATATATTATACTTGTAATGTTAGATCATTCAATAATAATTAACTGCTGCTCTAATAAGCACGCTAAATAAAATTCAAGCCGTAAATCCAAGATTCTAGATTTGATTCATATTTTTATTAGTAATTCAATTTATAAATAACATTGTAGTAATTATGTTCAATCATAAAACAAATGTTAGATAATTTTTGAATGATATTTTGCCCTATAGATATATAAGGTATTTATAAACTATTGAATCTTTCCTAATGATAATTTTTTCGTAGTTATCCCCTTGATACTTCATCACCGAGATAATATATTATCAGTCCTCCGAGATCATTCACAAGTTATCATCTTTTAGGCAACTTATTAACTATCATTAATGATTATTTTAAATATACATTCATATTCTCTAACATCTAGTATCTTTCTCAATACAAATTAATATGACAATAAAAATATTTATACTTTTAACTTTGTTAGCAGCATACTCATATAATTAATATATACTTTCCTTTGCATTTTGCCGAAGACAACAATAAAATCAAATGTATCTTGTATGACTGTCACCACTAAAAGAATAACATTCGTTCATGCCTATCATGTGACTTATATGTCATCGTCCCCCACAATGACATACGACTCACACACTAAAATAAAAATTTAAAAAGAATATTATATTTATCACTCAATATCAATTGAAGATTAATTCCTGAGACATACATAATGGAATAACCTAACAAAATATTTGGATTTTGATTTCGTAAAAACTATATTCTTAACGATTAAACATACCTTAATTTCATGTTTTGGCATGTTGATTTATCTCACGTATCATGATTAAAAAAACTATTACTTCCTTACAACAATACATGTGAGTGTTTTTCATGATTTTTATGTCATTGTACACAACTTTAATCATGCATGAATTCAATTTTAGTCAAACTAATCTCAATTCCATTTAATTACCAAACTATCAATAACTAACCAATATTATAATAAAACATCATATTGAAGCATTAAACTTAATATTCATCATAATAATCATATTACAACATTCCTATATTTTCCTTTTAGTCTAAAATCATTGAAAATAACATACAAAATAAGTGAAGACTAAAAATTATTTTTATAGGAATATAAGTGCCTAATTTAAACATTGAGAGAATCTAGAATTCAAAGCCTAAATTTCTCAAAAATTGTTTAATTCTACTTTGATTGGCCCCTCGGAGGAAAAAAAAATGATTGGCCACCCCCAAAAATGAAATTGTGGAGCCCCTTGGGTCATCTTCCTCATGCCTCTCGTGATTTTAATTAGGCTCTTTAGGGTTTTCCTTATATACACAAACATCTGGTGTGGATTTCTTTAATTGCAGGTCATTATACTAAAAAAAATCATAACTTCAATCTTTCAATTTTGAAACACAAAGTCACGACATTAAATATGAGTCATAGCCCTGATCTCTTTCTTTTGCTAAATGGTCATGATGCTACGAAAAATCATGACGACTCATTTAACCTCTATAACATAAAGTCACGATATTGAGTATGACCCATAGATTTAAACTTTTTCATTTACTTGATGATCACATTGCTGAAAAAAGTCATGACATCTTATTTAGCTTTTGTAACACAAATTCATGATATTAGAAAATGATCATGACATGTGCATTTCACTATTATAACCCAAAGTTGTGGTGTTGAAGAATCATCATGACTTTCGCTCCTCTTTTGAGTCAAGAGTCATAGCACTTTTGTTAGTGGTGACTAAAGTTTGACTCTCTTTAATATTTTGCAGCCATAAGTTATGATGTCAGATCAGCATCTTGGTATTGGCTTGAGTATTCTATGATTTACTAAAAGAAAAGTCATTATATTTGAAAGTTTCAATGATTTTTAATACTAGTGAGTTAATTGTATGTTGTGATATGAAATTAATATCACAAATATAAAGTTATTTCAAACTAGTTAAGTTGTGACTCTAAAAAATCTTTGCATCTAAAAGAATATATTACATAGTGAAAAAATTATGGCAACAAGTTAGTAGAGACATGAACTGCAAAAATTACTATGACTATGTGTGTAAAGTTTCAACCAAAAATAAATATCAAAACCAATCTATAAATACTCAAATATATAATCAAATCATAGTATGTCAGATTTTATGACTTCTATGATTTTTCACTCTCATTTTATTCACCAACTATATCAAGCCATATATTTCATACTAAAAACTCTCGATTTCATAATTATTTATTAAAATTCTTTAAAATTAAATTTTTGTAAAATTCTTGCAAATAAATCTCTTTCAAATATTACATATCATGAAAATCATACCAAATGATCAATATTACTCCATATTTGGCATACCGAACACCAGCTTCATGCTGGCCTACGACATGACTAGAGTCATGCTAGACTAGAGATCCTAGCCCATGTGCCACAAAATGTGACGTGATAAGGCCCAGCAAGTCGATACATGTGGGTTGATTTTTGCTTAATTATCCAAACCAAGCTAACCTGAATCTGGACTAGGCTAGCTTGGAATTAACCTAGGCTAGCCTGGCTAAGCCTGACCCAACTTGTCATGACTTGGAATAAATGTATGCCAATGCACAATATTGGGTTGCCCATTTTTAGTGTCATGCCAGCACAACACAACCCATGCTAAAGACTATGCCGTATCAAATACAGCATGGTAGCCTAAATGAGCTTAAAACAATGTGATGAGCAGATCTAGCATGATTTATTTGATACTTCTAATTGAGATGATGTATACTATTAGTTTTTTAACTTTTCTGAGATACAATATTCTCCTAAACAAATAAGAGACATGCAATTATTTTAATACTAGCACTGAAATAAAATTCAAGATAATAACAATAATGATTCTTGAGATACTTTGGATCTGAAATCAAATTAAGAAGAACGAGTATTAATTTTCTCCTATGATTATATACTATTATAGTTATATAGTACCACATATAACTTCTAATATGATATTGCATTAGTGAATGAAACACATAAAAGTAAATCATTTTTATTTGTGAAAGAATATTTAAAATGAGACATTTCTCATGCCCAATATTCTCACAACAAATCAAGCAATAGATATTTTACAAAATTCTTGAATAAATCATAATTTATGTTTCCTTTCTCTATGTTGCAATTTGCTCATTTATTTTATTTTTATTTTTGTGATGAGTTTAATCAACCTATGGACTACCACAATTCATTTTGCCCATTTTATAACAATGTGATTTTATGATATTATTTATTGAGAATTAGTATATTTTTATTTTATGTATTAATTCATAACATGGCATCAAAGTGATACTCAAGAAACAAAATAAACCCTAAGACATGTGTGAGCAAGGTCTAAAAAACCCTAAGCTACTTTGCGACAACAATAAATTGTCCATCCCTTGTCACACACCTACTATGCAAAATAGAACACAAGGAAACACGCGATTGTATACAACCACTGTTTCAATGGCATATATTTTTCATTGCTAGAATTTTGGTGATGGTGGAACATTATAAGTACATGGTAGACACAACAAACACACTGTGAAAGGTGCCAGTCAATTGACGATAGGTCAATGGTAGGCAATGGTCAAGCTAGAAAACACTAAGTTACTTTCACCTTATTCATTTTTTTTGTCATGTTCATTATTTTTCTTTAGAATACTAATATATTTAAGTCTCATTCTGAGGTATTGTCTTATCCAAAATAATATCATACCATAATGGAAGAGATACAAGCACCATACTAATAGAACTTAATTGAAAATTAGTACACGACCTTTATAGCAATATCTTTTATTTATTTGTAGGTGAGTATTCACTATAAAAATAGATACAAATTGAATGATATATATTACTTTAAGGCAAAACATATAACAAAGAAGATTTACTCAGACTCTTGGGATTATTTATCAAGATACTTCATCTCTAGTGGCCAAGATAATCTCTATATGAATGCTTATATCTATTATAATATCTCATAGTTGATGAGTACAACTAAACATGAAATTATATTTCTTTATGATTATTTTAAAAAGAATATATATATATCAATCAATCGAGTTTTAAGAAGAATAATCACATACAATTTATAGATAATTAAAGATATTATATGACAAAATAATTTTCAAGAACCTAATTTGTAAAATTCTCATAGGTAGTCATCTCACACGTGTGTCAATGATTTTCCATTGTTTTTTTAGAAAGATAGTAATGACATGGTAATTTGTTTGAAATAAATAATATTTTGATTAAAAAAAATTTGGGAATTATCTAACTCGAGAAATTCCTTCAAGCACAATTTCAAATAAAATACCTTAGAGGCTCGGGCAATTTCTTGATATAAAAATTATTTATTTTGTTATATATATTATCTTATCATAGAGAATATATATACTTGATACTCTATAATTTTAAATTTTTGAGTTGTAATCTAACAAATACTCTTATTTATAAAAGTATCGACCTTATTTTAGATGTGATTCATCTAGTTAACTATACTAATCATAAAAGAATCATAGAAAAAATTAAGTATCTAACTATGATCAGATTAAATATAACATATAAAATTAGTATAGTAAGTCATTTCTTAAATTTTTCTCAACAAATTGACATTGATACAGTTTTTGTGTATACTATGAAAATCCGGGACTTGAGATCTCTTTCAAAAATTATAGGCACTTGCAAGTGATCGAATATTTAGAATGAAGGTGAGCACTAACATGTATTGAAAGAATATATTTGATTTTATATTTTTCTAAGAGATATTTTTTATATAAAGAAAGAGATAAATATTTATTTTGAGATTAAATATAAAAATATAATTCAGAGCAATAATGATAATTACTTTGATTTACTTTAGATGCGTCACCTAATCAAGGAGATCTGACATCTATTTTCTTCTCCTACTATTCTTTGATGAGATAGTAAGTCAACGAGGTATATAATATCAAATCTAATATTTCATGAGTGAATGAAATATATAAAGCTGAATTATTTATTCCTTAGGAAGAAGATCTAACATGAGATAATTATTACAATATATATTAAGATAGCAGAACATCCAGTAGACATCTTTACGAATACCTTAAAAAAACTTCAACTTACCTTTTTCTTTCAAGCTTTGAATTGTTAACTTTTATGCATCAATTTAATAGGAATGACAATTTGTTTATTTATTATATTTTGTTTTATCTTTTTATGTTTTTCATAAGATATACCCAACTTGTAAATTGCCCAAATTCATTTTGCCAATTTTTTATAAGAATGTACTTGTTTAATTTTATTTATCGAACAGTACTATATCTTTTATTTTCTACATTAATACATAATATTTTAAACTTAATATTCTGCTTCTTTACTCCCCAACTTGAGGATAGTGTTATAGTTGTAGCATAATTTCTTTATCTTATCATAATTTGTTATAAATGGGAGCACACGACTTGTGTGCCGCCATAATCCATAATACCCATTATATAAGAGCACACCTTAAGTATTTATTTTATGAGAGTTTTTTATTAAAATTATTTTCATTGCAATAATTCTATCAATATTTGTGATCAATAAAAGATATAATAATCACCATTGATATGTAGCAAAGATTTACAAATCATTATGTGAATGGAACTATTCCATTTCTCCCTTCATTGGTGGCCCAACAATTCATCTAGTCCAAAAATAGTTCAAACCCTCCTTGAACAACTAATTGGGCTAGCCTTGGCCTGGAAGGGTGATCGACTAATGATCCGTTAGCCAAACTATCAAGACATGCCCAAACACCACCACCTAGTGTCTCATGAAAAAATTTCAACACATGATTCACTATGCAAATATGTTAGCTAGTTTGAATTATACAAGTATCTTATAGATTTCATTTTTCTGAGGGATATAATAGCATGGTGATTTTGCTATTTATCTACATTACTATATAAATAATATTTTGATTATATGAGATAATAAATTAGAAATCATTCAACTAAAATAATCCTTCAAATATCTACTAATATGAGATAATAATATTTTGATTATATGATTTTAGATGAAAATTCTTATGAGACTCGAGCATTTCCATAGTATAGAAAATACTATTCCACAATGAGTATCATTCGTTCATAGAGAATATATACACTTAATTATCTTGCAAAGATAGTTTTATTGATACAACTACTAATATTACTTTTGAAGTGACTCTTTCAAATAACTCAAAAACTTATAGATGAGTTATAAAAAAAGATTAATTATATGACTATAATCAAAATATATATAATATACACAATCAATATATTTAATATTTTCTTATATTTTCTTCAACATATTCACCTGGGCGTATCTTTTTATATGTTGAAATATATGAAGAAGTATATAGAACTTGATACTCTTACATGTATTTTCTTGCCATAAAGTATGCTTAGTCCACGAGGAGTATCATCTTTTTATAGATAATATATACACTTAATATTATTGCAGAGATTATTCTTTTAGTTTGTGCTCTAACAAATCTTCGATTGATACAATTATTGACTTTATTTTTGATGTGGCCCCTCCAGTTAACTTTATTGCTTATAGATAAATCATATAAAACATTAATTATTTAACTATAACTAATATAAATATAATATACATAATTAGTATATTATATTAATTTCATATATTTCAACAAGTTTATCCTGACACAACTTTTCGCATATTGAAGTATGAATAAATTTACAAAACTTGGTACTTTTACTAGTATTTTCTTGATATAGAGGATGCTTATTCCACAAGTGATATCATCCTTTCACTGAAGCGATACACACTTGATAGTTTTATAAAAGTTGAACTTTTGAATTGTGTTACAACAGACAATCTTATTGATATAACTATTAACTTTACTTTTGATGTAACATCTCTAATTAACTCTACTGCTTATAGATAAATCATAGAACAGAATTAACTATCTGATAATAAATAAATAAAATATATCATACACAATCATATATTAAATAGTTTCCTATATTCTCATCGGTATATTCACTTTGACTAAAAAATTTTCACGTATTGAGATAGATATATTATTCTTTCGAGATGAAGTACAAAAGTAGAATTCAGAGCAATAATTATTATTATTTATAAATTATTTCAGATGTGTCATTTGATTTAGGAAATATGATATTTACTTTCTTCCCATACTATTTTTTATTAGTACAAAAGTAAATATCTCGGTATAATTTATAGAAATTCAAGAAATATTAGTCTTAAATATAAAATTCATGAGCTTACAAAATATATAAAGATAAATTATTTTCTTAAAAAAAATTCAAGATGAGACTATTCTACAATATATATTAAGATTGTAAAATAAACAACAAACATGTTCACAAATGTCTTGGAGAAACTAACTTATTTTCTTTATTTCAAATTTTATGTTGTTGTACATACCAATTTTACTAGGGGTATTAGAGTCTACTTATTTCTTTTATTTTTTCAGTTTTCTTTATATTTTTATGAGAGTATGCAATCTTCGGGCCGCCCCAATTTGTTTTGCCAATTTTAAAAGGTCATGCTTGTATCAAATCATTCATCAAATATTATTATATATTTTTTTCCCATTAATTAGTAACTCTATACTTCTATTCTAAATCTTTACTCAAGCTTAATTAGTGTATTAAAATTTTAGCAAATTTTTTCCTTTTTTTATCATATTTTGTTATGAATTAGAACACCCGACTTGTGGGCTATTAAATTCATTGTTATGGTTTTTCATTAATATTATTTTTGTTGTGGTTTTTGCATGTTTGATGTATAATATGTATTAGCGTGATATGTGCATATGTGGGTATGGATTTACGATCTCTAGGAGCACACGAGACAATCTAGCTAAAAAAAAATGTGCAAACAACATGAACACACAATGGTCATATAAGAGCATGAGAAGGAGCACACAATGGTGACCATGAAGACACACACCAAATGACAATAGTAAGCATGTTGCATGCATCATTAGCAGGAAGGGACAAGCAGGGTTGGTGGAGCATGGTGGTGCTGCAAAATGCATGACACAATTGAATCTTTTTTTGCAAACAATAATTTGTGCATAGTGCTGGTGGATCTTTGACTACAAATCATGATTTGTGCATGGCAGTGCACAATGGCTCACACTGGTAGACAATGATAGAATGCTCGTAGACATCAACATTTCTGGATAGAGAACCCCTAAATAAAATTCTGACAATTTTGTAAAAATGAAATAAAATTGAAAAAAATGTCAAGTGTAATTGCTTTTTATAATTTTTTATGGCACAATATGAATTATCGAAGCAAAAATAACTAAGAGTTCTAGTTGAGTGTTGCATAATAAAATATCACACCAAAAATAATTATTGGATATTATTTTTGAAGATGAAATTGAGAGTATTACACAATTATAAAAAAGATAAATCAAATATAAAAGTTGCCTAATGGTCCTCAGAAAAACTATCTACAATGACACTTACTAAAGAGGAATATATAAAAGTTCTCTCTCAAAAAAACATTATATCATTCCATTCTTTTAGGTATTACTATTTGTTTTACTTGCACTCTTACTTTAGACTCTTGCATCACAAACATAAGTTCTTCTTGTCACATAACAAATTATTATTATTTTTATTCTCTATATTCGTTTCTTACTCTAAAATTATTCAAAAGTCTTTATATATGTTAGTATCAAACTTAGTTTTTTGTTACTTCCACGTATCTTTCTTATTCCTAACCATCTTGTTATTTTATTACAGGTGAATTAACTTTATTTTTTTTATCTATTATAATTTATCTGTATGATCGAAAGACTAAAAAAAAACATTTGAGATTAAGCATATTTGATTATATGGTATCTTTTCGATGATAAAAATTTCTTCTAGACATTTGAGTATTTTCAACTCGGCACTTATATATTCTCAGCTTGATCATTTATCACTATCCAAGTCAAAAATATTTTACCTTAGTATTAAATAAATTTCAACCTTAGAGTTATGAGATGTCAATAAAGAAAACTTATCAAAGCTTTTTATTCTATGATTCAATTTAGTTGAATAAGAACTCATTTGATCTTATACACTCAGACATATAGAAACATAGTAGAAATGTGATTAAAGAGAATTTAGATATCTTATCACTTTTATTGATATGTCCATAAAATATATATAAATATATCTCTTTCATGATAAATCATAAGTTTTTTTTATTTTTCAAAATTTTCACAAAATAATTAAAATTTAATTTGATTTGAATATTTAAAAAATATAAAATATAAAATATATTAAAATATACATCAGATCGATTTAATATTTATGATATTAATTCTGTAATTATACTTCATACTTCATATATTAGCACACCCCAATAGAACAAAGTAATTGAATGAAAAAAATAAACATCTTATTGAGAAATTAATTTACATCATCAAGCAGATATGCTCTTCTATCATTTCTCAGCACATACTCTTTAATAAGTATTCTTCATCAGAAATTAATAAAATTTTAATAAGTATAAATATTATTTTTTTTATTCATGACTCATTTTTTATAAGACTGGGAAAAGTATTAAACCAGATATTGCATCTAGAACTATTACCTTTCTCTTTTACCTATAATTTTACCTAGACCACTAATTATATAGAGAATCATTCATCGATTGTATTTAATCAAGTCGATACTCAATAAGATGTTACTCTCATAAAATAATTATATCTACCAATAAATTTAAATCATATTAAATACCAAATGATATGATAGTACATTAGTATGCACTGGTACAACCTCATATTGAGTAGACAATTAAAAGAGTTGACCACCCAAGACATATAGCCTATACCAAAAAAGACAGACACACTAAACCTTCTTATACCAAAGACGAGTCTATCAAGGTATTATGTAGTCAATCTTTCTAATCTCGACCTTTTGATTGCCATCCGAAGGAATAGATAAATTATACTCAAAAGTGTGTCACAAGCGTGTCACTAATTTTCTCTATTCTTCTAGATGGATCCCCACGATAAAATAAGTTTACTGATTATCTATATTAATAATATTACGAAAAATTACAAGTTGAGAATTAACTAACTCAAAGAATTCCTTCAAATCAGACACAGTTTCAGAAAAAATATTTTATGAGACTCAAATAGTTCTTCGAAATAGACGTGACTTATTGGATGAGTAGTAACATCTCATCAAGGAGAAAACATACATTTGATACTCTTACAAAAGTTGATCCTTTGAGTTATGCACTTGCTTCAACTTAACTCCTATTAATTCATCTTGAAGCAACTCTTCACATATTAAGGTATATGAAGAAATCTTCAAGATTTAAGATATTTTTTTTTAAAAATCACGGACACTTACAGTTAGCCGGATTATTCAAATTCAAGTTGAACAATAATATGCACAGAAAAGAGATCTACAATATGATCTTTAACTTTTCTTACAAGAAACATAGTCTCCAAAGGGTAAAAATAAAAATAACTCGTTATAATGATAATTAATTGTGTAATATTTTAGATGTAATATTTACTCGAGACATATAACCTCTATTATATGATATTCAAGCAGTGAGATATATAACCTCTAATATATGATATTCAAGCAGTGAGACATATAACCTCTAATATATAATATTCAAGCAGTGAAACATATTGCCTTTAATCTAATGACATCTTCCTCATAAAAAATATTCAAAATAAAATCATTACAACATATATTCTAACTACATAGCAACCAACTGATATATTTACAAATGATTTGAAAAAATCTTAACTTATTCTTCATTTCTCTAAGTAGAGTATTGTGGACTTGTATGCAATAACTTGACGAAAGTATTATAATTTTTATTTTTTATTATTTATTTTTGATGTTTTTGATAAAAGTTCTCAACATGTGAGTTGTCTCAATTAGGGGTGCTAATGAGACGAGACAACTCGCAAGCTACTCGAACTCGACTCGGTCAAAACTCGACTCGAGTGAGCTTGACTCGAGCTCGAGCTCGACTCGAAGTGTTAACGAGTCGAGTCGAGCAACTCGTAACTCGACTCGAAAAGCTCGCGAGAAACTCGAAAATATTTTGTATATAAAATTTTAAAAGTTTTATTTTTAAATTTGATATCTTTACTTTAGGGGATGTCATAAATAATATATCTTTATTTTGTATTCTTAAAAAATCATAAATTTTCATTATTTATTTAGTTATAAATATATTTATTTTTAAAATAATTAATTTCTTAAAAAAAGATTTAAGAGAATATGGTTAGAGAAGCCTTGACCCAAGCCTAAGCCCAACCCACCTTTAATTGGGCTGATAAGAGCATCTCCAAAGGACTCAACAAATAGCTATTTTGTTGAGTCAACCAAAAAAACTAGGGCTCCAATCCGTTCGCTACCCCGCATGTGATTTTGCCTCCTCACCTTCTCCCTCAACAAATATAGTCAGCGTTTCTCATTCAGCAGATCTCTCCCTCCAGCAGATCCACCGTGGTTTTGAAGTCATTAAAGGCAGGAAAAGTTATTCATTTTTTGGTTGTTGTAGGCTACCTGTTTGAAAATTTGTCTGTAAATACTGTTATATTGAGTATGTATTCTAAATTGGGCAGTTTGTTATGTTATAATAATTTCATTCTCTGAATTATCTTTTGATCTGAAATCAATTTTTCTAAAAGTAATTAAAAGAGAAGACATTGATCTTATTCATCAATTTATTATTTAAACTAATTCCCAATAGTTATAGATCCGCTATTACTTTCATCCATATTTTTACTAGGGCAAAAGAATTAAATGGATAGTCTTTCAATCATGCAAAAGAATTATATTATAATAATTTCATTCTTTGAATGTTGACACAAAAAGAAGGGGGACAGCACACCAAATTTGACTAATTACAAAAGTAAGGAATGGTATCATGATGGTTGTCTCCTCATGGTCATTTCCTCATAACTTTTTTAGAATTACCAATAGAATTAATGGATATTAATTTAGTAATTTTAAGACAATTTGCTTAATCCAATGACCATTGACAAATGGGTGCCGGTTCATCCAATATTCCCGAGGGAGCAGTAGAGAATCACAGCTCAAATAAATAAAAGAGAAGAAGTCTAGTTAAAACCCTAGAAAACCAATTTTCCCAAATCTCATTTCTCAGGCGGCTGCCGCGACTCCATCTACATTCTTCTCCTCAAGGTACCCAAATCCATTAATTTTCTTTGTTTTTTGGTTTTATTTTTTGTTTGTTCACTGTATTTATTCATTAATCCTGTAGATATTTTTATTTGTCTTTGGTTCGTATTTATCGATTCAGGGTTTAAGGTTAGTTCTTTTGCTCAGATCTGCAATTCCTTGACGTTATTTTCCTTGTATTTTCTATTTAACGAATTTATTATAAATTATCTGTTTTATTGGAGCTTCTTTCAGAGATTTTAGGACTTTAAAGTTGTGCGATTTAAATTTATTTGTGGTAGAGTTTTAGTCTCTGTGAGAGGGTACAAGTCCAAGTTTTCCCCCATTGTTAGGCCCCTCTCCCTCATCCATATCTACATCACCTTGGTTTTGAGAAAAGTTAATCTCTTCTCCCTTTCTTCAGCAACTTTAGCTAGAGAATAGTTGGTTGCAGGGGCTTCCTCTACTTAGAATGAGGAACATTCTTTTTTTTAAAATATTAACCAATCAAAGATTGTTTAGATTGTTTCTGTATTTACTTTTGGGGGATCCGTTCATACCGTTGAACGTTGATGACATGAAGTTTTCATGAATTTTTCCATGTACTTTGATTTGGCTACCAAGAAACAGATAACCAGGAAATCTTCCTTACGAACAACACAAGTACTTCACACAAAACAATTTTCGATAATAATTTTTAATTATTGCTCTGAAAATCCTAAAAACATAACTCAAAATACCTCAAATTCATTTTTTGTTTTTAAAATTAAACTTTTTTCAAATATATCTGTTCACTTAGGAAACTGTTTTCTGTTTTAAATAATAATAATAACTTAATAGATTTTGTAGACAATGATTTCCAAGACATTAAAAATTTAATATCATGTCGTACGATTGTTCTTTTTTCAGATATATTAAAAAGTGGTGAGTGTAATTTGCCTGATTTTTATAAAAGAATCTTCAGCTTTAGAAAAAAAATAAAAAATAAAAACTGATTCTTTATTTAACCAAATGTTTATGGACTATGGTAGGCTGGTAGCATTATTATCAGAGGGGGAGGGGGGAAGACAGGGTGGGCCCGAAGCCCACTTCATTTATGGACTTAGGTGGGCCTGAAGCCAAGTACTCCTATAGCGTCAATTTGATTTGAGGCTGTTTGCCTACATTTGCGTAATGTCTGGGGTCAAGACATCAGAAGGTTGAGCATGAGCTGTTAAACTTGCAATGGGGAAGGGAGAAGCATTAAAAAAGTCAGATATTTGAGTAAATTGTATAAATATGTTGTGGAAAAAACTAAAGAAAATTATTTAGGTTAAAAAATCATTAAAAGTCAATTTAAAAATTATTTGATTTAATGTTTTACTCCTACATCATCATTTGGCTTGGAGTGAAGTTCACTCCTTGATTGTGTATATTTATTATTTACATTGTTGAATGAGTTAGCATTTAGCAATTTAATGTTTTTTTTTAATGTTAGCCATTACATATATGTTTTGTTTTGTCTATACCATGTTGTTATAATGACTAGTGGAGTCTATAATATGTATTTCAGAATGTCTAAGTCTTCTAGTAGACCACAAACATCTTCAACACCCATGGACACTTCAAGAGTAGAGGAGTTTTATGTGAATATTGAGGATGAGATTAAGGAATCAAATGAACTTAATGAAAGTGAAGATGTTAATTTGGAAACTAGTGAACCCATTCCTATCACTACATCGAAAGAAGCTGAGGTTGAAAACCCTTTCCAACATTTTAAGAGACCAAGAAGATCAAAAGTTTGGGATGATTTTCTTGAACCTGAAATGATAAAAGAGAAATAGAAAGTAAGGTGTAAATACTGTAAATCTCCTCTTTCTATCTTGGCAACTAAAAGCACTACTCATTTGAACTGACATTTGGACACTTGTTCAAAAAAGGCATTACACTTGAAGCAACAACAAATGATTAATTTTTTACCATCTGAATCAAGTATCGGTACAAACCAATCTGGATTTGTTAGTGCTTTGCATAATGGTAAATTTGACATGTTAAAGATGAGAGAGGGGATAGCACATTGGCTCACGATGCATGAGCATCCTTTCACTTTTGTAGAAGAGGAAGGATTTAACTTGATGATGAAGCGGGGAATACCACAATGGACTAGTGTGTCTCATCACACTATAAGAACAGACTCCTTCAAAGTCTACGATTTTGAGAAGAAGAAGCTAAAAGCATTGTTGAAAATGGTGGATCATATTAGTTTGACTACAGATTTGTGGCGATCAGTGCCACAAAGGATCGAATATATGGTTTTAACAGCTCATTTTGTGGATCTTGATTGGAAGCTTCAGAAGCGAGTGCTCAACTTTGTCCACTTACCTCCTCCACGTAAAGGTGCTAACATAGCCGATTGCATCTTAACATGTTTAAGGGAGTGGGAAATTGAGAACAAAGTAAGTGTGCTTATATTTTTTACTATACTTATATTAGTATTTTTTTTAGTTGTGATTTGTGAACTAATCACTAATTTCTTTTCATTCTCTCTTAGGTTTTCACAATTTCAGTTGATAATGCAAGTGCAAATGATTCTTGTATTCAGATTCTAAAGGATAATTTTGCATCTAATGAAAGGCTTCTATGCAATGGAAGGTTATTTCATGTTCGTTGTTGTGCACATATCCTTAACATAATGGTTCAACATGGCCTTGAACAAGTGAAGAACATCATTGCAAAAGTCCATGAAACTGTGGACTTCTTGAATTCAAGTGAGGCACGACTCAAATGGTTTGGTGAACTTGTTAGCCAATACAACGTGCAAGAGAGAAAATTAGTCCTTGAATGCAAGACTCGTTAGAATTCAACTTATGACATGTTGGATTGTGCTATCAAGTTTTGAAAGGTATTTCCTAGATATGCTTTACATGATCATAATTATGGTTGTTGTCCTAATGATGATGAGTGGGAAAAGATTGATAAATTGCTTCAAGTCTTAAAAGTTTTTAAAGACACCACTAATATTATATCAGGTTCTGAATATCCAACTTCTAACTTATTTCTTAGTGAGGTGCATAGGATTAAACTGTTGTTGGATAAAAAATTCGAGTCTCCTGATGATTTTGTTAGGAGTATGGTTCAAAACATGAAACAGAGGTTTGATAAGTATTGGGGTGAATGCAATATGCTAATGGCAATAGGAGCGGTGCTGGACCCTAGATTAAAAATGAGGGCTCTAGAGATTACATTCCCCAAAATGTTTTCTTCGCATGTTGCTCGGGAGAACATTAGTAAAATTAGAGATGTTATGTATCAACTTTATGATGAATATGTGAGAATGCATTTTTCTTATACTGTTGAAGAAAGTGGGGAATGTGAATATGTTTCAAATGCTTATGAAGGAGGAAGTACATCAAGTAGTTTGTTAGAACTGTTGCAAGTCGTTAGAAGTGGGCAAGAAGCAGAACCTATGAAATCTGAACTTGATGTGTATCTTGATGAGGGGCTTTTCATTTCTCAAGATTATAAATTTGATGCCTTGGCTTGGTGGAAGGAAAAATCTATGAAGTTTCGTATTTTGTCTAAGTTGGCAGCAAATGTTTTGGCTGTTCCAATCACCACTGTGGCTTCTGAGGCAACTATTAGTGCCGGAGGTCGTGTAATAGATCCCTATAGGTCTTCACTTGCTCCAGAAATAGTGCAAATGTTGATATGCACAAGTGATTGGTGTAGATCCCTCCATGGAGTGAAAAGAAAGAACAAGGTAAGAACTACTTGTTAATCATTTTAGTTTACTTTTTTTAAATGTATAAATACTTACATTTTGATATTATTGCAGAACAAAGATGAAGATCAACCTAAAGAAATTCTTATCCCAATTCCTAATACGTCCAAAGGAATCGACAAATTGACAACTCAATAGGTTTTGATTATGAAATTAAAATTCTGAGTCATATTTTTACTTCACTTTATTTATTACTTGATGTTTTCTTACAGCGTTAAATATTTTTAATGACAAACTGTTATGTTTTTCGTAGGTGTTTGTGGAAGATGTTTTGATGGGCTTTTTGGTTGGATCGCTATTTAGTTTGACGGATGTTATATCACATTTTCATAATCAGTTGTAGCTCTTGAAACCTAGCACCTATCATAGGCTATTAGGATTATTTGAAGTTGTATCCTAAGAATATGCTTTCAAGTGTATTTGTTTAATGATAGTCCATGTGTAGATTACTTAAAACTAAAGTTTTATGATGTTGTAGTGACCGTTATTTTTGATTTTTGTGTTTTTGGACTCATTGTAGTTTGTTTCCATTATTCATATTCCTTGTTTTATTTGATAACAAATTAACAATTAACAACTAGGAGACCCAGTTTTGAAAATGACATGGTCCAATATCGAGTCGTGTTCAATTCAATTTCAAGCTTGAGTCGAGTTTAATTTCGATTTCGAGTTCGAGCTCGAGCTCGACTCGCATCATTAACACCCCTAATCATTAAGTATGTAAGTTTAATACTCTTAATACTATTATTTGTTATTATTATAAATTGAAACATAATTTTTCCTTTTTTTTGAGGTTAGGACGAGTAGGACTGAGGTGTGAGCCTTACTTACAAACCGGGCCAAACCCGAACAAAAATAATCCTTTCCGGGTAGACGGTTTTGTCATAGTTTGGAAAATGGAAACTCGGGTTATCTGAAAAAAGAATCATAGTTGGATACTGGTACGGTTTAGCTCTTTGGGGAAGCCGGAAGCGAGGTTGAACGACCAAAGGGCTGAGGTCTGAGGACTGGACTCGACGTCTCCCGCCTCTACTTGCGAAGAAAGCATTTGAACGAAGAAAAGAATTGAAGGTCTACTTTTATCAAATACTAGATGAGAAAGGCTATATAAATAATAATGGGAAAAAAGAAGAAGAGAGCAGCATCAAAGGTATGGTGTTATTATTGCGATAGGGAATTCGACGACGAGAAGATTCTAGTGCAGCATCAGAAGGCGAAACACTTTAAGTGTCATTTTTGTCACAAGAAGCTATCTACTGCTGGCGGCATGGCCATCCATGTGCTTCAGGTTCACAAAGAGGCCGTTACAAAGTACTCATCCAAGCATCAATAAATAAGTGCTGTTTTGTTTTTAACTAATTCAAATATATATGCGCCCTTACCGTTTCGTAATGTTATTTTGATGTTAGAGTTTTATATTTTCTATATTCTGAAGCTTATTATGGCGGGGAAGCTGCAGTCAGGAAGTCCTCGAATTTTTGGCATACATGAGGATCTTGCTTTGATTAGCACATAATGGATATAGAAACTTAAAATCACAGAAGAATATGACAACAGTGGACTTGGAGAGGACGTTGATGGTGATGAGGGAACATATAATTGAGTGCTAACTGCTAACTAATGCAATGTGCTAATGGCATAGTACATGGAAAATGTATATTACTCTAGAGCAAAACTCATCCCGTGGCTGATGTGCTTGCCCTTCCAGGGTGTTCAGCAAAGAGTTTATTCCTTGAAGAATTATTTTCATTCATCCATGTGGCCATCTTATTGGTTCTTTGTTGGAAAACAAGTGCATCTAACATGGGAAAAGTATTCTTAGTCATAGGGATCGAATATTGTAGTCTTCATAGCAGACATGGTTATTGTTAGGCTTGGCCCGGGTTCAGCTGCATCAAACTCATCTTTTTTTCTGACCTACTGACGTTCAGATGGATTTATCCTATTTACTTTTATTACTTAAATGCCTAATTGATTAGTTAATGAGAGCTAAGCTTTAGGCCCCCAGACTAGTCTAACTCTTATAAATCTATTTGACTATTTGTTTATTTTATATTGTAAAAATAGACCAGCAAGCTAGATGGGGGATTCAAACCCACATCTCACTCTCATCAACATGTTCTCTGGCTAGTTGTGGTTGTGGCTATTAGTGTCCATTTACTTTTAATGATAAAATTACATACACGCATACACATGCTTATATATTCTCACATTTATATACTTGTTACTCAACTTGTTATTAGATTCTATCAACTTTATTACAAAAATTTATTTGACCAACCCATTAGAAAGTAATATAACAATTATTATATATAAATTTTTATTTATACATTGGACAGGTCTAATGAGGGATTGGGCTTTGTATGCAAACTTAAGCCTGCCTATCAGTAGTGCCCATCTTTGGTGTTCGGCTGGGGCTGGAAAAGTCCTCGGTCACATGAGAAGAAAATAATACCTAATATGATATTTGCTAGTGTTTGAGGTTATTATACATCTGATTCATTGTTAATTAGTATTTATAATATAATATTTTTTTCTTACAACATATGCTGAAGTTTTTCTTGGATACAATGTTCGAGTGTCACTGTAAACTAGCCTTTAGCATTATGATATAAAAAGCTTTTGTTGATATTATTGGTAGAATTGACAGGTCAATAGAAATTGAATTACTTTTCATGTTGTACTAGTCCATCCATTTTTATCACAAAACTAAGTACATACCCGTATATAATTACAATAAATGATATAATTAATGACATGCTTCATTTTGTATGATTCATTGATGCTTGGAATGGAAGCAACTTTTTTTTTTTTGTACAGATTGAGCATCAAAGGGTAAGATGAACTTATCAAAGCCAACAAATGATCTATTCTCAACATATTCGAATGTTGCCAATTGAACACATGCTTTTTTTTCAGTATTTACTTTAATTAGTTTTTATTATCATTTGAGAGCAATGTGTTGACAAATATATACCTGTTAGACTCAATTAATTGTATTTATTCCAAATGGTGTTATCAAGGAATCCTACAAATTTTCCTTCTATTTTATGGGGAGTTGTAATTACTACGGTGGGTTAGATTGGTGGGCTCTATCTCGTTGGTGTGGAGATCCACTTATTTCATGTTAGTCAGATAATTGACAATTGGTGATAGGTAGAGAGGATACTCTTAGTGATGTTTTGTCATATCCATCTCAATTTGTCTTGTACAATCTGAGATCTTCAATATTGAAAAATTGTCTTTGTCTAATTGGTGTAATTTTTTTATGAAGAATACATTATATCTTATGGATATTATGGTGATTCCATTAGGTATAGATAGAATTTGAATGGGCAATTATCAATAGCTTCATTTGTTTATATGTTCATATTTGTAGCATATATGCCATGCTATCAAGATTCATTAGTATTCATCAAACCTTATTGTGCATAGGGTTAGCATTAGAGCTTCTTGGTAAGGAATGATCATCTGATTATAGTTTAGTGGAGGAAACACGATAATTCTATTGATTAACATAGCCACATCCAGATCAATGTATCCTTGAACAATTTTGGTGTGAGCCTTTACTATGATAACTTATATCAAATATTTTTGTTATTGTTTGAATTGATAATAATTGTCATTAGGGTTATTATTTATATAATTGGTGATGTCATATTCATCTCATTTTGTGTGGTACAATTTGAGATCTTTAATATTGAATAATTGTACTTGTTTATTTGGTCTTATTTACTATTATTAAAATTATATGATTCATGATTTGATTTATGATTAATGATTCAGGGGATAAATAATTTTATTTTTTAAAAGAATCAAAATATGCACGAATCAAAGATTGAATTGCTGAATTACAAATTAATTCATATAAATTGATTTAATACTAATTTTCAAGAGATCAAAATCCCAAAAAATTATAAAAATAAAAACTAAAATATCAAAAAAAATTATCAATTGTAGGAATTAATTAATGTGAAAAAAGTAATTTAAACCTTTGGTATTGCAATTTTAACATGAAATAATAATAAAATATTAAAAAAGTCGCAAAAATAAAAACTAAAATATATGAAAAAAATTGTCAACTATAAAAAATCGGAATTAATTAACATGAAAAAAAATTATAAAAAATTAGATTTATGATTCGATTTGATTCTTAATTTTTGATTCATTAATCAAATATTCTAATTTTTAATTTGAATCTTAGATTTAATAATTATGATTTTAATTTTTCATGAGGAATACTTTATCTCTTATGGTTATTATGGTGAAATCATTAGGTATAGATAGAATTTGAATGGGCAAAGATCAGTAACTTCATTTGTTTGAATGTCAATATTTGTAGTAGATATGCCATGCTATCAAGAAATATTAATATTCTTCAAACCTTATTGTGTATAGGGTTAACATTAGAGCTTCTTGGTAAGGAATGATCATTTGATTATAGTTTAGCAGAGGAAACACAATAAATCTATTGATTAACATATCCACATCCATATCAATGTATCCTTGAATAATATTGGTGTGTGCCTTGACTATGCTCTCGTATTAATTATTTTGTTGTTGTTTGGATTGATAATAATTGTTATTAGGGTTATCATTTATATAATTGGTGATATTGTAGCGAATTGAGTTAAACATCAATAACAACAATAATGAAAATCACTTACGACAAATATGTGTACATGTTACCCCTTATATAAGGGGTTAGTTGAATTAGGGCATTTCACATGTTGAGTATTCTCATCAATAATATAAAAATAAAAATCAAATAAAAATAACAAATTATAACTATAATATATTTCTTCAAACTAGTATATAGATGTTTAGAACATGCAATATAGAGGAAAGAAAAGTAAACTTGGGCTATAACAATGGTTATATTTTGTATCTTCTTTATGAGAAAGAAACATCTTGCCTTCATGTATTTTATTTGCTTATAAAATATGAGATTGTAGGTTATAATGCTCATAATAGATTGTCAAAAAAAAATAATGTGTGATGAAAGTAGATGCTGAATTTAAAATATCTTATATGTAATTGTTGCCATTGTTTTAAATTTTGTTTTTATACTAGATTTAAAAATAATTATTTATTTTTTACTTTTTTATCAAATAAGATTATTTAAAAAAAATATAAAAATCTATTGTAAATGTCATCTTATTGCAAGTTGATGCTAAATTGGAATTAGAATACTTTGCTAATATCAAATGTTCATGATTGTTTATAAAGATCCTAAGTTTTTGAATTTTCTTTACATACCTAAACATATAAAGAGTTGTATTTAGGTAATTATGTTGAGGAAAATTTTAAAAATAATTAATTATATTTATTGCATATTAAATCTAGTCTAGTAATAGCTAGATATATGATCTTTTTAGTGATTCTTCTGAAAATAGTATTTGATGGAGTACAATCCAAGTAACTAATTTTTATAAAAATATCAATTATATACATTATCTATGATAAGATAATATATTTCATTGAATATGTCACTTTTATACCATGGATATATATGAGTTTCTAAATATTTTTTATCTGAAATTCTGATATAATATACTCTTAGAATTTTGTGATTCTTAATTTGTCATTTCTAAAATTCAGAATATTATTCATGGGCTTAGTAAGTAAAATTATCTTATTATTAGTGTTATTCATAAAAAATAAAGAAAATTTTATAACATATATTTAATCTAAAAAGGTTTATGAAAATCTCATAAATCAGGATTTTGATGATTAATTTAGAGTATATAATATTTTTTATAATTTATAAATTATGATCTATTGTGTTGCTCAACTAGAGGAGTCCATTGGGCTAGGTGGTCTGAGCCTTTTTGTTGGATGACTTTAGTTGCCTGAGACCTCATGTGGTATGGCATGATCTTGGTCCAAGAGAACTTGAGATCCATTGACATGAATTGAGATTGTATGCGGTAGGAATTGAGATCAGCTTGTGGAATTGCCCATTGAACTACTTGTTGTATGGCCTTAAGAATTGCTCATGGCATGACCCACTATAAAGACTATACATTGGGTTGGGATCAACATGTGAAAGTTGTGCCAGATAAGATATGATATTATTAAGAGCCATGCTTACATTGTGTGTGGGCTGACCCGTGGCACAATTCTTATTTTTTAGGCTCGATCAAATGGCTTGTATGCTGGAGCATAAGACATGTAGAGGTATCAAATGGGCTGGGCGGCCCTGGCCCTGGCCCAATCCTAGGCACGACCCGACTCAATAGTGCCTGGCCCCAACACGACATGGTACAAACCTGTGTTGGGCCTGCTCAAGGCATGGCTCGTGCCGTGCCATGCCGTGCCATGCCGTGCATTGCCGTGCATTGCCTTGGTCAATAATGTCACGTGTTGGGCTAGACACGACCTGATACCATGGCTTTTGGGCACACATTTGGCACGACGTGACCTATGGCCCATAACTCGATGGACTCAACTTGTGACCATTTTTCAGCAACTCCCTAGACTAGCGCCTGATTGTTACAGAAGTTGAAGTTTCTAGAATCAATGATCATTCGGGTCGATTCGATGGTCGAACCGACCCAATGGTCCAAAAAAAATTAAAAAATTTAAATTAAGCCGTTAGATTTAGCCTCCAGCACCTATGAGGTAGAATCTTATGGTCATAAGGATTTGGCTCGTTTTTTAATTATAAAAAATTATAAAAAATCAATAAAAATATTTTTTTAAAAATATATATTTTCTTAATCTATAAATTTTTTTCTTATTTTAAGATTTATGTTATTAGAACATAAATCTCTCTTTCTCTTGAGTTTTTGATTTTGGTTTTGAGCTTTTAGCATTTTGTCTTTTGAAACTCGGGTGTAATGTGAATTATGGTGCGTGTGAGGTATGGATATCAAAAAATCAAAGTTTACTCATTATAATTTATATGTATTTTTTTTATTTATTAGTTTTATTTTTTTAAGTTTATAATTTTAAATTTTAAAATTTTCTTTTTTTCTTATCCTAATCCTAAGTTAAATAAAAAAAATGATAAATATTAATTTTAATAATGAAAATAAAATTAATTAAAATTTAAATAACGAAAATCCTATGAAAAAGTTTGAGGCTATCAAAATTTTAATTTCTCGAGTCGTCTCAATCCAAACATTTAAAAAATAAAAAATTAGAAAAATATTAGTAGTTTTGACTCACTTCAATATAATAAAATAAAAAAAATATTAGGGGTGCTGAAGAAGAATTTGTACGGTGTAAATATTGTAAAAATATTTTAAGTTGTAAGAGTTCGTGTGTGACTGGGCATCTTGAGATACATGCCAAGTTATGCACTAAAAAATATGGTGCATTAAATCCTAGGCAAAACTAACTCAATGATTGATTTTTTAAGGCTGGATCTAGTTTAGTTTCAAAGTTTATTTCCTTCATATACCATAACAAGTTAGGGAGAAAAGACATGGTTAAAGTGATCATCATGATAGATTTTCTGATTAGGGTTTCGGAAAATTCAAGGGTAGTTAGTATCATGCAGACATATTTTTAGGCTACATATCATAGGATTCTTAGGTCTATATTTAGGAATGACAAACTAAAATATTATAAGTTAGAAAAAGAAATAAAATTTAATAAATTTAGGGAATATAGTGGAGTGGTATCATGACGTATGATATCTGGATTAGTCATGATGATGCATCTTATGTATGTTGCACCGCTCACTATTTAGATTTTAAATGGATAATAAATAAAAAAAATATTAGGATTCTCTGAGATTTTTTATCTTCATGATAATGTATCTAATAATGAATTAGTGATTAACATGTTTGTAAGGTATATTAGAGATGAATTATTAGGAAATATTTTTTATGTTAGATGCATATGTCACATCATTAATCTGATAATACAAGCGGAGATGAAAGTATGTGCTTTTACTTTAGAAAATACACTTAACTTACTAAAATATATTTGCACGCATTGCAGGCAATATGAGTTAGGTATCTTTGTTTGTCTGCAAGTCTAAATAAAAAGAAATTTTAATCAGATGTGAGATACTGTTGGAATTACACATACCTTATGTTGGAGTTATGTGGTACATATAAACATGATATCTGATAATTTTAATAGTAAGAGTGATGAACTTATTATTGACGACACTGATTGGGTTATAAAAATTTTATTTATGAAAAATTTGAAGATTTTTTTAGAATTGACAAATATGTGTTCGTCAATTTGTATTCACACGACATGCATTGTACTCATGTGTATATGCAACATTAATAATATGTTTAAGAATTTTCGAGATAACCTGACACTTATTGATATAGTTCTGGAGATGAAAATAAAGTATTTAAAATACTGGTTCACTATTTTATATTTTTATTATCTGGTTGACTACATGGATTCTAGGATTAAGGTGGAAGAGATAGATAATATTGATTTATATATCATCGTGCATGAACCAGGAAGACCCATCTGAAGGATTCATTCACGAGAAGTTGATTGAACTTTTTACATATTACGATACTAGGTATGGTGGTAATAATAATGAAGTTTCGAGTTCGGAATTGGATATCATATTTGGAGAGGATGATTTTTCTATTCAGGTAGTGAGGGGAAAACGACATGGTGAATCATCTAATAGGAGCGAACTGTCTTGGTACTCAGATATTGATTATTGCTCAATCTTATTATATTTTGATAATAAGAATCTCACTATATTATAATTGTAGAAATTATACGAGTCCACCTATCCCGTGTTATCTAAGATGACATGGGATCTACGGATTCTTTCTGTGTTGAGCATATCATCGAAGTCTATTTTTTTTATCATAGTGAATATTATTTTGGATAAGAGATCTATATTATGCCTAAATATTATTGAGATATTAGTATGCATGAAGGATTAAGAGATTTCGAGCTTGAGCATTTAGGATCATGCTGGGATTGCTGCAAAAACGAAAGAGTTGGTTGCTGATGATGATCTATGTGATATTGATATTGATAACGATTTGATTATTGATGACGTTGATGATTGATGTATTGAGACACTAATAATTTGATACTTATTTTATATTATCATTTTGATTTATCATATGGTATAATATCATCTGTTGAGGAGATTTTTTATTTTTATTTTTTAGATTTACTTATTTGCATTGTCTTTGTTTTTGTTTATTTTTTTTTATAATATTATTTTGAGTTATAGGCTTGATTTTTTTATATTAATTTTTTGTGATTTACTTTGATTTGTATTAATATTTAAATTTTAATAATTTATACATATTTAATTTTTAAATTTTAGTTATTTATTATAATAAACTTTATGTATTATTAAATTTAATAAAATAAAATTATAAAAATTAATTAATAATTTTAATTTTAAATTAACTATTAACTAAAAATTATTTAAGTAATTAAGTTTTAATAATTAAATAATTAATTGTAAAATTTTATAATAATTTTAATATCCTAAATTAAAATAATTAAAATTTTTTAATTTGGCCCGAACTAGGCCTAATGTGCATATTGGCCTCCTGCCCGGCCCAAACAGGCCAGAACTGGTTTATCCAGGCTCGACTCGGCATGGTTTCATCACATTCGGGCTAATGGGTCATGCCGGGCTTGCTGTGATGAAGCCGTGCATGACTCGGTGGCCTGCTTGGGCCACCTAAAACCGGCCCATTTGACACTTATAGCGACATGACTTGATACCTTCCACACTACTGGCATGAACATGTACAACACATGGACTTTATGCTTCTATTTGTGTTGGAAATAAAAAATAGGCATGTGAAGTTCACAAACTTATTTTTATATATATTTTAATAAAGTAGTCTTTGATCTTGGTGAGGGTAGATCCACATGGGTTGTGAAGTCCACAACCCACTTTTTTAAGCTCGTCCGAACCACTATGTCGTGCCTAGGATCTTTGAAGCATGGATATGATTACTTTGTGGAGTGTTCGTGTGTTAGACATGTGGACACGCACTGGATATGTCTCGGATATGTGTCTGTTACACCATGTGACATAACTTTGACCAAATAGTAGGTCAAAAGATTTGGATACGGCTCAGACACGACGAAGACATGGCTGGACACGGAAGAGACATGGCTTGGACATGGCGAGCAGGTTTTATGAGTGTTTTTCTTATTTGAGCTTTAAAAAACCCCAATTTGATTGTTCCTCTTCCTCAATGAGTCAAATTGGCAAATACATAAAAATCACACGAATGAAATTGGATTGCCTGATTTTGACTGGGAAGTGAGAGTGAGTGATGATTGACAATGCCGGAGATTGACATGCCGAAAACATTGGAGAAAAGCTGTGCACTGTGCTTACTGTTTGGACTGCTTGTGCTACTACTGCATTTTATTGCATTTTGAGATTTCAGAACAAAAAATAGTAAGCTGAAAGTTGATAAAATGAATGATGTTAGAAGTTAAAATTATTGCCAATGCAATTTATGTATTTTATTTATTTTTTAGCTTTGTCTAATTGTTTTTTATGCATATTGTTTTTTATAGCTTATTATGGAAATGTGGTGAACAATTAGATTAGATTGTTTTATAATTTATTTTAAATTTTAATGAATGTAAATATGCAAAATTTATGTAATTAGTCTAATTCAATTAGGTTTATGGATGGATCAAAAATTAGGTTGATTTGGCTTTGAAATAATTTAGATTTATTTAAATGCATGATTATTTTTTTTTATGATGTAGAATTATATAATGAGTATTAATTCTGAGCCTCCAAGTGAACAACATAATAATCAAGATGATAATGCTCCATTATGGAGATTTGTCATGAGAGAAGCAAAATTAGGTAAAGGAGGAGGAAATATTATTTTTTAATGTAATTCTTATAGATAAATATATAAAGGATTATATTATAGAGTTAAAACTTACCTGTTAAAAATTAAAGGGGCCGGGGTTGTATCTTGTATTAAAGTAATAAATGAAAATTTAGTTGAGATGTGAAGGGTGATGGAGGAAGCTGAACAAAGGGTGAAATAATATAATCTCAAGCAAATTTCTTTACCCCCATCAAGCCCTGCAACATTTAATTTTGAGAATTTTTATTCTAGTGCTAGTGCCAGTGCTATTGATCCAAAAAGGAGAAAGGTATCTATTGGATCAATTGAGAAGACATTCATGATGTGTGCACGTGAAATAGCCAATAATGAGATAGCTTGTATGCTTTATATTGAGGGTTATCTTTTCACTTTGCTAGAAATTATTATTATACTCGTGCCTTTAAAAGTATAAATCAACTTCCAGGTTATGTCCCATAAGTCTATAATGCATTAATAACTATTTTATTGTAGAAGAAGAAGAGTAATATTGATAATTTATTGGAACTAATCAAGAAGACTTGAAATGAGAAAAGAGTGAGCATTGTAGTAATGGATGGTCTGATGCTCAAAAAAAACTATTTATTAACATCATGAAAGTTTTAGAATGTGGGCTAATATTTTTGAAAGTAATAAATTATGAAGGGGAGAGTAAGGATAAATATTTTATAGTTGATTTGTTGATTAACACTATATAAAAGATTAGTCCTCAAAAAGTAATTCAAGTTATAATTAATAATGCTGTAGCTTGTAAAGCATCAAGATACATTGTGGAAGTAATATTTTGGTAAATCTTTTGGACTCTGTGTGTGATTCATACTCTTAATTTTGCTTTAAAAAATATATGTGTATCATTAATATACCCAAGATATGATGATGTGATGGAATATTGTGGTTGGATCTCTCATGTTTCAAGTGATGCCTCTTTCATCAAGTATTTCATTGTGAATCATGTAATGAGATTGTCAATGTATAATAATCATTGCAAGTTCAAGTTATTTTTAGTGGCTGATACATTTTTTTCTTTAACTACTATTATGCTTAAATAATTTAAGATAATAAAAAGAGATTTGGAGTAATTAGTGATAAGTGAAGGATGAGAGATGTATAAAGAAGATGATGTTGTGAAAGCTAAAGAAGTAAAGGATAAAATTTTAAATGAAGATTTTTGGATGGACGAATTATATCCTCAGGTTTATAGCTCCCATGTATCAGATACTTTGATTAGCTAACATTTAGAAACTTTACTTTCACAATATTTATGAGTGGTGAGATTCGATAATTAAAAAAGTGAAGGAAATTATTTATAAGAAAGAACATAAAAGTTTCACAAAAAATTCAAGGTATAATTATGATTTATTAGTTAAATATTTGAGTTTTGATTAAAATTTTTAATTATATTTAAACTTATATGAATCATTTTTAAATTATACTTGTGATTTTTGATATTGTGAATGAAATCTTAGTAAAAAGGACTAAAAGTCACATATTTTTATATTCCTTAGTTCATTCTTAAAATCTAAGGTAATCTCAAGAATTTAAATTGTAGCTTTTCTTTTTATTTAAATATAAATGGTATTTAATGAAATTTAACTTTTTATTAATTATGTCCTAACTCAACTTGTAGGTATTATAGTCAATAATGGCTTGATGAGTCTTATGATCTTGTTCCATCACATCGAGATATGGAAGTAGTAAGAAAAAGAAAAAAAATATTTTGAAATATATTTTAAGTAAAGTTGAAAGGAGGTGAGTAAATGAAGAGTGTTTTTTTTTGCATACTTGGAAGATTTTTATAATAGCGATTTCATCAATGACATGTAGTACATAAGTCCTATTAAATGATAGATTGTTCATGCAACTTCTGCACCAATGTTTTAATCTATAGCATTGAAATTGCTAGGATAGTCGTGTTTATCCTCATGTTGTGAAAGATATTGAAGCATATATAATTTCATTTACTCCATGAAGCGAAACAAGTTGACACCCCAAAGAACTGAGAACTTGGTTTATGTTCATAACAATCTTTGATTCATGTCAAAGAGATCTTTAAACTATAATGAAGATGAATCTAGGGTGTGAAACATTGGAGGAGATTGTTTTGACTCTGAATATAAAGAATGTTGAAATTTTTGAGATTGTGAATCTTTCTCTTAATGAAATGAGTATTAACTGGAAGTTATCTTATTTAATTCAAAAGGAAATACTAGTTTTTAATTTTAGTATTATTTATGTTTTTAATATTTGTAAAAATAATATTTGTTTGTGTTGGGTAATTGCGCTTTCACGGGTAGTGAGATTAAGAAACAGAAAACAATAGAAACACAAAAAAACAAGCAATATGTATATCCCAATCCAACAGCATCCACGACAGAATCAAAAAATGAAAATTCAACACAGGAAATAACGTAGTTCGTTGGTCGCTCAGTATGACTAGCTACCTCCACCAGAAAATGCTCATGCATTACAGATTAAAACCAAAAATCAGAACGTCTTACATTATGCAGCATTCGGCAGTCGCGAAATCGCGCAGAGAGAGAGGAGAGCGAAGATGAACAGTTCAACTGGGTCAAAAAAAACAGCCGCCCAAAAAATAAATACAAATCATTTTATATAAAAAATAAACATCCGTTTCATTTAACCGAAGCGGGTCGGATCATGGAACGGGCCAGGCTCTGCTCCAAAATTTCGGCC
The DNA here is from genome assembly GCA_029783825.1 of Sapria himalayana. Classification (NCBI taxonomy): domain Eukaryota; kingdom Viridiplantae; phylum Streptophyta; class Magnoliopsida; order Malpighiales; family Rafflesiaceae; genus Sapria; species Sapria himalayana. The sequence continues at coordinate 765,115 of JAREIK010001723.1, forward strand.
CGCTGACTGGACAGCTGAACCTTCGTTATTGTGCTACTGCTGCATCCCCAGGCTTTTAATATTTTCTTTCCTGTACTTGCATGAAAATATTAAAACAGATTATTAAGTAAAAACAAATTACATATACAACAGTTTGAGTACTTGTTTTTTATTTATCTAAATTATTTTTTAAGGATAATATTTGTAAGAATAATTATTTTTATTTAATCTTATTATGTCGTGTCATTGTCGTATTTGTATCTTAGTTTTTTGAAATTTATTGTGTCTTCGTGCCTTGCTGTATTGTATCTCCTTGGTCATATCCGTGTTTGTGCTTCTTAATTTGGTACTGTATGCTTTTTAGCATGAGCTAAGCCATGTTGGGGCGACTCTAAAAATAGGCAGCTTGGTATGGTTTGTTGGTATGCCATTTGCATTTTGCCAGGATCATGCTGGGTCGTGCCATGTTTGGTTATGCCAGGTTGTGCCAAGTCGGGTCAAGCCTGGCCATGCTAGCCTGCTTCATTCTAGGTTAGCTTGGATCAGGATCAGACTAGCTTGTTTGGTCAGCTGGGCCAAAATTGGCATGCATGGGCCATGTGTTGGGTTATGCCATGCCAGACATGGCTGAATCATGCTGTATCTTGTGTCATGCTTGGACTGCTCGCCCCTGCTGACACCTTTAGTCAAGGGGTATGAGTGATAGGCTAGGGGCCCTATCCCTAGCCTAAAGCTAGATTAGTAGTGTTAGCCTATAGTCTATGTGGACTAAAGTGGCTTACCAAGATTAGCTTGAGTTATTTGTGTGTCAGGTTTATTCCTAGGTGAGTTTGGTACAGCAAGCCCCAATTAGATGGATTGTGTTGTGGCCAGTATGACAATACCAAATGGTGTTCTAGTCAAACATAAAAAAATAGTCTATGTCGACTCAAAATGACCAATTATGCCGGCTTAAAATCACTAATATGATTAATTCATATGCATATATTTTTCAAGATTATTATAAAAAAATATAATTTTTATGTTTAGTTGATATATTTTAAATCTATTAGATATTATTAATAAAATAAGAATATAAATGAATACTATATTAACTATTGTAGAGAAAGTATTATGATAATTTACACAAATCATTTGAGTGAACTTTATTATAAGTTGTCTTATGGTTATTTATTTCTTATTTAGAATTTGTCTTTATAGTGAATACTCATCTACAATCTAGAGGTGTCAAATGGGCTATGCCATGTCGGCATGGCCTGGTGCGATAGTTACGATGTGCTTGGCATGACATGACTAGATAATGGCCGGACTAGCATGACTTGTTCGGCCCAAGTGTGGCCATATTTAGGCTGGATAATGCTTGGCTGTGCTGTGCCATGCCAGGTCAGGCCAAGTTGGGCTGGGTTCAGCCTGGAGATGCCAGGATACCTAGGGCTAGCTGATTAGGTTGATCGGTCACCGAGACCGACTTGACCCACTGCCACCAGTTACAGATTAATGATTTTAATTTTTATAATAAATTTCAAATCCCAAGTTACTATTCATTATTAGTTATGATATTATATTATTTATTTATTTCATATTTATCACAAAAAAATATTTTCAATAACATAAATCATAAATGACAAAGTTTAATAATCAAAGATATAAAAAAAATATATTCATAAAAATTTAATCGTCATCCAATCCAACAAAAAAAATGTCACATTTCACAATAACATAAAATGAAAATTATCAATTATTATCATGATTCACGTGACAAGACATGCAAACTCAATCCCACTAGTCATCATTTGTTAACAACTCCTCCGGTAACAAAAAAATATATCAAATGGTGTAAGTATGCAACTAATCATCATCTTGCAAGTGTTTGATGGTATTACTAGCGATGGGCTCAATCTTTTCATAGTCCCACAAGTCATTATTTGTTAATAACTTATTTGTTTTTGTTCCTGCATGATCTTGTATGTCCAACTTTGAATCTTTTCAATTCTTCATGCATGTTAGTACCTCAATGATATTTAATTGCAGTATCGATCTCTTATCCGAAATCACATTGACTGTAACAGAAAAAATAGACTTCGTTGTTATCCTCGATACCGAATGAGTCAGTGGATCTCGTGTCATCTTAGAAAGCACGAGATACGTGGATTCATATGATTTTCATCATTATAAAATATTAAGATTTTTATTATCATTATGTGATAGTATTAAGACATGTCTTTCCTATTTGATGGTTTACCTTGTCGTTTCTTCCGTTCTAACTGAATGGAGAAGACATCATCTCCGAATATGGTGTTCATGTTTGTACTCGGAGTATGACTATAACTATTATTATACCTAGTTTCGTAGTATATAAATAACTCAATCAATTTTTTGTGAATGAATCTTTTAGGTTGACGTTCTTTATCCATGCATGAGGATATGCATGTCAAAATATTTTCTACTCATCCTTTCTATTTTAACTTTAGGGTCTTGTAGATTTCAAGATACAAATAAGATGGAATAATGGACTAATATTTTAAGTATTTGGTTTTCATCTTAATAGCCATGTCACTAAATATTAGGTCATCTAAAAATTTTTTAAATATGCCATCAATGTTGCATATGTATCTGAGTGTAATGTAAGTAGTGAGAGTGTAAACTAACGAACATATTTATTGTGTCATAAAAAATATTCAAAAATTTCATAAATAAAATTTTTGTATCTTAGTCTTTGTTATTAATAATAAGGTCGTCACTCTTATTATCGATGTAGTTGGATTATCAAGTTCTGTATGTTTTCTTTTTCTTGAATAAACTTAAAGTCTTGATTATCAAGTTTTCTTATTCTCAACTTATTATCAGTTGGGACTAGAGCAGACTTTGTAACTATTAACTATACTTGACTCGACGAAGATTACTTTTTCAAGTAAATGTCTCTCTCTAAAATTAATTTATATTGAATTTATTTGTACATATTTTGACTATATAAGAGAGCTATCCTAACATGAACTATCAATTTCAGATATAGTTGATGAGTAATTTTCTCTTGTAATAGAGATCAAAGTGGGATTTCACATGAATAAAAATGATCATAGGTATTATTTTGTTATTTCATGAGAAAATATCTTAAATAAAATAAGTGTTCTCAAAAATTGTTCGAGGTAAGTTAAATATTTTTTTTTTTTTGAATGTCATATCTTAAAGAATATAGTGTAAAAAAATAAAAAAAAATATTTAGTTGATGAGATAATTTATGCTTAAAATTAATTTTCTCAAAAATGTCTAAAAATAATTTTATTATACAGAAGTTTTATAGTTTTTTTAAAAAATACACACACACAATTTTATATTTTTTTCTACAATTTCATTATATGAGAGTCTGTTGGAACATGAATTTTGATGTATAATCTCATGATTATCACAATAAATATATAAACTTATTATACTTATATTCTAAGATATAATCTTCTTATAATAATTTATATATTTTTATTAAATTTATTTTCTATTCTTTTATAAGATAATTGAAAAATAATCAAAGTCAGTGATTTAAAATAGAAAATATTTTCATAAAATTTATATAATCATTAAAAAATGTGTTACACTTAATTTATCTCGTGTCTCAATTCTACTAGCTCTTAATTTATCTGAGTATATTAGATTGAATTAATCATTATTCAAATAAGTGTGACATGTAAGAAATAAAATTTTAATATATTTTTCTAACTGATTGGCTTTATTGTCTAAACTCTAATATGCTTTATTTTGAAGGCAGTCATTTTGGAAGTTATTTATTGTTATAAATCAATTTTTGTAGAATTAATGATAGCAAAGTTGGATTATTTAGAAATATAACTTATTGACATAAAACTATTATGACATTTGGAACAAATAGAACATGTGAAAAATATAAAGTTCTAAGTTGAATGTTATTATAACGAAGGGTTTTAAATAATTTGTCATTGATTTTTACAATAATCAGAGAACAAGATGAAAATAATAACTAAAAATTGATTATTTATAATATGACTATTAGATCTTTGGTCGATAATCCATGAGTCCAAAGCTGGAAGCTATATCACAAGAGTTATACTAGATGAAATATGAGAAATATATGCTACTATCTTAGAAATGAATTTTATGTTTTATTTTTTTAGTATTATAATAAATATCTTTATGAGGAATCTTGGGCCTAAAAGTCGTTATGTTTTCATTAATTTGTAGTATTTTTGGTTTTTCTTTGAATATAATTCTTGACAGTTCTCTTTCATGTTTTAGACATGTCCAATATGGATATTTATTCTATTTTCATGATATATTGTATGATATATTTTTTTAGTGGTCTGTCTGCTTCACACATGTTGAATTGTCCAATGCTGAATCTATGGTCTAGATGGAAAAACACGATCATCTAGAATTTAATTTTGAATTACATACAATTATTAGGCAGGGAGGGTAAAAACATCATGCAAAACGTCTGCTCCAGTTGCCCTACTCTTTAGATCAACCTATTTTTATTGGAGACAATTGTTAAAGATGTGTCTCAGGCATGCATAAAATTTAGGCATTGTCATGCTCTATTAAAATTGCTTCACCTTTTGCAGAGTGCGAGGATTTGCATAAGGTGGTCGAGGTGCTAACATATTTTCACCCATGAATCCCTCCTTCCCACACAAATCTCATATTTCTGAAACCTCCCACCCCCCCCAAATTTCACATTCTTGAAGACTCCTTCACCCAAATTTTATATTCACAGTTTTTAGTGAAATATTTAATTTACACACACACACATAAGATACATTGGCGCAGGGCATGCCTTGTGCAAATACTCGTGCATTGAGAGTGGTGAGGTAATTTTGTTTGGGCATCATGATGATCGGGCTTTAGGCATCCACTTGGTGCACTTTTAATAGCTATGATCGTTACACACAATGTTGATGCATTATGTGTCGATATTATACAATGCACACGCATTATATACGTCTAGGGTTTGAACAACTAGCTCTGATACCATGAAGAGAAAAATAGCTATAACATGTATTCATACTCATCACAATAATATCTGACACAATATCACAAACATATATTTATATTTATATAGAAAAAATAATACTTATAATAAGGGCAATTTATAGGTTAAATGCTCATATTACTAATAAATAAAAATAACAATAAACCATTATAATATATGTTAAATCACATATTCTCAAAATAATTTAAGAACACTTGTATGTAATATAAATGTTATAACGTTCTGAATCAAATATATATATATTTTTTGTATTTTAAATCAATTAATATTATATAATTCTAATGAAGTTTAATTTATGAATTTTAAAAATAAAATCATATTATATATAATAATATATTTTAATTTCATATATGTAGATTTCACTTAAATTCTACATCGTGTCTAATTTTTTCAGATTTAATTATTTTTTTCATTTTTTTCCTAGTGTCTCAATAATTAATTTCATATTTAATTTTATCATTAAATTAATATCATCAAATTAATAAAATATCACTTCTAAAATTAAATTAAAAAGAAATATATATATTTCTTCTAACACATGATTTGTTGTTATCCTGGACATAATATTTGATAAATTGAGAGCAATAGAGCTGTTTGCAAGGTCATATGATATTGTAGGAGTCAAATAAATGGATTAATTGGTATGTCATTTCTTGTTGTAAGCTTTTAAGTGAGGTAAACTTAATTTTGCATGTCTTTTACTTTGTAAATCATGCTGAATGAGATTAATATTCTGAATAATTTATGTGAATGAAGAAATTTCTTGATGATTATTGATAATCTCAAAGCTAATTAGTTAAGGAATATTCTATTCAAGTGGAGTTATAATAGGAGCTTCATTCAAAACAAACTGAATTTCTTGATGATTCTTGATTATATATATTAAAATTGTTTTATCTTATTATCAATATTAAAAAGTATAGCAAATACGTATTTGTAATTAATAACATATTCCCAAGGGTTGAGATATCATTTCTTAATTTTTATTGAATCGGAAGACATTTATATCTTCTACTATAGTTTGATGTTATATTGGATGAAATAATGATTTGAAAAGAAATTTCAATATCATAACTCTATTATGTGAAATAATAAAAGATGCAAATGAAAATGAAAGTATGAGTGTAATAAAATTTTTAAGATAAGAGTATTGAATAAATTTTTTATTTTTATGATAATTAATCGAAAACTAAAGATCAAAAGAGTTGGCTGTAAATTTTCTAATTTATTAGATCTCTATAGGTACCATAACTCACAACTCTTAGGTGAGCAATATGAGATATTATTCTACAAGGTCTTTATTTATTCCCATTAGATAAGTATTGGACTGTTCGATAATAGTAGTACAACAAAAATAGACCATTAGTAATAATGAAACACACACAGTAACACAAGAAAAATAGATCCCATGGTAGCAGAATAGAAAAATAGTTTATGCAATAGAGATACAACAACCTGAAATAAATTGAACATAATTGCAACAATCTGTGCATCATCTTGCATCAAACACAACACAAACAAGCATTGCACAGTGCACATCATTATTAAACATCAGCTGCTGCACCAGTCACACACAACATGATATTCTTCCACCGCACCACACCACACCCCACCACTCCATTATGCTGTCACAGCAATTAATGCACACCCGCACAATGCTACTCACGCAATCACCTCACGGCACATCAGCCACTTGAACAACGCTACTTCATGCGATACCACTGCACGCATGATGCCAGCAACCACATGATGACACTTCATGTGATACCATTAAACAACCACTGCATGACATTGCCAATACCCACACAACACCACTGCACACACATCTACTTTGCTGCATGCTACACCAACATTCCTTTCTAGGGTTTGTTCAATTTTGATTGTGATACCATACTTTGATTGTGATACCATAATAAATAAAGTAAAAAAAAAAACTCATTTATTTAAAAATGTCTCCTAATTTTACATATAAGCTAAAGAGATGTTTGAAATATTTCTCATGTTGAATGTTTCCTTCATAAACATTAAGTAATAAAATAAAAATAATATTATATTAAATTTTATTATAAAATTAATTATATGATTTGCATAACACTAATTTAATGCAATGCTATAGTCTCATATACATTTTTTTAAAAATATGAATTCACAGTTTTAGTATTTAATATTTAATATCTGAAATAATTATTATAATATGATCACTAATATCATATAAATGTAAATTAAAAACACAGTCAACAAAATACATGCATTTTAGATGACAAATTGATTGAGATACTTGTTCTTAGAATATTTATTAGAAATAAATGTGTCTTATTTTGTTTATAATCAATTAATATCATATTATTTTATGTAAATTTATTGGTGAATTATAAAAAGTCATACACAATATGCAAAGTTCTCACTTAGTATAAAGGCTGAGAGATATTCATATCTTGATCCTCTCAAAAATTAGAGAAATTATTTTTAATGAGTCTCGAGCCCTAGTTTTATTATCCTTGAATGAATGTAATTATCATTGTGCCAAGATATGACTTATTTTTGAATTATGAAAAATATATAATGTTTTTATATGATAACATATTTTTCAATTTCATGCATGTAGATTCCACCTAAGTTCTACATTGTGTCTAAATTTTCTAGATTTAAAATTTATTTGTTCTAATATTTATTGAATTTAATAATATACTTATTTTAAATAATTAATTCATGATATTTCTTTATGAATAGTTTCTATTGACTTACTAACTAATTTTATATTCAATTTCTTCAAATTAATAATATGATTTGCATCATGATAATCTAATAAAATGTTTTTGGCATATGAACAAAAAAATATTTTTATAATATCATTCAAGGTTTCTCTTTTTGATATTATATTAATCACTAATATCGTATTTATGTATTGCTTAAAAGTCAAAATACAACCAACAAAATACATGTATTTTAGATGACAAATCAATAGGGATGCATGCTCCTAGAATATTTATGGAAACAGTGTTCTTGAGTTTGATCATAATGGTCATCAATATGCGAGGTATTGATTTCTTATTGAAATATAATTGTTTGAATGGTGACAAACATTCTATGAGCTCTAATTTTATAATGTCACTTGCCTTGGAAAATGTATTGTTGCTTGAAGATTCTTGAGTGCTCATCGACATTGATTATATTCCAAGAATTGTTCAATTTTCTTTGAACTCAACCTTTTGTTTAAAGAAATCTAAAACTTGTTATGATATGTTTATTAGCAAATTTGTCACTTGATCTGTGAGCAACTGACTTTTGTCCAGAGTTCCCAATGCAAAACCTGAAAGGGAGTCAACTGAAATTGAAATTTATGGTATGCAAGGAATCCCCCCAGACATATTAGCTGCTCATTATGGAGAAGGTAAGTCTTATAAATTTAATTTCTTGGACATGCCATAGCTATGATAGATTGATCTTTTTCATTTCATTGTATCTTTTCTACATTGTTATTCTTTTTTACTCATGCAACGTTAGCTTTAATATTATTTTTTTATTTTTTGTTTTCTATTTCTTAAAGGAAAATATATTATTAAAAGTTTAATTTTTGTTTGTAAAAAAACAAATTGTCACATATTAAATACAAAAAGTGATTTTTTTTTCTTGTCATTTGTTTTATTTTTTTTTTTGTGAATGTTCAGATGTTAAAATATTGTTAGGATAAGATTACTTGGGAAACACTCTTATATTATTTGTATTCCAAATACACAATGAATATGCTTTGTATAAGATGTATACATATTAATTGCAAACTAGATGCATGCAAAAATGTATTATATTGAATTTTGGATTACATAATAGAAAATAAAATGTAACCCAAAATTTTGGGATACACGTAATATCTAAAACATTATACATATTGTCCTTATATAATGAGTAAAAATAATTGGATGAGTTCACTAGTTGAAGTTTCCTATTAAAAGCAAATAAAAGAAGAAACAATAAAGTGGTAAACACAAAGTAGTAAACTATAATAATGTGAGATGATAAAAATATGATCTCTTCGAGCAAATGTGATGTTCAAAGTATCACATAGATAATTATTATTATTATCGTTTGATTTTTATTTTTATATTAAATCTTAGAATAATTATTTGTTTTTTATTTTTTGAGGAGATAAGATTACCTAAAAAATATAAAATTTTATTGATCTTTTTTTGGTGTATATGTATCAATTGGGCGGATTGCTCAAGCTTGATACGACACAAAGCATGACACAAATATTGTGCCTAGCAAGACATGATCTAATCTAAAGTCATGTCTGGACCAGCCTTGTGCTGGCTTGTGGCATGACTTAGGTAGGGCCAAGCCATGGTTCCTTGTTACATGTTGTAGGAGATGTTGCATGGCATGACCTATAATTTTGGCCTATGCAATTTGGTTTTGGCTTGTTTGGCCAAATTAGATTAGCTTGAATCTGATCTAGGCTAGTATGGCTTGACCCGATACAACATGGGTAGGTGTTGGGCCAATGGGCTGTGCTGGGTTGATCATTTTTAGAGTAGTGCCTGATATGACACGACTTATTAAAAGTTGTGCCATATCAGGCACTTTATGTTGGCCTTGATGTACCTAAAAATGGTTGGTGTTGGTCCTACTCATCCCATTTGACACCTTTATTTTCGTGTATGTTGATATTCAATTTGAATACGAATAATCAACCAATTTTATATGAGCATGATTTCTAAAAGGGATCCTAAGTCCTTGAAGATTTTTTTATATGTCTATATGTGAATAATCATGTTAAAGTGAATCTATCAAGGAGAATTTTAGAAGTAATTAATGATATTGATTATATATGTTATATTTGGTTTGATTATAGTTAGATAATTAATTTATCATATTATTCTCATGTAAGTACTTAGATTAATAAGAGTATTTATTGGAGGAAAAGTTAAAAGTTCAACCTTTGTAATATTATCAAACACATATTTTCTTTTTGATAAGATGATATTCTTTGTAAAATACAATATTTTTATATAAAAAAAATATCTACGTCTTCAAAGCTTACTTTGTTGAAATTTTAATTGAATATTCTCTTTGAGTTGGGTGATCATCAACTTGTTATTTCTTATAATTAGAATGTTATTCATGTACATATTTAGCAAAATTACCTTTATAAAGTCACTTTCCAAAAATACAAAAAAAATGTAACACACATGTACAAATCAAATAGGATAACTGTTCGTAAAAATCTTGAAAATTATTTTTTGTAATTATTTCAGATCATAAATATTTATATGTAATTTGTAAATTATGTTTAATTGTATTGTTAAAAATTGAAGTAGCTTTTCCATGCATATCTTATCTTTAAAGTTATAATGGATAAATATATTTTTTATGTCAAAATGATATATTCTTTTTTTTGTGAGATTTGTAAATCAAATAAGAATTCATATGAAAATAATTTTGATAACTTGAGAGAAAACATCTTAATAATCATCAAACCCCTGAGTGAATTCTTTAGTAACAAGTCTTATCTTAAGATAAATTATTTTTTCATCTAAACTTATTTTTATAGTGAATACTCATATGCAATCAACAACAAAATTTTTATTAAAGCTGTGCTACTAGTTCTCAAGTTTCATTAAAGCGGATATATTTTTTTCATCTTTACCTTATGTTATCATGAATGAGATATTCTTTTAGAAGGAAATTCGAGTGTTTTAGTGTCATAAAAAAAGTAATAAAAAAAATAAAAGAAACAAATGTGGGAGTACGAAATAATTTATGATATCAAGTATTTAGTATGTTTCATGTGTTCTTTTTGGAGAATAATTAGAAGATTTAGTTTGGAGGGTTGACTATAGGATCATTTGACTACTCGATAGGCTTGTCTCTGATCTAAGCATATTGCTTATGTCCTTTCTTAGTATTAACTTTTATGTTTTGGGTGGTGATGTCTCCCATTATCTAACTCAAAATGAGTTTGTACTGAGAATGACTCATAGATTACTGTGTCTTTGGGCTTGAAAAAGATATCATATTAAAGATATCATATTGTGGTCTAGGTAATTGTGTAATTATAAGTTTAGCTGTAATTACAAGTTTAGCTGATATCATATTAGATATCATATTAAAGATATCTAACTTAATGACTCAAAAAGATATCATATTAACTTTATTAAAGATATCATATTGTGTAATTACAAGTTTAGCTGTAATTGATAAGTATCTTTCTCTATTAGTTTGTGGTCTAGGTAGGACTACATGTGAGAAAGAAAAGGTAATAAGTTAAAGTATTAATTTTTAGACTCACTCTTCTCAGACTCATTAAAAAATAAGTCATGTTAAAAAAATAATATTAAGATTTTCTGAAATTTTATTAGACTTTAGTTAAAAATATTGGTACACATTTTGAATACTCAAGTATTTAAGAAATACACATCTAAAAATCTTAGATGTCAAATTGTCTTATTTAGAGAGACATCAAGGATAAAATAAGTACACTCAACAATTCTAGATGATAAGCAAAATAAGTTTTATAAAGAATGTATGATTTGAAAGGTATACTATGAGAAATGATAGATGAAAACATCCAATTCATTAGATAAATTGTGATGGAAATTATATTTTTCAAAAAATATTTTTGAATACTTATTCTAAGTAGGAGTATTCGATGTCTTAATTCTTTATTTTTTTAGTAATCTTATTTTTTTTAGATGTGCTAGAATGGAAAGTCCATTGTATTATATTATGATTCAAATATAAAATTTTGAATTTGTTTGGTATGTATTTTAATATATAATTACTTTTTATTTATTATTATTATTATTAAATTAATTTTTTATTATTTTATCAAAATATATTAACATTAAAAGTACTTATAATCTATCATCAAAAAGATATATTGAAGTATATCATGGGCTATCATCAGCAAAAATATTCATATGCCTAAAGTTTTTTCAGATTGTATTTTTATTAAATTTCATAAGTCTGAGTGTATTAGATTGAATAAATCATTTTATATATTAAGTTGGCGTATAGGATATAAAGATTTGATAAGCTTTATTAATTGTTATGTTTTATTTAATGATATACCTTTGATTTTATATTATGAATACTTTTAAGACTAAAATAAAAAATTCTTCACTTGATCAATAATGAGTAATAAAACTGAGAATATGCTAAAGTAATTGTTCTCATAATCTTTTGCTAATACAAATAAATATAAGTAAAAGTAAATACAAATTGAAATTGAGTTGCTTGAAAATTATACTAAAACAAAGTAAATTAATTGGGTAATCATAAATAAATTTGATATGAGAAAACAATAAATATCAAAGTTGAATATTATTATAACTAATGAATTTAAAGAATTTATTATTTATTATAATAATATTTTTAATTTAAGAAAAGAAACTAATAAATATGACATGATTATAAGTAATGTGAATATTAGCTTTTTTGTCAATAATCCAATAATCGAAAGTAAGAATATGAATGAGGCAACAAATAATTACTAAAAAAAGAGACATATTTGTATTGATTTAGAGAAGAATTTTCAATTTTATATATTTGTCTCTATTAAATATAAATATTACAATGGATAAATTTGGTGAGAATTCTTAGTTTGTTATGGAAGTAAGCCTAGATTTCTTTGTAATGAGTTTATAGGTTCCAATACTTTTATAGATGTCTCATTGATAGTCTTTAAGTTTTTGTAAATTTTTAAGGTTGCCAAATAAGTTATTTTATTCTATTTTATTCTATTTTATTCCTTTTGTTAATAAAAATGCAAATAATTTTTTTGTAGATTGTTCAATGCTTTGTGTTTTCAAAATAATACATTAACAAATAATATACAAGATACATATATAATCAGCAAATAGAATTATAAATGCCTGGATGTGATCTAGAAAATTTAATCCAAACACAATGTCATAGTCATCCAAGGGAATTATCTTGATTATTTTTATTTTTTTTCAATTTCTTAATTTGACATCCACATTGTATACACCATAAATTATTATAATTTTTTTATAATTTATTATTTTGATCCTCAAATTATCTTTGTTTATGTTAAGATTCAATTTATTTGTTATTTCTTTGAAAATAAAAAGATTTAATACACATGCATTCACAAATATTTTAATATTGTAGTCAACACTAGTAAAATTCATGAATATCAAATATATTTGTATTTGATGCTTCTTATTTTTGATCGAGCTCCATAAGATTGAACTAGGTTTAATAATTTTTTTTTTCATCCATAGATATTTCTTTTCTTGCCATTAAATAGTTATTTTGTGTCTATTTTTCTTAATCTGTTTGATTTTTCTTTTTATTTTTGAAATAGTCAGGTTTGTCAATTTTTTTGAATTTTACCAAGGATTGGACTGTTGACATTACACGAGTATGATTGTGGACTTTTTGCTTTTACAATTTTTGTTTTGCCTAATGTTTGAGATCATCTATAAACTAAAATATGTCATTTTCTTACCAAGATTGAAAATTTAAAGTAATAGTTCAAAAAACTCATTTATATAGTCTCTTAATTCTGTATGTTAGGTTAATCTTTTTGACCTATTCTTAGCTTTATTTTTTGCATAGTTCAAATAAAATTTTTGATAGAATTTTTATATGAACGATTCCTAATTATGGAAATTAACATTCTCTCATTTTTGTACTCATTAAAAAAGTGCAACCACCACCAAATATATAGTATCAGTACTAATCTTGGTCGTGTCACCCTTAATATTTATCATTTAAATATATTGCTCAATCTCCTAAAGAATGTTATCAATATTTTTTGTTTCTCTAGTACATCTAATTTCCTTCAGTTTGGGATCATCTGTATGCAGTGAGGACATTTGGCTAATCATGCCGTCATCTATCTTTCTTATACAAGGTGAAAGCTTCATTTTCAACTTATCAATCTCTTCATGCTTACCAACTAGGATGGATTTGAAAATAGGGTTTTATTAGTTTAGCATTTCCAAGATAATATTGAGAGTACTTAGCATTCTTTCTTGAAGTTCATACATCATTAATGTCATCTCCGCGATGCTCTATTTGATATCCTCAAATTTATTTTACAATTCATCAATAGCTAGCTATGTTTTTTCCAATTGAGCATTTATTGAGGTTATTAAATCTTTGAATTTTTTCCCCTCAACCCTTAGCATCGTATTGCCAAGGGCTCTCAATGTTAGAAATAGATTCCATAACAAAGAAGTCAATCACCTTGGATACTATTTGTTATTATTACAAACTTTAGTGTTATACGTGTTACCTTTGGGTAAGAAAATTTTTTTTCTCAATTATCTAACTCTTGTATTTCACATGAGTTACACTCAAATTTAGCAAAAGAGAAAAATATTTAGAAAGTGAAAATATATTATCAATAAAACTTGAGAGTGAATACAACAATGAAAAGATCTTTAGAACATCATAGTGAGAGCCATTCTTCACCAATGACTTAGTTTGTTATATGTCATAATCTCATTACATAAAAAATTTGTAAGATATTGTAGATAGATAAGGGGTCTTGAAAATGTTAAAACCTCTTAGAATTTCTTTGGAATATTTTCTAGATCATTTTGAAAGTCTTCATAATTACACTTCACAAATTTGATATTTTTTGGAATTTTATTGGGTTGCTATAATTGTATTCAGTTAATCTAATCTAGTATGTGATCATATTGAATTACTAAATATATTGGAATAAGTATCAATGTATCATGTATCTTTTTGCTGTCAAGAGATGACAAAAAAACTAAAATATAAAATAAAAAAATAATAATTACATAATATTTGTGATAATGAGTGTTTTGTTGAAAACTTCATTATTTTCTTTTATAGTGTAATAAAAAAGAAATATGTTTGGTATGTATCTTTAGGTTGGGATTATTAATTCTCCCAATTTTTATCTCTTCATTGTAGAAAGGCATATATCTCGTGTTTAGTGAGATACTCTCATTATGTTCCTTTTACTTTTATTGATACAAAGTTCTTGGGAAAGTTTTACTATTGTTAGGAAGAGTAATATAATTATTCTTCTCAAAATTAGTCGTGCTTGTAGTATTAGGTGCAAAGACATAAGCATGAGTAGTTATTCAGTGAAATTTAACAACTAGACAAAAGAATGATTATATCACTATTGTGTTGCAATATATGTTCTTTTGGATTGAAACTTTCAAGGTCTTTTCTTAAGGTATATCACATATCATTTCTAAGTACTAGAGTATCCAGAGAAGATATACATGATGATGCAAGCATCAATCTTCTCTCTACTTTGAGAGAGGTTATGAACAAAGTAAATAACACGTACAAATATTGAGTGAAAAGTTAAAAAGTTTCTTTTGGATAAAAAAACCAATATGATATATGACTAAAGAAAATATGAGATGATATTTGATTGATTAAAAAGCTAGTGATTAATATTATTTTTTCTCAAAAATATCTAGAAACACTCTTATGTAGTAGAAGTTTCATAGTTATTTTAATTGAATATTAGATTTTTCTTTCAAATATCTAATTCAGCTCAAGGGTGTCAATACTTAATATTTGACGAATCATCTCATGCTTAAAAAAATGAGAAAATTAATGAAAAATATATTTTAAAGCAGTATGAATTTTCAATCTTCCAATTCAACAACAAAACTACTCTCAATTAGGAAGAGTAATATCATTATTTTTTTAAAAATTAATTGTGTTATCAGTATTAAGTGTAGAGGCATAAGCATGAGTAGTTAGTCTGCTATGCTTAATGACTAAACAAAATAATGATTATATTACTATCATATCCAAATATACTTTCTCTTAGATTGATTTTTTAAGGACTTATCTTCAAGAATTCACACTTGTAATATTTTTTTTTTAGTTTTTAGTGAGTAGAGTACACATGTCCTTTCTATGTGCTAAAGTACTCAGAGAAGACATATTTTGATGATATGAGCAACCATCTTCTCTCACCTTGAGAGAGGTTATGAACAACGAAAAGAATATACAAAAATATCGAGTCGAAGGTTAAACAAACCTCACTTGGATATAAAAACTGATATGATATATGACTTGAGGAACTATGATATGATATTTGGTTAATTAGAAAGTTAGTGATGAACATCTTTTTTTTTTGCCAAAAAATATTTAGAAATACTTTTATATAGTAGAACTATCTTAGTCATTTGAATCTAAATTAGATTTTTCTTTTAGATATCTTATTCAACATAGGAGTGATAACATATAATATTTGATGAATTATTTTATACTAAAAAATTAAAAATTAATGAGACATTTTAAAATAATATTATTTTTCCATTTTCCAATTGCACAACAAAATTATATATATTTTTTTCTAAAAAATTTTATGAATATATACAAGAATTGAGATATTTCTTTAAAGAGCATTAATTATGTCTATGTAGTGTATCATTAATAGATATATTAAAATGTTTCAAATCATTATATATGATCATTTTACAAGGTCTTCTAGTGTCTACATAAATTAAATTAAATGAGTAACTTCTAATATTATTCTAATATGCTAGATATAAAGCTTTAGTATAATTTGTTAATTGATATATTTATAATTAATAAACATCATCTCATTGAATCATGATTCTAAAATATTTAGCTTATCAAATGATGAATATTCAAATGATTATTTAACTTTTCACTCTAAAATAGATAATGTTAGCCAAGCACATATAATGATGTATGTGGGTTGAGAAAAACAAGTACCATCTATCTAGCTCAATTTTTGAGGAAATCTTTTTTATGGTATGCTGATCATGCTTAGAGGCATCAAAAGAAATGACTTGCCATTAACATCGCTATGCCCCTTGGCATATAGTATGATATTATTGGCTATAATAATATCAAAAATGTTAAAATTCACAAAAAAAAATAATTAACTAAAAATAAATTATGTAAAATATGATTCAATGAGAATGTTTGTTAAAAGAACTGACTCGATATTGATATCATTATGCCTTTGGCTCGTACAATGATTCTATTGCTACAATCTGTGTTGCACGGATACGCCTAAGAGCTGCCGTGTCCACGTGTCCGACACGTGGACACGTGGACACGGGTCTGACACGCGTCGGATACGTGTCCGATACGCCACGTGGCGTATCGGACACAAATCCGTATGGGATACGCCACGTGGCGTATCGGATACGCGTCGGAGACGTATCCGACGCGTGTCAGACCCGTATCCGACGCGTTTTTGGAAACAGATTCCAAAAACGCGTGGTTTTTGGAAACATATTCCAAAAAAGCGTGATTTTTGGAAACATATTCCAAAAACGCGTGGTTTTTGGAAACAGATTCCAAAAACGCGTGGTTTTTGGAAACATATTCCAAAAACGCGTGGTTTTTGGAAACATATTCCAAAAATGCGTGGTTTTTGGAATCTGTATCGGGAGGAGGGGGTTTCGAGAGGGGGGGCGGGAGGGGGTTTCGGGAGGGGGGGAAGGGGGTTTCGGGAGGGGGGGAAGGGGGTTTCGGGAGGGGGGCGGGAGGGGGAGGAAGGGGTTTCGGGAGGGGCGCGGGAGGGGGAGGAAGGGGTTTCGGGAGGGGCGCGAGAGGGGGAGGAGGGGGTTTCGGGAGGGGGGAAAGTTTGGGAGGGGGGAAGGTTCGGGAGGGGGAGGGTGTTAGAGGGTTTAAATTTTATTTACATTATTTTAAAATACAAAATTTTAAATTATTTTAAAATACAGAATTTTAAATTATTTTAAAATACCTAATATTTATAATTACTAATTTTTATTTTTATTTTTTTTATCATGACGTATCCTAGCCGTATCCGTATCCTAGTTTTTTAGAATTTGCCGTGTCCCCGTATCTTGCCGTGTCGTATCCACGTGTCCGTATCCGTGTCCGTGCAACATAGGCTACAATGATATCAAAGATTATATGAGTGTCATGGCTAGAGGTTGTCATATATGGAATTTGACCAATTCCAGCTCTCTCACTACCACTATGGTAAAGTCATTGTGGTGGTTTGACCAATCAATCCAATTCCATCCGATTTGGGTGTAGTTGTAGACATTTGAATCATTCTCTGGTATATCTTTGAGAGGGTTAAGAATGTCTTTTGATCAATGATTTGAGTTTGTAAAATATTGTATTACTTATCTAATACATGCAAGTACATAATATTGTGAATCTAATTACATAGGGTCTTTAATATATTTTGGTCTGTTAAATCATGCATCTCCCCATCAACAATCATGCATAACTATGTCTAAATGGTATACTGCATTGTCTTATTTTGATCAGTCAATTTGTATATCGATAGTTGAGTAATACTGTCATATAGTTGACTTATCATAGACATACTAAATATTCTAGATAAATTTGACACATCCTAGACATATTGATAAATTTGAATCAATTGACTATTATAGACATTGTATATCAATACAAAAAATTATTTTTGTATTGATATGAAAGAAGTATAAGGTACTTCTAAAAAGTCATGACTGTCATTTGTTCATGTAGAGGCTAATACTATTTCATATTTAGAAATCATTGATTCAAATACTTATTTTTTTAAGAATCTTACTTGTAATGTCATAACAAAGGAAAAAAATTAAACAATTATAAAATAATATTTTCTTAATTATATGCAGACTTAAGCATATTTTTTTCTTAGTTTCTTTAATTCTATGGAATAGTGTCTGATTCACTTGCCTTATGAATCTATGCTAGTAAACCTTGTGCAATACAGATGGATGTATCCATTTGAGATATTATATAATTTTTATTTATTAATCTAAAAATTTAAATATATTCGATGAATATTTTTTTAATAAATATGTATTTAAATATCTTAGAAAATTTAAAAATAATGTTCGAACTAAAATCAAAGTAGAATGATCGATATGCAATGTCTACTTGGTTAAAGAGGCTTCGATATCTTGTGTGCACTACTTTCAGCCATAATTCTATCATCCACATAATAAAATATCACCGAATAATATTTATGAAATAGGGAATGAATCAGAAAAAAAAGTTATATGCTTTATATTTTTCTAATATGTGGGTCAATCATATGGCAGAGTAAAATTAAGATATTTTTTTGATGACCAGGAGTATAATGTTGCACACACATACATCACGTTGAATTGAGAGAAAGTTACACCTTATATTAAGTAAAATTTATAAAAAATAATATTCTTTTTTTTTATCATGATATATGATATACTTTTTTAATAAATTAAAATACTTTCAATATATCTTTTTAAGAATTTATGCTAAAGGAATTAAATAAATAAAATTGCATATTGATGATACTTCAATTGATACAAAGCTTGAAAAAGATTTTATAATTTAGTTTGAAAAATTTATCAGTATATAACTTATTATTCTTAGTTATAAAAAGCAATGATAAAAATTTCTGACATATCCACCGATATATCTCTGATATATCCGTAAATTCTAAGTATCGATATATTCATTAAGACCGATATATCTATTATTGATTGGTGCTCATATGCAAATACACACCGATATATCTTCGATATATCCGATATATCCATAAAATTCAAGTACCGATATATCCGTAAAAATCGATATTTTAATCATTGATAAAAAATAATATGCAATAGTAAAAAAAACATTGTTTCATTAATTTTTGAAACTTGAAAACTAAACTTTTTATGGGTGAGGCAACTCACATATCAGATGATATCATATAATATAATAAAATAAATAAATAAACAAAAAAAGAATCACCTACTATTATGATTTTTATTTTGTATGCTTATTTTATTTTATGTTGTTAATGAAAATATCCTACTTGTAGGCAACCTCAGTTATTCTTGCTCATTATATAAGAGTATTGGTTATATGATATTTTTATTGTTAGTATGATTATTTTTCTGTCTTAAACTTTAACATGGTATCATGATCAACCTTAGGGAAAATTTGACTTTAGGAGTATTTGTGTGAGTAATGGTTTATAAATTTTAGAAGGATAAATTGTGTGCACTGTATCAACATAATGCACATACACATCTGTATGAGGCAACTCACATATCAGATGATATCATATAATATAATAAAATAAATAAATAAACAAAAAAAGATACACCTACTATTATGATTTTTATTTTGTATGCTTATTTTATTTTATGTTGTTAATGAAAATATCCTACTTGTAGGCAACCTCAGTTACTCTTGCTCATTATATAAGAGTATTGGTTATATGATATTTTTATTGTTAGTATGATTATTTTTCTGTCTTAAACTTTAACATGGTATCATGATCAACCTTAGGGTGAGGCAACTCACATATCAGATGATATCATATAATATAATAAAATAAACAAATAAACAAAAAAAGATACATCTAATATTATGATTTTTATTTTGTATGCTTATTTTATTTTATGTTGTTAATGAAAATATCCTACTTGTAGGCAACCTCAGTTATTCTTGCTCATTATATAAGAGTATTGGTTATATGATATTTTTATTGTTAGTATGATTATTTTTCTGTCTTAAACTTTAACATGGTATCATGATCAACCTTAGGGAAAATTTGACTTTAGGAGTATTTGTGTGAGTAATGGTTTATAAATTTTAGAAGGATAAATTGTGTGCACTGTATCAACATAATGCACATACACATCTGTATGAGGCAATTCACATATCAGATGATATCATATAATATAATAAAATAAATAAATAAACAAAAAAAGATACACCTACTATTATGATTTTTATTTTTATGCTTATTTTATTTTATGTTGTTAATAAAAATATCCTACTTGTAGGCAACCTCAGTTACTCTTGATCATTATATAAGAGTATTGGTTATATGATATTTTTATTGTTAGTATGATTATTTTTCTGTCTTAAACTTTAACATGGTATCATGACCAACCTTAGGGTGAGGCAACTCACATATCAGATGATATCATATAATATAATAAAATAAACAAATAAACAAAAAAAGATACAACTAATATTATGATTTTTATTTTGTATGCTTATTTTATTTTATGTTGTTAATGAAAATATCCTACTTGTAGGCAACCTCAATTATTCTTGCTCATTATATAAGAGTATTGGTTATATGATATTTTTATTGTTAGTATGATTATTTTTCTGTCTTAAACTTTAACATGGTATCATGATCAACCTTAGGGAAAATTTGACTTTAGGAGTATTTGTGTGAGTAATGGTTTATAAATCTTAGAAGGATAAATTGTGTGCACTGTATCAACATAATGCACATATACATCTGTATGAGGCAACTCACATATCAGATGATATCATATAATATAATAAAATAAATAAATAAACAAAAAAAGATACACCTACTATTATGATTTTTATTTTGTATGCTTATTTTATTTTATGTTGTTAATGAAAATATCCTACTTGTAGGCAACCTCAGTTATTCTTGCTCATTATATAAGAGTATTGGTTATATGATATTTTTTTTGTTAGTATGATTATTTTCCTGTCTTAAACTTTAACATGGTATCATGATCAACCTTAGGGAAATTTTGACTTTAGGATTATTTGTGTGAGTAATGGTTTATAAATCTTAGAAGGATAAATTGTGTGCACTGTATCAACATAATGCACATACACATCTGTAAGGAGCAAAGAAAGGCAGCTTGCATGCACACATAGTATAGCCATGACACTCTCATTCTGTGCAACATACTACGCGATTGTGTACTTGCCTGCATGTCTCAGTTTTCTCAGGTGCATGTTTTTTTTTTGTTTTATGCAGGCATGCATAGTGGGTTGTGCAAGGAAGGCAGCATGTGCAGGCAGTGAGCAAGCCATCAAGTGTGCTGTATAGTGTGCACTTGTGTACTGAACCTATGCCCCAAGAATTAGGATTTTGAGACAATTTCTTTGTTTTGGTGACCCAATTTAGTATTTACTATTCACTGAAAGGGGGTGAATTTTCTATTTTTTCAGAAATATCTTATTTGGAGCAATATTTTGGAGTGTAAGATATATCAATTACAAAAATTCATTAGAGTTTCTTGTTTTTTATGCTAGTCTGGTTTGAGTAGTGACTTATTTTGTCAGATATGCTTAGACATATGGATTTTTTATATCAATTGGTGAGGGTTTTGATATTTAAATTCTTTTGTTGTTGATTGCTTGAGATATGTATGAATATATCTAGTTGGTAATAAATCACAAATATTTATTTATTTTTCAGATATTTCATAAAATAATAAAAAATTAATTTTAAAAATATTTAAAAATTAAGTAGTAATAATATATTAAAGTATATGTACAATAAATTAAATACTTATTATATGGATCATGAGATTATATATCAACATATTATGCCGGCATATTTCAATATAATGTGGTTATTAAAATAAAAATAAATATCTGATTAAGAAAATTTAGATATTTTAACTTTGAAAGAGTATTCCAAAAAAATTTTGGGGAGCTACAATCTATTTTATTTATTGGATTTTCTTTTTTCATTTCTAAGTATAAACCCTTTCAAATCTATATCTTGGAGAGGGGGTTATTTATATTGTTTCTTATAATTTTTGAGTATACTTATTTTGCTCTTAATAATTATTCAGAATGAGAAACATTGACATCTAGGTCTTTGGGATATCTATTTTACTCTCGAAGAGGATATATGTATTATTCATACAAATGGAATTTCAATGAGTGTAGATTTTTTTTTTTGAGTATGACTTATTTTTAATGAGTATTAAAAGAGTATAGGATTTGAAATATCTTTCGGGGACTGAGTATTCACAATTTATCAGAAATTCATATTGAGTTGGGCACAAACATGTATTGAAAAGAAATCTGTGATACAATTTTATTTTTTATCTTGGAAATAATTTTGGCTCTTGCAAAAATGTGAATGTATAATTTGTTTTGAGGTCCAATTCATAGATAAAGTTCAAGATGATGATGACAATTGCCTGCTTTATGTTTTGGATGTGATATTTGCTCAACTAGATTAGTTATGTACTCTATTTTTTTTATTTTTTATTGTTATAGTCAGATAGTGAGACATATAATCTCAAATATGATGTTTAACAAGTTGGCGAAGTATATAGATATGAATTATTTTTTTTCATGGAAAATATTCTTGATAAGATTATTTATATAATATATATTTTTGATAATACATCAACCAATAAAAATGTTTATAAAAATTTTGAAGAGATCTTAATTTGTCATTCTCTCCTCTAGACTCTCAGTGTGACATATGGAGCCTTTATGTACCATTTTGATTAGAATTTTGTGATTCTTAATTTGTATGCTTATTGTTACAAATTGATGTAAAAAATAAATAATACATTGATATTAATAATATAATTTAACTCAACAACTTAATTTAATAACTTACAACTCAATATGAACCAACTAACAAAATGTTTTTATGTAGAGGATAATTTGATTGGGATAACTCATAAATACTGGATATTCCCATGACAATTATAAAAAATAGAAACCTAGAAAGTAATGAATTCCAACACTCTCCCTCAAAGTGATGTGTGAATGTCCAAAATGAAGGGGAAATAAACCATAAGCTATTTTCGACCAAAACAAAATAATAGACTTGTGATAAAACTAGTAGTAATGAGAAGAACAATTGAGGCAGCCTTTGGTATTCTCTGGAAATAATCTTGTAGGTGATCAATAGCAGACCATAGGCTGTCCAAATGAGAATGATTCAAGATCCATGATTTTTCTCTTAGCTAAATTCTTTTCATAGTTCTCGTAAAATACAAAAATTATAAAAACCGATTCATATGGTTCTGTTGCATTCGTTGTTGATAATTGTTCCAACCAAACAAGTGAAAAAGAAGATTAAATAGAAGTAGCCAGGAACAATCCTTGAGCAAAAAGAGATTGTTTGGACAAGATAAATACAATTAATATTTCTTCTTTTATGATATTCCTCGAAGAATGATGAATAAGATAATATGTTTGCATGGATACCAGAAATTTGTGGGCTAACAATCTCTTTTGACATATCAACATAGTTTAATGATGCAGATTTAATATAATTAATTATCTGTGTTCGGATTGCTTTAACATACTTAAGAGTTATTGCAAGAATTATATCATGAACCATGTTTATATTTTCAAACTCTTCATTTTTCTTATCATTCTTGTTATTATCTTTATCTTTGATTTTAGTTACATCTGGAATGTCTGTTTTAAATTAGAGTATCTCTATTCCAATGTTTCTCAACGTGCCAAGTTTTTTGATTTAGAGTATCTCTAACATTTCCTTAAAAAATAAGAGGAGCTATATTAGAAAGACTCATACATTTAAGTATTTCCTTAGCTAGCTTATGAGTATTAGTAAGAGGAACAAGTTGATTGTTCTCATTTTATTCTAGAATAATAAACCTAATAGTCTCAAGTAAAACAAAAATTTTATTTGTATGAATCTCTCTTACATCATTCATATAATATTGGAACATTCTAATAATTAGTGAGTCATATTCTAGCTTCAGAATCAACAGACAAGATCTTATACTTGTTAAAATTTTCAGAGATTTATGTCGATTAAATCTTTAAAAGATGATACGATAAGTGTGAATATTTTTTTTATCATGTAATCATCATATGATATTTCAGTTGTTTATTTTTATTATTTTACAAATACAAGCTACAATATATAATTTGATATCAACATTAAAATGATTAGAGATTTTAATAATTAAAAACATTATTTTAATTGAAGACAGTATAACTTATATTGGTATTACATGAAAATTTTCAATTTTTCTCAGCATTTATTCAGTATCTTCGAGAATATGCTGCTGTTTACGATGTTCATCCACAGATTTTATTATAACCAAGTGACTGTTGTTGAAAAGTAGACTGTCCAAATTAGAAATTAGAGTTTCCAAAAATTACAATTCTAATTTGAAAAATTATAAATTAAAAGGTTTAAAATTATGATTTTCAGAATATGTTATCATAATTGATTTTAATTTCTTCTGAAGTAGGATATTGATAGGGCAATCTATTCTCGATAAATTCAGAATGCTAGTTAGGATTTTTGGCCAAAATATTACTATATGCTACACACACCACTGTGCATACCACCTTTCTTGCCATCATGATCACCACCATGTTCCTCTATTCTACCCAGGTGCACCTTCTTATGCCTGTGCATGCCACTGTGCAAATCAGTGTGTTTGTGCAAATTAAAGATATGTCCATGTGTGCATTTGTGCACACCACTGCAAAAACACCATCGTGTATCTTTGCATTGTTCACCGTACCATCTCTTGCTTGTTCTCAAAAACATGCACGCTCTTGCACAAACTTTATGTTTTATTTTTTTGTTTTCCTCTATTTGTTTTCTGTTGCACAAAATGGTGTGCAATAATAGGGTGGTACACTCACTGGAGTTTATAACTCTAATTTATACACACTTTCCTAGGGTCTTGGTTCCCAAGATACGACTCTTATATCATATTACAAATTGATGTGAAAAATAAATAACACAATAATTATAATTAACAGCACAATTTAACTTAAAATGATTAATTTAATTAGCTACCATTCAATATGAAATTATTCACATAAAGTCCCATACATAGGGGCCATTTGATTAGGAATACCCATACACACTGAGCGGTCTCATCACTAATATAAAAAATAACAAAAATGCAAAAAAAAAAAAAAACTAATACTTATTTTATTTTAATGATGGAACTAGAAGCACCCAATCTGTGGCATGTGGGCTGTACCAATTACTTTTTTTTTATATGTACATTATTGGTTGTGTGATATTTTTATTATGGCAAGTTCTTAATATTATTTTTTTTTGCACATTTTTGAAGTGGTGAGCCACATGCACAAAGATATATTAATTTTTTCATAACTACTGTGTTGCTGTCAGAGGAGGAGACTGCACAAAAAATTGTAAAGGTTGATGTTTCATCTGCTCCGCTTGTTAATGTGGTGCCAGGATTGATGACAGTGGGATATCCTCCTCAAGCCTTAGGAATGTTGCAATCGATGTATGTTATTTTACTTTCTTTTTTTTATCCAGGATGTTGACAACTGCTTATTTTGATTTAATTTTTGTGGTCATCATTAATGTCATTTTAATTTTAAGCATAATTTTGAATATATATTTGCTTCCATGCCAAGCTTGGTTGTAATACACAGCATTTTAATCATAATAAAGGTCTTTTCCATGACATTTGGTACATGCTACTTATGATGGTATCTATAAAAATTTTATGTCATATCAAGCATTTTGAAGTGTGTTCTTCTTTCTGATTAATGAAGTGCTTCAATACATGGATACATAAAATTTGAATGATTTAACAATAACTTTGTGGCTGGAAAATGAAATGTTGATTTTATTTAATTTTTTGTGTAATTTATATTTTCATTTATAAGTATATGTTAGAAATGTCATCTCTTTAAGAGTTTCTAATCACTTATATAATTTTTATTTGTTATATATATAGATATATGTATCACCTGTTGGTGTATATTAATATATATATATATATATATATATATATTATTTCTTGTTTATATATTTATATTTATTTTTAAATATATTTAGTTAGAAATGAAGTCTGAACCAGAAATGAATATGATATTCAATTCTGAACTTCGTGTGGAAAATATATGAAGCTGAGTTGAAGGTAACACATGGGAGGAAGACGGTTCCGCTGCATAGAGTTATGATTTTTTTGATGTTGGTATTTGGAGAATTTTTTGTGGTCGCGGTTTGATGCTGACAAGGATGCATTTTAACCCATGGGATTTGATTTATGGAGAAGCTCGAATGCAACTAAGTTCTTGTGCAGAGCTCACAAAATGAGAGACGAATGAAATGTAAAACTAGATTTGGCTCTTGATTTATTCTGTATTTGTTGTGGTTTCATCATTCTAGGTGTCATATCTGAATTTCAGGCTATTCCTATTCATGTTGTTTTTGTTGAAGACAGCATAGAGGCTGCAGACAAGGTTTTGGTTTCCCACGTACAAAGATTCTTTTGTTTCAAGCTTCACTAAAGGGATTTGATTAACGACATGACGAATACAAATGAGTTATCAAACAGAAAGTGCAATCAAATTGCAGAATATGCCCATGTGCCAGAAATGTATTTTTTTTTTTTTTTGGAGAAGCTGGTGTGCTCTTCACATGGCATCTTGATGAGATATTGGACTAGTCTTGGTCACAATCTCAGCTATTGCTTTCCTCTTCTATGGACAAGAATGTTTGAATGCATGACATGGTTTTTTTAGGTGCATAGATAGAGACCTATTTATGACTGAGAAATAACTTAAAGTTGATCCAAATTCAATTTGAGCTACTGAACTTAAAGTTGATTTAAATTCAAAATTCTCACTTCTTAGATTTAGTTGTATTTGTTTGGAATTAAATGCATTATGTTTTTTGATATATTGTTTGATGTGTCTCATAATATATATAGTATTACTAAACTCCAAATAGTATATAACACTTTGAGAGATAACTATGAGATAAACTTTTTTAATGATTGTTGATATCCATGACTACATCATGTCTATAGTATTTTTAATTTTTAATTTTTTTAGTTTAGAGAGTTTTGAGTAGGAGAGTTTTATTTTATTTATATTATGCTAGAAAAAAATTAACTTAAAAAAAATAAAGTGTACCTTTAATCATGTAGAAATTTAGGCAATACAATCAAATGTCAGACAACTATAAATCTATGATTATCAATTGGAATGCTCTTTCGTTAATTTCAATTTACTCATTTGAGTATCAATATTATTAATGTTAATTTCTTATTTATAATAAAATATTTAAGATTATACACACACACACACATATATACATACATACATACACACACACACACACACATATATATATATATATATATATATATTAATTTTTTCAGAATTTAAATTTAACATATATTGGATTTCTATCTATGGCCGTTGGATTAAATTCTAATTGGTGGTTTAAAGGAAGCCTGTTGAGATGGTGGGCCATTGCCATTGTTTGCTGAGGCTTGAAAATATAAAATAGGACAGGTTTATTTATTTTTATTTTTTTATAAATATTATTATAAATTCGGCACATAAATGCACATGCTAATTTTATAGATGTGCAAGCATGACAAGCATGTGTTAGGCATGCATTGTACTTGGTCGTGTTGAATTCTCATTGTTCGTGCATAAATATGACACATCATGAGGTTCGTCCCACGCAAGCTCAATGCAACATGAGCCTTACCACCGGTCAGCATAAGGCAGGTCCAAGCATGGATTTGTGTTGTGTCATACCTTGGGTCATGCTTGGACCATTCTGCCTAGTCGATACATTTATGTACACCATTCCTTTAAAGAAAATACTTTGTTGCGATGTGTTGATGCTTGAAATATGATCTATAATTCAATGATTTATATAATAATTGATGAATCAGTTTGACATATATTCTTATGAATTATCATATATTAATCTTTATATTATTTAATAAAATTATTTTTTTTATTTTATGAAAATTTTGTCCATAAAAAAGATCCATATATTTTTTAATATCAGATAATTTGTTATCTATTAACTTTTTAATATTTTTAAAATATATTGAAATTTATATTTATAATTATATTTTAAATGATAATCAATAAGAATGGTTTGATATCCAACTTATTTTTTGGTTGCATCTCGGATTGGTCTCAAATATCTTTATATGTTTGGTTGAATGAGTCACTATTCAAGATAGATTGACATGTAAGATTAGAAGTTTTGGAAAACTTTCTTAACTAATATTTTTCATATTGTAAGATTAAAATATTTTTAATACTTATGTAAAATATTCTCAGTTGGGTCAATAATGAGTGACAGAACCGAGAACATACAAATAAAAGATTACACACACTTAAACATCTAAAAAGACACCTAATTGTGAAAGAGAATATATATTTACTCTATTGAATCTTAAATGGAGTATTTCTCATAGTTTTATAATTTTGCAAATAAATTTTAGTAGAATTAAAAGTAAAATTAAAGTTAAATTGCTTGGAAATATAATTTAAAAAGAGAAAAAACAAGATAATTCTGAATAAACAAGACACAAATAAGTAACAAAGTGTTAAATTAGATATCATTATATCCATTAATTTTTGAATGTTTATCATTTGGTATATTAATATTAAGACTAGAAAATTAATATATTAGATATGATTTGATTATTAGTAATATGAGTCTTAGTTCCCGTATTGATAATTTAGGAGTTACTTATATTTAAAAGAAGTGAAAAACCTGCCATTTATTTTAGAGAAGTCTTTTATACTCTTCTCTAATAAGTATTATATGTCATGATAAATTGAATTTACGAGGATTACTAGTTAACTTCGATAGTTATTTTGTCTCTATCAATACCGTGTAAAGATTTTGGTTTTTTTTTTTTCTGAATAAAATATCAAATTGTTATCTCTAGTATGATAAATATTCTTATAGTGTATATATTGAATTGAGATTATTTTCTATGTATCTTTGTTATACTAATCTCTTTATTACTGTGCCACAAGATTGTGCTTTCTAAAAACAAAAAATTATACTCAATTAGTTTTATTTTTGTAAATCCTAATTTATGTTTTTTTTATTCTGTCAAAATTCTAGATAAGGTTTCTTCTCAAAATGCCACCGTACACCATTGTGTGCAGCTGACCACCACTACCATGTCAGATTAGGGTTTCTGCCCAAAATGTTGTTGTGTGCCAGTGTGCTATCACTGAGAGTCTGCTGTTGCTCATGTATCTTGTCCCCTGAGCATAGGCACCTGCTGCCACCAATGACCAACCACGCATGCCTTTACTGCCACCATCACGCCTTTGCTGCCATCACCATGCATGCCTGCAGCCACCTCCATGCTCGCCTCTACTGCAATCATTACATTGTGCATATTGCTACTCTTCAAGTGGACAACTTTGTTCAAAAACCTAGAGTTGATTTTTCCTTAGGTAGGTTTTGATATTATGTTAACAATTAATGTTGAAAAATAAGTATAAATAATACGCATTTGAAATTTATACATCAAAGACACTTATTTAATGATCAAAAGTATTTAGAGCAACCCTTATGTCAGGTGCTCCCATCAAACTTATAAAAAATAAAAAAATAATAAGAAAAACTGCAACAAGTTGTAATGGTCAAAATGGTTTTTGCAGGAGAGTTTGCAAAGGTAGGGTAGGCTGTTTAGAGGGTTGAATTGGACTGATCCTTTGATTGTTGGATTAATTTAATAGTGTTGAGATCCTTGAAAAAAAATGGTCTATCTGCTGAAAAATACGGGGTCATATGATTTTCGTCAACCTGGCTAGACTGGGTGTCCCAATTTTTTTTTCACTTGTCAGTACAGCCTAATGGTTAAGTTTTCCTTGGCTGGGTTTCTGCCCTGCCTGGTTTAAACCAGGCGTGGCTGGGATTTTTGTGGTTTTGAGTGAGGCCAAATGAGTGGTGTTAATTGCCAGTGTTAAGATTTAAGAACACTTTTTCACGTCTTTTTTTTTTGTTGGTGCTAGTTTTTCCATAAAAATTTCATGTTTTGTTTTAGTGGTAGTTTTTTATGTTTACTCCCTTGGATCTCATTTTTTTTATGTATGGCTCGATAGCTTTGTGATTATTTTGTTTTTGGGTGCATGTTTGACCTTTATTAACTGAGGGTAAATCTGATTTCTATTATTTTCTGATGCAGTTATAATCCTAATTTACCAGTTCCACTGGTTGGTTGGTCAGGTCAAGCCCGTCCCCAACCTTGGCATCAACATCCTCCAAGCATTCCATTTTCTCCTGCCCCAGTTGGATATCCACATCGGCCATTGTTTCCAGTGCAAAATGCAAGTCCTACACTGCCTTCAACTGCATCACCTACTGTTTTACCTTCACAAACAACTCCCAGTGGACTAACCTCTTTGCCAAATGTTTCTGTTTCAAACCCACTGTTTCCTGTGGTTACTAGTAATTTGCCTCATGGCTTATCTTTTTCTGTTTCTGTGCCTTCAACTATCACCTCGTCAAACACACCCATAGAAGGCAGCGATATGCCAGATGTGTATTCTTCATCTACTACTATCACAACGATAGGCTACAACATCCAAAGCATTCCAGGTGTGGTTTACTTCCAAAGTTCCTTGCAATTCTGGGTCAAATTTTTTTTCTCTATAGAGAAGGGTTCCAACAATTCTCGTGGTGGAGCTCCTTTACTGTGACAATTGTGAACTCACAATTATTGTTGCTTGTGTCTATTGCAGCTGTGGTTGGTGGTGCAATTGTGAACTCTCACTCATATGCTTGTGGTCCTAATACCAGCGGTCCTTCTATTGGGCCACCACCTGTAATTGCAAATAAAGCTCCTGCCCCACATCCATCCAATAATGAGGTCTATTTAGTTTGGGATGATGAAGCTTCGTCTATGGCGAGTTTTCTGCTTTCAAATAACTTTCAATATATTGTTAGGTTTCCAGTTGATGCCCATGCTAAAATTTTGTATTCCTTGTAGGAGGAAAGGAGAATGTCTTTTTCTAAGTATCAGGTGCATGACGAGAGTGTCCAGGTAAGTTAGAACTATCCTTTATAATTGCAACATATTTCTCGGAACATCTAACCAAATAGGTAGTATCTTGCTTGGTTTCCAGCAACAGTTGTTTTGCATTGTTGCCTATTAAGGTATTTTTTATATGTATTGTCAATTTTTGTTTTATATGTCCAAAACATCAGTTAGTAAAACAATGGCATATATTGATATGGTGTTATCAATGTGGTTATCTGGCGTTGCATATCAGTTTTTTTTTTTTGTTTAATTTTTGCCTTTTGTAATTATGTTTTTGACAAGCTGGCTGGGACATCTCGAGGACACAATTCCCAAGTATGTGTTTGTATTTGCAAGTTAAGATTTTTTTGGGGTGCACCTGTAATACTTAAGACACATAATTTCATGATGCTAAAAGGTTGCCGGTTGCACAAAGCCCCCATGATGTTCAATGTCTGAAGAAAGGTGGAAACCTTTTGGGAAAAGTGGACTCTTTCATCTTGTTGATGCCACACCTGGTTTTCCCACTGATTGTGCTAGTATTATCACAAATATTTAAACACATGAGTAGTAGCATATCTGATTCCTGTTTGTTGTTGCTTAACTTTAAATATTATATCTCAGAAATAGGTTTAGAAACACAAAACCCAAATTACTAGCATATTGGATAGCCCAATTTCAGAAACTATTACTTTTAACCGAGCAATCATTTCTGAAGCCCATATAAGACCTTATTCTAAAAGACACGCCTTCGCACCACCCATATGATACTTTTTTCAAGTGGACTTCACTGTTTTGGTCCAGAAACTAACTGGAGTAAGTTGCTTCATAAATAGTTCCTTCTCCACAATAAAATCCTTAACTCGTGGTTTATATATTTTATTGTTTTATTTTATTTTTTGTTCATGTACTTAGTTGCATTATTGATGGAAGTGCCTGACTTGTGAGCTGCCCTCATGATAAACCAATTATATAACGGTCTTTCATGTACATATTTTTTATTAAGTTTTTTATTTGAGTTTTTTATGATTTAAGGAATTGATTTTTTATTATATCTGAGCCAATGTGTTCATGCCCAGGAAGATATTGTGTAAGGGTGTAAGTATGCCCTAGGAAGATATTGGCCAGTAAACCTGCTGCACATTCTACATAGTAGGTGCCTACTTTTCTTGCATAGTGCGCATCAATCATGCAGAGTTGGTGTGCAAGCAAAAAATAGCAAAATTTTAGTGCAGTGCCAGTGAGAGATGCCAACTCACTGTCGATGTTAAAATTATTTGAGTGACATCAATCCATCTCTTAGAACAAAATTACTAAAAACGTAAATAAAAATAATACTTTATGAATTCTGTATATCAAGTAATCTTATATAATGAATAAATATAATTAAGAGTTTGGTGTGTCTATCAAAAGTACAAGATATAAAAATAATAAAAAGTAAACTATAATATTCACTCTAAGTTGGTGCATACAAATCTATAACAATAAGCTTGAAAGAAATAAATGTCACAAAATTTTAATACCTTTAAACAAATTAAAAACATGCTAAATTAGTGATTTCTACAATGAGTACATTTACATGAATATATTTTTATGCTATTTTTTTTTCTGTGTTTTTTAAGATCTTGTATTTAGAAAAGTAATTATTTAACATATTTTTCATCTTTGAAAGTTTATTTTATTCATGATTTATCGTTGAGACTTAATAAGATGACACATAAGATATTGAGATTAGTCTTTCTTATTTACTTCAACATCCAAATATGATATACATGTCTTTTAATGAACTGTGAAAAGTTTTAATAAGTATAAATATTTTTTTTAAGATTTATTTTTTTACTAGATTAGGAAGAGTGATAGCCTAGAAGATATATATGAACTCGCTTCTTTTCTTTACTCATTAGTTTTTTACTTGGACCTATAATTTAGTATGAGAGAGGTCTACTAGTTAATTATATTTAAACTTATTAATTTATATAATAATAACTCTCATTTGAAAGTATCATATATGCTAAGTAAAAATTAGGTAAATTCTGGAGAGACTATAGATCACTAGTATACTATATTTCAAGCTAATGATAAGCCATAAATACAAAGATTTGATTACATAGGACTTAGAGTCTTTACAAAGAGAAGAGAACATATGTAACTTGTTCAAAACATATTAGAGTCTCCTAAGTAGCTTGATGATCTTGTAGTTCTTTTGATTTTGATTTTTTGATTATTTTTTTGAAAAAGTAAAAAAATCGTACTCAATATTATGATTTCACATATATTAACATACTCACATACACTATTGTTAACTTGTAAAACATATTATGTATTATTTTTTTTGTAATGTTTATTGTATTGTATTGTGTATTATAATTTTTTTATAATTTTAAAATTAAATAAAAAAACAATCAATGTGAATTTCCATTGAAAGTATAAATCATAGTATCTAATAATAAAAATGTAATTTTGTATAAGATTATTATTGTTAATTTTTTATGATTAGTTTTTAATCTTTTAGTATTTTTTAATAATTAATATAATAAATTATTTAAACCAAAAAAATAATTTAAATTTTTTATATGATATAAAATAATTGAGGATGTATATATCATTGTATTGTAATATCACATATCATATTGTGTTTCATATGTAAATCATAATATATGTTAGAGGTGTCAAACGAGTAGGGCTAGGCTAGCCCGACCCGGTTTTAGGCTGACTAATTGGACTACCGTGCCAGGCTAGGCATGACACAGTATAGTAACCCTGTCGTGCTTGGCCTGGCATGGTTTCTTCAGGCCAGGCCCGACATGTCACGTAGGCTCGGCCAGTTTTTAACAGTGTCGGGTTGGGCTCGTACGGGCCAGTTCTGGCTCACATAGGTTGGTTTTTAAAATTATTTTTTTTAATTTAGTTATTTGTTTTAATGAAATAATTAATTATATTATGTTTAAAAATTTTAAAATTGTAAATTTAAATTTTTTATTGTTTAAAAGTTTTTTTTATATTATTTATTTTTATTTTTTATTAATTAGAATTTTAATTTATATATGAATTAATAAAATATTAAAACTTAAATATGAATAAAATATTAAATCGAATGCAAAATGAAAATAAAAAAAATAAATATTCAAGTTTCAACTTATAAGCATCATTCACAACTAAAAATTAAATAAACACAGAAAGTATGAATTCTGAAATATAATTGATAAAGCAAAACTAAACCAAATATAATGTAAAAAAAATGAGTACATCAAAATCAAAAATCTGAATCAGACATAAGCATAACATAAGTATCGCAATCCTGCAATCGTTAGGTATCAAGTGACAACGTTATCAAGTGTCCATTATCGTATTATTATCATCCTCAATCTCAATATCAAAATAAATATCATATGGATCATTATTAATAATCAACTCTCCTGTTTTTGCTACAGTTCTAGTCCCAGTATGATCCCGGATGCTCAAGCTTGAATCCTTTCAATCCTTTATGCATGTTAAATCTTCAATAATATCTTGACGTAATCTCGATCTTCTATTCAAAATCGTATTCATTACAACATTAAAAGTAGACTCTGATGCTACGCTCAACACCGGATGAGTCAGTATATTCTGTGTTATCTTAGATAGCTCGAAAAAGGAGGACTCGTATGATTTTCACCACTATAATATATCTAGATTTTTAGTATCAAAATATGATAAGATTGAGTAGTAATTGGTATCTAAGTACCTAGATAGCTCGCTTTTATTCGACAATTCATCCCGTCATTTTTCTCTCCCTAACTGAATGAAAAAGTCATCATCTCCGAATATGGTATTGATATCCGTATTCGGAGTCTCACTACTATTACTACTACTATCATATCTATTATTGTAGTATGTGAAAAATTCAGTCAACTTCTCGTGAATGAATCTTTCAGGTGAGTTTTTTTGGTTCACGCACAAAAAAATATAAATTAAAATATTATCTATTCCTTCCACCTTAATCATATGGTCCATGAAGGCAACCAGATAATAAAAAGATGAAATGATGGATCAGTACTTTAAGTATTTGGTTTCCATCTCTTCAACCATATGGCAAAGTATTGGGTTAGCTCGATACTTCCTAAACATACTACTAATATTACATATGTATTTGAGTGTAATGCAAATCGTGAGAATATAAACTGATGAATACATGTTCGTTGTGTCATAATAAATTTTTGAGAATTTCATAAATGAATTTCTTGTAGTCTAGTCTGTGTCGTCACTAATAAATTTGTCACTCTACTATTGACATAGTTAGATATTACATGTTTGTATTCAACACATGACTCCAATATTAAGTAAGTATAATTTTAACGGTGTCTCACATTCGATTGAAATTTTTTCTTCTTATGATTCGCAGACAAATAGAGACTATTGAACTCTTGTTGTCTGTGAGATGTGCGAATGTATTTTAGTGAGTTATTTATATTTTCATCCCTAACAAACATAAAGCAGGGAAAATTACGTGACACACCTTCATCCATACTTATACAATCAGGTTAATAATGTGATACATGCATCTAATGTGAAAAATTTCTCTTAATGGTTCATCTCTAA
Source organism: Sapria himalayana (assembly GCA_029783825.1). Taxonomy (NCBI): domain Eukaryota; kingdom Viridiplantae; phylum Streptophyta; class Magnoliopsida; order Malpighiales; family Rafflesiaceae; genus Sapria; species Sapria himalayana. The sequence goes on from JAREIK010001723.1 coordinate 801,196, forward strand.
TATTCTTAATAAACATGTTAATTGTTACTTTATTATTAGATGTATTATTGAATGTGATACTATAAATTTTATTTTAAATTTTATATTCTCTAAATATTTTCTTCATGTACATAAAAATGGTTAGATCATCATGAAGATGAAGAATTTTAGAGAATCTCAGAGAATCTCAGAGAATCATATAATTTTTTTATTTAGAGTCTATTTTAAATCTATATAGTGGGTGGTGATGTATGCATAAGATGTATCATTGTGACTTGTTCAGATATCGGATGTCACAGATACCACTCAACTAAATACATTAGAATTATTAATTATTATTTATTTTTTTAAACTTATAATATTTTAGTATGTTGTTCCTAGATGTGAACCTAAGAATCCTATGTTAAGCATGTTGAAAATATGTCTGTATGATACTCACCACATTTGTAATCTTCGAAAATCTAATTGGAAGACACATTATGGTGATAAGATTAATCATGCATTTCCTTCTCAATTCGCTGGTGGTATATGAATGAAGTAAACTTTGAGACTGAACTGGATCCAGTCTTAAAAAATATACCGCTGATTTGAGTTTGTCTAGGATCTAATACACCAGATTTTTTGTTGCATATTTTGGTATGCCTCTTAAGGTCACCAGTTCCGCACACACTTTTACAAGTTAAAATTTTTTTTTAATATTTGTACCATGTTGTTTCTTCTTCTATATCACTAACATTTTTTTTTATTTTATTATATTAAAGTGAGTCTAAACTATAAAAACCTAATTTTTTAATTTTTAGATGTTTGAGTCCGGATAACTAGAGAAACCAAAGTTTTGGCAGTCTCGAATCTTTGAATTAAATTAATTTCATTTTCATTTTTTTAATTAATATTTGATATTTTTTTTTATTTTTTTTAGAAAATAAGATAGAGTAGAGAGAGAAAAGTGAAATACTAATTATTTTTTTTAAAAAGTAAAGAGTTAACTTTTTAAAAAAATACTAAAAAATAAAATACCTGTAAAATAATGTAAAGCACGTACCCCACAAATCCAAAGTTTAATCCAAATATTAACTAAAGCCGAGTCTGAGTTGCGAGTTTCGAAAAGCCGAGCTAAAATTTTGAGAGAGAGAAATTAGGAGAGAGTTAGAGAGAGAATGGTATTTGAGATATTTATATTTTTGAAAAACATAAATATTAGAGAAGGGGGGGTTATAGATTAATAATATGATTTTTTTTTAAATTTATTTTTTTTTGAATTTTTTAATAATTTTAATGAATTATTTGGGGCAAACTTAAGTGGTTTGTCGGATTCTATCCTATAGCTTTTGGAGGTGAAATCTAATGGCGTAAATTTAAAATTTTTATTTTTTTAATTTTTTTTAAATTTTATCGTTGGGACCTGGGGCGTGGACTTGGACCTGGGTCAAAAAAACCATGGGTCCGGATTGAGCCCATAGCCCCGACAGGTTTTTTGGATCCGTTGGGTGGTTTCTTGGTTCATGCCGAGAAATCGTGCCCACCGACTTTCGTACTGGGCAGTGCCTGGCCCGACACGAGGCCCAGTTAGCCTCGACACGGCACGAGCCGTGCTGTGAACAGTCCCGGCTCGGGCACAAGCATGGGTTATTTACATGTCGTGTCGGGCCAAGCAAGACCGTGCCGTGTCGTGCCTCGGGCCGGGCCGGGCCAGCCGGCCCGGCCAGTTTGACACCTCTAATATATGTTTACGATAAGATATGGATTGTGATGTATATATTTTTTCATAAAAAAATATTGTATTATTCTATTGTATTATATATCATAAGTTTTTAACAATTATGCTTATTCATTATTTTTTATATTTTATTTATTATTATTTTTGTTTGGCGGTACTAGAATATTCACATCTTTTTCCTTAGACATTATCTCACATAAGATAATATCATAGCATATTTGAGGAGATATACACTTTCAACTCTAATGAGATTTGAAAACTTGCACATCAACCTTCAAGAAGGTATGTTGTTAGTAGCAAGTGAATGTTTCAATGGAGACATATTTAGATGTAAAGATGCTTCGCTTTAAAATTGGACTTTTTTATGATAAGAATCACTTAGATGTTTGTTGTGATTAATAAAATTTATATTTTTTTAGTAATCAAGATTGTCTTTGTATGCATTCTTTTTAAATGATGGTATCTTATATGAAAGTACACAAGATAGGTATGAAAACTATTTCTACAAACCCTTTACTAGTTAGATCAAGCAAAAACTATTTCTCATGCTCTCCCTCCTGTCTTATTGCTTTTAATATTTTGCTCAAAGGTTGTTGCAATTTTGCTAAGCATTCAGGAATGAACATTTGTTGGAAGTGTTCTTGAATGATAACTTCACTATTGCATTGGAGTTGATGAGCAGAACAATGAAAACTCTAAATTTGGAACCACAAAGTTGTTGTGCAAGGATAAAGGGGAGTTAAACTTCGAACTTTTGCAACCCTTGATTAATGATTTTTTAATTGATGAAATCTATAAAACAAAAAAATATGGAAAATATAAATTTAAATGTTTATTTGAAGGAAGTTGTTGAACCCACTAATCAACATAAGTCTACGAGAACATCCGGGAAGAACAATGCTCTTTGGAGCAGTCTGTTTGTAGGAAATATAACTCTTGCAAACATAGCAAAACTCTCTTATTTTTTCACCTCATAACTTTTCTAGGCTTTTTATGAACAAAAGGCCCAGAACAAAGTGTTAAGCATTGGGGGCACTGATTAGTTGGGCAACTTGTATCTAGGTATCCTGAGTTCTCACTCTTGAAGAAGTTAATGGAGTTGGAGGAACATTAGAAAATCATAGTCAAAGCCACTCAACACAATAGAAGCTAAATATTTGTCTGATTTAATAACTTTAAAGATATGGAAATAATATTGAATTTAGGCTCTTATCTTATATTTGGTAGATCTCTTTATATAAAACTCTTTACTATTGCTTTTCAATATGGTACTAAGGAGATGGCTGGAATTTTTATTTGGATTAGGCTGCTAAATTTTCCTAATCGCCTGTGGAATCCAATAGGTCTTGGGAAAGCATCAAGTTATATTGGGAAGCATATACTCACAGACAAACTTATTTATAACATTTCAAAAATTTCATTTGCAAATCTTTGCGGAAATGATTTAAATGGAAATCTCTCGTGTGAAATCTCTCTAAAGTTTTCAGATGGGAACGTGATACTACAGCGTATCATATATGATTTTCTAATGTTCCTCCATGTGGTGTTTTTGGGCATATTTCGAATGAATTAAAAACAGTTCAGAATGCCAATGATATGGAACTCCAAGAAGTGCAATTGCAGGATGAAAATATGGTCTTGGATTTCTTCAAGGCAGCGGAAATAAAAGAAATAACACCAGAAGAAGAGAAGAAGATACATTTGCTCCAACAAGTGAGAACTCTGCATCCCTACTGGACTTAGGAAATGCCAACACCCTATGGTGAAAGGAAGGCAAAGGAAAGATAGATAATCCCAAGATCCAAGAGGAAACACAAACGCCCTTAGATCCTAGCAAACTATGGTAAATATAAAGGAAAAATCAAATAGGGGTTCTCCTAACTTATTTTGAAATCTTCCACAATATATGTGGAGAGGTGTTTGGGAACTTAATGTTTGCTTTTTTGTTTGTTTTTATAACTTGAGGAGATATCTTATTGCAAGGAGTTTTGGAGGTGGAAATGAGCGACACCGCATGTGGTGTCTCCCAAGAAACCTATCTATAGTAGGTTGGGATGGGTAGGGGCACTCACATCTTTAGGGATTTTCATGTGGATGTGTGTTCCCTATGAATGTTGTAGATGATGTATATGATTGGTGTGTTGTGGAAGTGCATGGTTCAGTTGCATGCTGTTTCCTTATCGGATGCATGCTAATGATTGCGCAATATCGATTTTTGGGAAAAATCATCTGTGATGTTTAATGAGATTCGACAAGAAAATATTTTGAAAAACAAAATCTGTATTTCTTGCTAGTAAGGTGACATATGTGGGATTATACCTCTCATAAAATGGACTGATTCTTATTTTGGGAGTGCATATACTTGATATAATATGCTCAACTTTAGAAATATTTTTTCTTATTATTTCTTTGAGTGCGGTGATATATTTGGGATTTTATCCTTTACTCATTCAGGAAACTATCTTTGATGGCCTCTTTTGTGACATTGTGAGTAAGGTGGCATATATGGGAATATAGAAATGGTGTTTTATTCCACGTGTTTCAATCTGCCATTTTGGAGAGTGACATGTATATGATATATGATTGAATACGATAAATAGATTTGTTGCATGATATATATAATGTGAATAACTAGTTAGAACATAAGGAGTTTTAACTGCCTCATTAAATACAAAAAGGTATTGAGATTTTACAATGTTCATCAAATTGATGTTCTCGGAATCCTTATAGGCAAATTGAATTACCCAAACATTGCTTGACTTATGAAAACAAAAAGCATTCAATCCAAGTCGATTGATAAATTATTAAGTCATGCAAATAAGAATTTTTTTTGTATTATGTAATGATAATATAGTAGAAACTAAAGTCCTAGATATCTTCTCCTAGCATATTTATTTTCATATTCTTGATCGTGTGAAAGCAAGAGAATTTTGTCTATCTTTTATTTTTGTCATCTTACAAAGACCCTTATGAGATAATTTCTTATCCTTAAGGCTTGTCAGAATTCACCTCATGGGTAGTGGTGAGTGATTTTAACTTGGTGTTATTGGGCCTAGATAAGCTCGGAGGTTGAATAATCACAAACTATGAATGTGTGAATTTTGTTAGATGTTGTTTTACCTTGAGCCTAAAAGACATTTTCTTGTCAGAGTAATTCTACAATTGGATGAATGAGAGAGTTTCAAGCAAATTGGACTGAAAAGTACTGAATCTTGAAGAACGAATATTTTTCTTGATTGTCAATTTCATTTTTTCCTTGTGGGATACTTTTGGATCACTTTATTACTTTTTTGTCAATATTGGATTATACTGAAATGCGGAATATCTCTTTTAAATTCTTTAACATGTGATTCTCTCACAAGGATTTCACCGCACTTCTTAACATATGGAAAATGTTGATTGAGGGCTTTAACTTCTATTGCATTGTTTAGAGGCTCAAGATGCTTAAAGCTCCCTTTAGGAAGCTCAACTCACTTCATTTTGATCATTCAAGTGTGAGGGTTAGTTTTAAGAGAGAAGAATTCCTCTCATTATAAGCGAAAGTTACTTGTTTTTGAAACAACTATTCCTTGCATGAACATAACAGGAATCATCCTCGAGACTGGAACTCACGAAATTACAAGAAAATGAATTGCCATTTCTTACCCAAAGGGCTGAAATTAATTATATAAAAAAAATGACAGATGCACTAAATGAAGTGAGGTAATAAGGATTTTATTCGATGCTCTGAAATTATCTTTGGCACTTCTACTGAATGCATGCCACTTGATTGTCATGTGGTGTCCTTTGGAAAGAAACTTTTGGGGAAGCATCCTGATTTGTTTTTACATTCTTTCTATGTGGAGGAATTAAAAGCTGCACTATTTAATATCGGAGACTCAAAATTGCCTATGCTTGGCTGATACTCGATGAAATTTTTCAAGCATAACAAAGGGATGATTGGGAGTGACATTGTTGCTTCCATTAATGAGTTATTTCATAGTGGAAGGCTACCCAAGCAAATTAATCATGCATGAATTGCACTTATTCTCAAATCTAGTCATTTCTCCATAATTAAGGGACTAGCCAATCTTTTGTTGTAATATTTTATATAAAATGATTTATTAGTTATTGATCTCTAGATTGAAGTCAGCACTATAATACATTATTGACCCTACCCAAGTTGTGTAGATCAAATGCATTCTCATTTTGCGTAACTTCTTATTTGTCAAAGTTTTTATTTGAAGATGTGCTCGAAAAAAAAATTTCTCATATGTTTTAAATAAAGCTTTTGATTCTATAAATTGGAGCTTTCTTTGGGAGATAATGATTGAGTAACTTCCCACCATGATTTGTCAATACTATTTATGAATCTATATTGATTGTGTATTTTTTTATTTCAATCAATGGGCAAATGTATTATTTTTTCAAAGAAAAAAGAGGGCCGAGGCAATGTGACCTCCTCTCCTCATATTTATTTTCAATATGCATGAAGCGTCTATCGAGGCTTCTCAACCTATTGAGGCTTCATTCAGGATCTACATCACTCAATATATCTCAACTAATAAATGTTGATGATTTAATCATCTTCTCTTAGAGGAAGATATTTTCTATCAATATCATCTCGAATGCTATTCGTATGTTTGTAAGAATTATTGAGTTATTCGTCAATTCTTCTAAATTGATTATCTTATTTTGAGGAGTTTCAGTTAAATATAATAATATAATATTAATCTTTGACTTATTCATGCATATCATTATTTGCTTGTAGTCATTTTACTTTATGTTGAAGACCTACCTATGAATTCTGTCAGTCTTTTAAGTATAACAGAGCTTCAATGATATCTGGTCGTATTGTTGTTTTTTTATCTAAAATCATCTTCACAGTCAAATAAATAATAGATTTCGATGATATTGAATGAGTCAATAGATCATTTGTTATTTTAATAGCATGAAAAAAGTGTATTCGTATAATTTCTACCAACTCATAATATTAAAAATATTTATATAACTTTGGTATACAATAAAACAATAATAAGGGTTGATGTATCTCAACAATTAACTCATATTTGAGACTTCTTTATTTTTTGCTTATAGCTAATTAAATCGAAAAGCCATTGATTTTAAATTTAATATTGATTTTTGTATATGGAAGCTCATTAAAACTATTATATTTATTTTAATAAAATTACGATATGTTATCTATTTGTTCATAAAGTCTACCAACTAATTCTTATGATTGGTTTATACAAATAAATATGTATTTAATAATAATATTTTATTTATTTCATCTTAATCCTAAGATTCTTACAAACATCAAATATTAAAGAGATGAAATAGAGGTGTCAAGTGGGCCAGGTAGCTCAGGTCTGACATGAGGCAAGACTCGATTGAGCCGTGCCTGGCTTGATATGGCATGGCCTAGAACCATGCCTAGGCCCATGCAGGGCTCCCTCGAGGCACGGTTCTTGCTGTGTCATGCCGAGGTCTCCTGGGCCTCATGCCGGGCCAGACATGACCTAGCTGCTTGGCTTAAAGGCACGGTTCTTCGGCGTGACCCTAACCGTGCGCTAGATCTTGAGCTGGGTTCGAGTGCTGTCAGAACCTGATCGTGCCGCGACACCCATTCGCCCGACTTCCACGACTCGTCTATCCTCAGCTTGACCTCGAAACTAGAAGCTGAAGCTTTTGGAAATGTTGAGTCGAATTGACCCAACTGTCAAAAAAAAGATGTGCACATTTTCAGCCGTTGGATGCACTCCCAATGACTAGGGGCAGAAATCTGACGGCTATCAGGTTTTTGCCCAAAAATATTATTAAAATATCTAATAAAAATTCAACAAAAATAATTATATATATATATATATATATCATTCTTTTATTCTTTAATCTTTATCATATTTCTATTCACATTCTCTCTCTTTCTCATATTGTCGCTCTTTCTCTTTTCTCTCAGAATTTTGGTGCAGTGCATACTTTGGTATAGACATCAGATTTAGATATCGAATATCGCACATCATTAAATAAATGAGTTTACGCTTTAATATTATTTGTGTATGATATTAAAGCATCCGAGTTCTTTACATAGTTATGAAAGGCACGCCTGAGGCGCGTCTAAAGCTCAGGTGCCACCACTCCCGCGAAAAACGCCTCGCTTCAAGGGAGGCGCAGGCGGGTGAGGCGCAGCAGGTGTCGACTTCCAATTTTGGCTGCGGCAAGCGTCGAGCCAGGTATGCTCTTCTTCTCCTTCTTCCTCTTCTTCTCCTCTCCTTTTTTTTGCTGGATTCGCCGTCGAAAATGAGGAAATTTCGTCGGAGAAGAAGGGCAAAGCAACGGTGGGAGAAGCGGCAAGAGGAGGAACCAGGCGAAACGCAGGAGGAGTGCGTTGGGGAAGACGACGTATTCGGATGATCCAACCTAAAACGACGTCGTTTTGGGTTGGTTTTGATTTTTTTTAAAAAAATAAAACTCTCAAAACGACGTCGTTTTGAGATTCTGATTTAAAATAAAAAAACGCCACCTCCAAAACGATGTCGTTTTGGTCTTCCAGGAATCAAAAGGATGTCATTTTGGAGTTTTGTGATTTTAAGCCCTATAAAATCTCATCTTTCTCGGGTTACACCCTAAAATCCTCAAAACAACCCTCCCAAAACACTCTTAAGGCTGAATTGAAGTAGAGAGAAGGAGAGACTCAAAAGGTATTTTTTTCATTTTACCTATTTTTGTTGTGAAAAAATTCTTCAAAAGGTAAAAAAATATTTTCAAAAAATACTTAAAAACTAGGGAAAATTTTTTTGAATAATACTTTGAAAAAAATATGTAATTTTCAAAAAACTAATACAGAAAAAAGAGAAATTTTGAAAATTAACGAAAAATAGAAAAAAATCATGAAAAAAATTATGAAAATTATGAAAATTATGAAACAATTAGAACAAAAATTATAAATAGTTTTAGTTGTTTGGCAAAGTTGAGTATATTTATAATTTATAGATTTATAATATATAATATATTATGTATATGTTTTCATTTTTTTCTTAATATATTTGTCATTTTATTGTAGATTTGTTGTAAAGATACATAAAAATGGACAAAGAGATTGAAGTTGAAGTAGATGTCTCAAGTGAAAGAAAAGATCCGGGATAGAAATATGCTGGTTTATTAAATGAGAAAGATACATGTACACTCATTTGTATTTTTTATGATAAAGTAACTAAATGAGACATTTATAGACAAAAGCAACACCTTGTTGGAGGGTTTAGAAATTTGAAAAAGTGTACAAGATGTCCTGAACATGTTAAAAAATAAATAGAAGATTATATGCTAGCCAAAAAAACCCAAAAAAATCAAATAAGTTTTGGAAGTCATAATGTGAATGATGATATGTTTGGGTTCCAAGATGAAGATGATGAAGATCCGGAGATTACTAGCAAAAGGAGAAGAAAGGATGTTTCTAGTGGTGATAGCAATGGAGGGGGAAATGGTGGTAGTGTTAGTGGTAGTTACATAATGAGAATGAGGCAGAAAGGTTTTATGGATCATTTCTTTACTCCTAATCCAGAAATGATTATTCAAAATAGAAAAAATACTCAAACTACTATCAACAATGCATACAAGAAAGATGCCAAGGAGAGAGCTGATATACTATTTTGTAGATGGATGTATGATGCTGCGATTCCATTTAATGTAGTGAACTATACTAGTTTCCAACCAATGCTTGAGGTAATTGGGCAATATGGTGTGAGTTACAAGGGACCAAGTTTTCATGATGTAAGGGTTACTAACCTCAAGAAAGAATTGGCTCTCACAAAGGCTTCAATGGAGGTTTATTTCACAGAATGGAAGCAAAATGTATGTTCAATTATGTCAGATGGATGGACTGATAGGAAGGAAAGGACATTGGTGAATTTCTTGGTGAATTCTTTAAGAGGGATCGTGTTTATGAAATCTATTGATATTTCTAATATGGTCAAGACGAAGAGAAATTGTTTGAATTACTTGACAGTTGGGTCGAGGAAGTTGGTGAATCCAATGTTGTTCAAGTAATAACATATAATGCTTCAAATTATGTGGCGGCAGGTACTTATAATTTAATTTCAAATTTTCATTTACTTATTTATGTAAGTGATTACATCTATTATCTATTTATTATGTGTTTAAATTATGTAGGGAGGTTGTTGGAAATGAAAAGACCACATTTGTATTGGACACCATGTGCCGCACATTGTCTTGACTTGATACTATAAGATATTGGAAAATTACCTCACATCAAGAAGACAATAGAGAGGGTCATATCCATAAGTGACTATATCTATAATAGAATGGGTTTGCTCAATATCATGAGGTAATTTACTGAGCAAAGGGAGTTGTCAAGGTCTGCTAAGACTCGGTTTGCAACGGTCTTTATCACCTTATTCCGTATCAATGAACAAAGAAACAACTTAAGGAAGATGTTTACTAGTTCAGATTGGACGGAAAGTAAATGGGCAAATGAGCAAAAGGGAAAAAATGTAGCCAATATAATTTTCATGTCTTCTTTTTGGAATACTGCAGTGTTTTGTTTGAAGGTGTCAGGCTTTCTTGTACGTGTGCTTCGTTTGGTGGATGGTGAAAAGAGACCTCCTATGGGTTACATTTATGCAGCCATGAAAAAGGCGAAAGAAATCATCATCAAAAGCTTTAATGGGAATGAAGAGAAGTATAGGGAAATCATGGAAATCATTGATAGGAGGTGGGAGGTTCAACTTCATCGGCCTTTGCATTCAGCTGGGTATTTTTTGAACTCACAATTCCATTATGATACAGAAGGATTAGGAATTGACCTAGATTCAAAAATCTTTGAAGATGTATGTAGTTGTATTTCGAGATTGGTGAAAAACAGAGATGAACAAGATGCAATTATATCACAACTCGACTTGTACATACATGCTAGAGACCTTTTTGGTAATGAGTTTGCCATTATAACAAGGAAGACTAAATTTTCAGGTTAGTCCTTTAGTTTTGTTAATTAGTGCATTGAAATTATTATATATGTTTGGTTAAAATAGGTGAAATGTTCAACTAATAATTTATTTATATTAATTGTAGCTGAATGGTGGGGTATGTTTGGATCAAATGCTAGAAGTTTGCAAAAGTTTGCATAGAGGGTTCTCAACCTAACATGTAGTGCATCAGGTTGTAAAAAGAATTGAAGTATCTTTGAGAATGTAAGTTACTAAAGTAATTACATGCAATTGAATTTGTGTCTTTAAATTACAACATTATTTAATATAACTTAGATTCTTCAAAACTAAAATATTGAATATAATCATGAAAATTATTTGTTTTTTCATATTCATAGCTAGAGGAGAAATAGGTTGGACCATCAACGCTTGAATGATTTGGTGTACATTAAGTACAACCGAACCTTGATGAAAAGATATACTGAGCGTCATACTATCAATCCCATCATCTTGAAAGAAATAGATGATAGCAACGAATGGTTGATGGGAAGAATGGAAGATGAAGGTGTTGCAGAAGATAATTTGGTGTTTGAAGGTGATGATTTAATATGGGGTGATGTTGCAAGAGCTAGTGGAGCTGAGGAGCTTAGGGTTTATACAAGAGCTAAACCAAGCAAAACACAAACACCAACACCAAAACCAAAGTCAAGACCATCAGCTCTAAACATACTCTTACTCTTGTTTTGATTGATGAAGATGAAGAGATGATCTATTCATCGGGAGAGGAAGATGTAGAAGAGGGAGAGTGAAAGATTGATGATGGGGATGATATTGATGAAGACTTTCTTGATTTAAATTTAGATATAGATACGTGAGTGCTTATTTTATTTTAGAATTTTGAATATTTGTTATTTTGTTTTGAAACTTTGAATGTTTGGATGATGAGAGCACTATTAATATTTGATTTTTATCTTTGATATTCTTTAGTTTATTATTAGATGAAAATTAAAGATTATATTTAGTAAAATGTATAATTTTTATGTGTATTAAACTGGGTGCGCCTCAAATAAAAAAGCTCGCGCCTAAAGTGCGCCTCAAATAAAAAAGCCCGCGCCTCAAGTGCGCCTTGCGCCTTAAGGCCCCAAAAGGCTTTTGCGCCTCAGTGCACTTTGCGCCTTGAATAACTATGGGTCTTTAAAATTTTGTTTTCTCACATGGTTTTGACCCAAATATCTAAAAAATAAAAAATTAGAAGAAAATTAACAGTATTGACCCATTTTAATATTATTCAAAATAAAGATGCCGAGGGCATCGATGAAGAAATGACATAAATTAAATATTATCAAAAAAATATTAATTTGTATGAGTACATCTGAGATTGGGCAGCTTAAGAAGTATATCGAATAATGCACCTAAAAAATATGATTTATTAGATCATAAGCAAACTTAACTGAGTGGAAGAATCTTCGAGGTTGGATTTAGTTTAGTCTATATGTTGACTTTTTCATATACCACAATAAGTTAGGGAGGGAAGACATGATCAAATTGATTATCATGATGAGTCTTCTGATTAGATTTTCAATGGATCTAAGGATAGTCAGTATCATGTAAATATATTTTTAGTCTGTATATTATAGAATTTCTAGGTCCATATCTAGGAATGATTTATTAAAATACTTTAAGTCTAAAAATGAAATAATAATTAATGAATTTAGAGAATATAATAAAGTTGTATCTGTGATGTTTGATATTTGAATTAGTCGCAATGATATATCTTATGCATGTCTCACCGCCCAAAATGTACATTCTAATTGGAAACTAAATAAAAAAAATATTAGGATTTTCAGAGATTTTATATCTTCATGATAACCCGACAATATATAAGTATATGATAAAAATTTTTAGAAAATATAATATTCAAAATAAAATATATAGTATCACATTTGATAACGCATCTTGCAATAGAGTAGATATTAACATATTTGTTATGACTATTAGTGACGAGTCATTAGGAGAAATTTTTTAATGTTAGATGCATGTGTCATATCATTAATCTCATAGTACAAGTAGGGATGAAAGTTATTTTCTCATTTTAGAAAAAATATGTAACTAAAATTTTTGTGTATGTCTCGTAGATAATAAAAATTTGATAGTCTCTGTTTATCTGTGCTTCTAAAAAAGAAAAAAAAAGTTTAATTGAATGTGAAACATCATTAGAATTATACATATCTTATGTTGGAGTCATGTGTTGGACACGAACATGTGATATCCGACTACGTCAATAGTAAGAGTGACGAACATATTATTGATGATACTAACTGGGATACATAATTTTTATTTATGAAAAATTTGAAGATTTTTTATGATACGATGAATATATATTCGTTAGTTTATATTTTCATTACTTGCATTGTATTCATGTAAATATACAATATTAGTAGCAAGTTTAAGAAGTTTATAGTTGATTCGATATTTAGTGACATGACTTTTGAGATGAAAACTAAATACTTAGTATTTCTCCACCATATCATCTTTTTATTATCAAATTTGATATGTATAAAATATTTTGATATACATATTATCGTGTATGAACTAAGAATACTAATCCGAAGGGTTATTATTTCATAAGAATTTGACTGAACTATTTATATATTATGATGTTAGGTATGATGGTAGTAGTAGTCAGACTTCAAGTATGGACATGATACTATATTCGGAGATAATGACTTCTTTATTCAGTTAGTGATGGAGAAATAATTACTGCTCAATCCTATTATATACTGATAATAAAAAACTTGATATTTTATAATGGTGAAAATCATATCAGTCTATCTATCCTGTACTGTCTATGGGACCTACTGACTTCTCTAGTGTCGAGCATAACATCAGAGTCTATTTTTTATTGTAGTATATATGGTTTCAGATAAGAAATTGAGATTATAGTCAGATATTATTGAAGTATTAGTATGATTAAAGTATTGGGAGGATTCAAGCTTAAACACCTAGGATCATATTGTAACTATAGCAAGACCGAATGAGTTGGTGGCAAATGATGATTCGTGAGATTTTGATGATGATTGAGATTAAACCTACTGCTAGTGATATGATTAGATACTTATTAGATTCATCATTGATATATTAATTTTTGAGTTTGCATTATTATTTTGTACTTGTATTATTTTACAAAAATGATTGAAATTTATTATATTTATTTTATGTTATTTTATGTTATTTGTGTGATTTATGAGTTTTTGTGTTTTATGTATTTATTTAATTAATTAATTTTATATTGAAATTTATAATATTTAGAATTAGAAATGACCCAATTTTGAATGGGCCCGAAACCATCCATCCTAGCATGAAATCTTCAAGGTGTGGCATGAACCGGCCCAAATTCGGCCGATTTGGGCCGTGTTAGGCCTACCCTTGTTGAGTTGTGCCATGCTAGGCACGACAAGACTTCTATACCATGCTGTGCTAGGCACAACATGGTGCCCCGAATGGGCCACCAAAAAATGGAATGTCTGGCCCGGAACAACTCATTTTGACACCTCAAAGATGAAATAAATGATTAATATTTTAAATATTTTCTTTTTATCTCAATAGTCATGATATAAAAATTTGAGTGTCTTTTATATTTGTTAAGGAAATATTGTATGTGCACCTATGTGCAATGCATATAGTAGAAGTGTGTGTGTGTGTGTGTGTGTATATATATATATATATATGTATATATATATGAATACATATTTGTTATATAATAAAAAAATTTAAGGAATTTACAAAATAAAATTTTTATCTAATAATCTAATTTATTAATTTTTATTTCATTAATTTTATTATTAATATAGTTGGATATTATAATTTAGTAGTTAATTTATAAAACTAATATAAAATATGTATAATTCTAATGGTATCTGATAATTAATTAGAATTTTTTATTCTTAGATATACTGATTTATATAGATTGAAACTCTTGTAGTGTGAATGTGATAAACATCTTAATATATTTTAGTATATTTTATATATTTTCTAATAATAAAAATATTTTTTAAAGTTAATTTATACAGTTAGATTTATTATGTGACACATATATCTCATTTAAAAAATCTCATTTAAGGAATTATCTCTAATGGTTTTGACGAACATAATTATAATGATACTATTATTTGATGCATCATCAAATATGTTGTTAAATATTTTATTTTATCTTATTTTTTTTTTAAATATTTTTGATAAACACTTGTATATGAAGGAATCATCATGAGGTTAAAAAACCACACAAATCTCTATTATTTTTTTTTATTTAGTTTTACTTTGAATTAACATATTGGGTAGTGATGCATGCATATGCATTATCATCATGACTAATCCAAATATTAAATATCATTATGAACATTTCATTTTTGTGTTTTAAGGTCATTAATTATTAATTATTAATTATTTTATAAATTTTTATTATATCATTTTTTATTGGTAGTCCTAGGGATTCTATAATAAGCAGACTGAATATATTATACATAAGATAAATTAGTTTAAGAACTTTTAAAATATTATTGAAAGACTCATGCTAATAATAAATTTCATGTATTTTCTTATTAACTCATATCAATAAAAAAAGGGATTAAAGAACTTATGTTTGATTCATATTTAAAAATTCCATCATTTATACTTAGTTAGGTTTGTCTGAGATTTATAAACTAATATTTTTTGGTGCATTATTTGGTGTCTTTTAAGCCTTAAGGTATTTAGTGTCACCAATACTTTTATAAAATATATTCTTTGATAATATATATATTATGCTGAATTCTTTTTTGATATATTTTGAATTTTTATATTTAATTATTTTATAGTGAGTTCATATTATAAATATTTATTTATTATTATGTTTTTAAGGTATAATGGTTGAACATACCTATGATTGAGTGATAATTTAGTCTTGGATTTTTCAGTCTGGTTGACATTATTAATATTTATGTTTATTTTTTTTTTCATAATATTTAGAGAGTAGGAAATAATTATATTTTATTTATGTTTTGATTATATTAGAAAACAATAACTAAAAAAAATAAGCATGTTTACCTTCAACTTATGTACCTAGTAAGTCTGCAATCATCAACCTAAATGTTTGCTTTCCAATATTAATTTATAAATGAACATAATTTATTATTTATACAAATTTATAATATAATAATATTAATAAAAAAAATACTTTTATTTGAGGCTCACTTTGTGATTTTTGAGAGAGAGGGAACATAAGAAATTGTAGTTTAAGTGTGAAAAATTATAGATATACATATTATTTATAAAAAAAGTTTTAAATTTTAAAAAAATATATTTTTTAATTTTTTTTTAGTTTTTTATGGACATAAATCTATCAATCATTGGATTATGTTTAACGAAATATGTAATTAATTACATAATACACTATAGAGTAAGAAAGAAGAAAATGATATTTAAAAGGTGCTATGATTAGTGAGAAGAAATGCGAAGATATTGGTCATGTAAGGTTCTTTAAGAATAAAAATAATTATATCATAATAAATGATAAAGAAGTCAATTAGAAACATTGTATATATTTTTAGTTTCTTTTAAATAAGTTTATTGATTCATATTGGGGTATTGAGGGTGTGAATGAGGTAAATAATTTTAGACAGGTTGCTAAGATATGACTTAAAATGAGGTAAACTTAATTATTATTTTAAATAAGTTTATATCTTCTCATTTGGACTCATCTTTTCAGGCAATTTGTCTTTGAGAATCTCATTATCTTTTTGATGTTTTTGATAACAAGTTTCAATATATTTTCTTAATTGATATGAATTATAGTCACTAGATAGTGGTTTCTTGGATACTTTCTTATGATCTAGATTGTTAACTCTAGAAACATAATTTTATCACAACAAAATTATGTTTTAGAAAATTTGGTAGACATTTTCCTTTTAAATGTGCCCTAGATGATTCACTATTCTAGAGAAGTTATAAAGTATGATCTTAATTATTTTTCTTGTTCTTGGTTGTATGAATACTATTTTTTCACTTCATTTTTTTAAAATTCATGTCTTTTAAACTTATTAGTTATTAATTTTGTATTTATTATTTTTACCTCATTCTTCTTAGGCCTAAATCTAATTTTTTGTCCTCTCTCCACTCGAACAAGCTCACACTTTCTAACATACTAGGAGGTCTATACTGGATGTGAGCAAATCATGTCAATCAATTCTCTCTTATCTTATCAGTTATAAATTTCATTTTAATTTTCTTCCTAATAACTTTATTTATATTTCTATTATTTATAGTCTTATTACATATTTATATTGTCTTTCTTATATATGTTACTCATTTTTTGTAGATGTTATTTTTTGATTGCTTAGCATTTACACTTATAAAGTATGACTAGTCTTATAGTTGTTCTATATAATATTTTTATTAAATTATTTGATATTTGTCTTTCATAAAAAACCTTGCATTTGATTCATTCAATTTTTATTTTATGAAATATTATTTTAAATCTTTGTTTTGTTTTACATAAAGTCTAAATATTTGAAATGAATTAAGATTTGATATTTTTTTAAAATTTTGATTACCAAATCATTATTTTTTTAATATGATGGTAGAAATAGAAACTAAAATAAAAATTACACAATGAATTTACTCTCAAAATTCATATTTAAGCTAGCCATTATATAAGGAGTTAGTCAAATTAGGATATTTCACAAGTTTGGTGTTTAATCCATTATAAAGAAATTGTTGTATTTTTTTTGTTTTTTGCATCTTTGATGCGAGCACCTTGCATGTAAGTAATCTCAATCATTTTGGCCTTTTATACAAGTATATTTGATGTATGAATTTTATTGAGTATTATTTGTATTTATATTTTTATCATTTTTGTCATAGTATAGCAGTCATGCATTGTGGTGGTGGAGGTGGAGGTGTTGGTAGGAGCGCGTTGTTGTGGCAGCTTAGGCACATGAAATTGAGGAAAAGCAATAGGCATGCGGTGTGACATGTGATGGTTTTTATAGTAACTTTAATTGCTAGCAGTTATGGGCTCAGTGGCAATTTAGTCATAAACCTTAATTAGTGTTTTGACATATATATAAAACATAGAAATTAAGAGTTTTAGAAAACTTATTTAATACTACTTTATTTTGTTTTAAGTCATCACAATTTTGTAAAATATTATAGAGAGACATTATCCCAATAAAAATAAATGGAGGAAAACTAAAGTTCAATGTATTCATTGCAGGAGTTTCTGATACCTTAATTAAGGTTTTGGCATATATGTAAAAAATAGAAATTAGAAGTTAACCTAATTTAGTCTTATTTTATTTTGTTTGAAATAATCATAATTTTGTGATAATTTATAGAGAGATATCTTAATAAAGATAGTTGAAAGAGAACTTAAGTTCAATGTATTTATTGTAGGAGAATGAGCCACATTAAAGTGCAGTTGGATATTATATCCAGAGATAAGATCGAGAAAATTATAAAATATTGAGAGAGAAATTAATTATCAGAGTGATATGTGAGTCTGCATAGAGTTCTTCATGATACTTACACTTACTTGAGAGAACTATTTATTTCACACGTATACTTATTTTGGGTACATAATTTATTGATAAATGAGTTAATATTCATATTATCAAATATCATATAGTATTCGCTAAATTTTTTTTCTCTGTTCTCAAAATATTTTTGTAGGAAATGACAAACATTCCAAAGTTAATAGATATGATAGTATTTCCCTTGATTATTTATTACTTTCCAATATCTTACTTATTCTTAACCATCATTTCTATTTATTATTTGTGAGTTGTCTTTCAAGATAACTTAACTTTGACATATTTTTTCTTGTACAAATATTTATTTGTGGATTTAAAAGATTATGAGGAAGACTTTATTTGGAATTAAATATGATAGATTGTATATTCTTTTTTTGATTGTAAAATCTCTTTCTTAATATTTGAGTGTGTTGGGTCTTTTATTTATGCATACTTATTTTGGTCACAAATTATTAAACAAGTTGAGAATATTTTATCATAGTTTTAAATATATTTCAATCTTAGAGTGTAAGACATTATTTAGGAAAATTTACCAAAGTTTTATTTTCTACATGTCAGTCCAGCTTGAGGACAAAGCTATTCGATCTAATATACTCAGATATGTGATTATAGATGAATTTAGATATCTAATCTTTTTTTTTTTGATTAATTACTCAAGATATACATGGATATATCTTTTTTGAAATAAATCATTATTTTTTTTAATTTTTATATTTTTCATAAAAAATAAAAAAATGAATTGGTAAATATATTAAAAAGTTAGAAAAGATATTTTATTAGACTATATAATAGAATGATTTGATAAGTAATATATGAATTATACAATTATATATTAGATTTCATGTGCTTACAAATCCCAATATATTTTAATTGTTGAATGAAAGAATATATATTTGATTGATGTAATTCATATAATCCTACTTGGAAAGAGTGTTCAAAAATATATTTGGAGGGATGTAATTTTTATCATAATCAATCTTATTAATAGGTTATCATTTGTTTTTTTTTAGTATGTATTTTTCAGATCATATATCTTGGAGATAAATTATGTATCTTACTTTCTAGAGTTTTTAGATATAATTATTTTTTCATTAATTTGATCTCTAGCCCAAAATAATTTGGTATCTCATTAATATGATGTCCTTTTGATACTCTAGTACCCAATGAGGGTAATTTATTATTAATTAGAGATTAATAAAACTTTAGTAAGTGAATATTTTTTTATGGCTAGGACTTATTTTTCAATGATAATTGTAAAAATGTAATTTCAGATATTGCATCTAAATTTGCTATTCTTTGTCTCTTACTTATAGTCTTGTTTAAATTATCAATTAGTAGAGAGTGTTATTGGTCGGCTAGGTTTGAGCATATTGATATTTAATATGATATTACTTTTATGAAATTATCATATGTACCAATAAATTCAGAACATCTTAATTTTGGAGAGCATGATATTTTTTGGTAGGGATATCTCATTCAAGACTAAATGATATACTAGTCCATGAATCTTAATTAGATCAAATTAATATCGAGTCAATAGCTGAGAAACTTGTCTACATAGGATTTAGAGTTTATATAAATGAAAAGAGACATATCCAACCTACTTAGATTAGAGATGAGCCTATCAAGGAGCTATGGGTATTCGGGAAAAAAACGTGACCAATATAATTTTTATGTTTCATTTTTGAAATATTATAGTATTTTATTTGAAAGTGTCAGACCTTCTTGTATATGTTTTTTGCTTGGTGGATGGTGAAGAAAAAGATAAGAAAAATAATTATCAAAAGTTTTAATAAGAATGAATATAAGGATAAAGAAATCATGAAAATCATTGATATGAGGTGTGAGATTTAACTATAATCATCTTTGTATTTAGTTGGATATTTTTTAAACTCAAAGCTGTATTATGATACAAAAAGATTAATAGTGAACTAGAGGTGTCAACCGGGCTGGCCCGGCCCGTCACGAGGCACGACACGATTCGGCCGTGCCTGGGCCGGCCCTGCACGGAAATTTCCCATGCTTGGGCTCGTGCCGTGCCGTGTTGAGGCCAACCAGGCCTCGTGCTGTGCCTGGCCCGACACAGTACATGTCAAAATCAATTTTTTTTTAAATTAGGGTTATGGGCACGCCGGAACCCTAATTTTTTTTAATTTAGGGTTCAGCCCGACCGGGCCGAACCCGGCGGATCGTGCCGCATGCCTATGCCGGGCTGAACCCCCACAAAATCATGCCGGGCCAAGCACGACATGGTACAGTAACCATGTCATGCCTGGTCAGACACGAAAGCACGGTCAGGCCTGCAAAAAATAGGTCGGCCCAGCCCGATACGTCCTGTTTGATACCTCTTTAGTGAACTTAGATTCAAAGAGTTTTGAAGATGCATGTAAATATATGTTGAAATTAGTGAAAGAAAGAGGTGAACAAGATACAATTATATCATTAAAGATAAGTTTGGTAATGAGTTTTTCATTAGAATAA
This sequence comes from Sapria himalayana, assembly GCA_029783825.1. Taxonomy (NCBI): domain Eukaryota; kingdom Viridiplantae; phylum Streptophyta; class Magnoliopsida; order Malpighiales; family Rafflesiaceae; genus Sapria; species Sapria himalayana. Next base: position 821,856 of record JAREIK010001723.1, read on the forward strand.
GGAAAAATAAACTTTTTAGTTTGTTATTCAATCTAGTTGATTATTATATTTTAAGTATTATATATTTTTTGATTAAAATATATAAAATATTTAATTAATAATTTATTTATATTAATTACAGTTGAATGATGTGTTATGTTTGGATCTAGTACTATAAATTTTTAAAATTTTGAATTGTGTTCTCAAAATGACACATAGTCCATTTGATTATGATAGATATTATAATATTTTTGAGAATGTAAGTTATAAGAACAATTATATAAATTGAATATTTTTATAATATTATTTAATGTAATATATTATCTAATAATTGTGATTTTTTTTTAATTTATAACAAAAAAAGTATAAATTAGAATATCAAGGCTTGAATGATTTGGTATATATTATTAATCTTATTTTATAAAAGATATAAATGATATCAATGAATGATTGATGGGAAGAATAAAAAATAAAGATGTTGCAGAAGATGATTTGATGTTAAATGGTGATGATTTAACATGCAGAGATTTGCAAGAGCTAGTAGAGCCGAGAAGCTTAAGGTTTATACAAGAGCTAAGCTCAAGCAAAATGCTAATACCAAAGTCAATATCATAAAAATCTTAACATATTTTTACTTTTGCTTTAATTGATGATAATGAATAGATGGTCTATTTATTTTGAGATGAAGATGATGATGAGCGAGAGTTCAAGAGATAATGAAATAAATGATATTGATAATATTTTTGTAGATTTAGAGTGTGAGGAAGACTTATGAATATTTATTTTTATTTGATTGTGATAGCAATAAATATTATTGATATTAATTTTTTTGTTAATATTATTTATTTGATTATATTTTATTAATATATAAAATAATAAATAATTATTTAGTGAAATGTATACTTTTTAGATTTTTTAATATTTTTTTATGCAGTGTGGCTCACAAAAAAACTCGTGTTTTAATTGTGCTATGTGCCTCATGCTTCAAAAGTTTTTTGCACATCGATATATTTTGTGCCTCAAATAACTATGAAGTTATCTTAATTCATTTTGTCTATTATGTAAGAATATTTATTATATAAATTTTGTAAAATTTTATTTGAGACAATTATTATAACATATATTTGGACAACACACATCTCAACATATATTTTCATGATAATCTTAAAAAAATTTTAATTTATCTTTTTTTCTTTTATTGCTCTGTGATGTGGCCTTGTACCCACCAGTTTAATGGGGGTGTTGCATTTTTTTTTTTTTTGATTTTTTTTAATTGGAGTACCCAACTTAATTGGAGCACCCCCGACTTCAATCTGTTACATATATGTTTGAAATATAAAAATGAGGAAAGAAAAAAATAAGATGATGCTTGTTCAGGTTCTTGGTGAGCTCTTTATTGGGTACTTTGTGCCTGAATATTGGCCATAATAATAATTACATATAACAATTTCTTTATAAGTAAGATGAATCAATTTCATGAGAGGTGTTGTAGTTTTATTTTTAATATTTTTTATGGGGGCACTCAACATATAGTTTGCTCTATTCTCTTTATGGGAGCTCTTTATGTAGTTTTATTTTTAATATTTTATAAAGATATTTGTTGTATAAATTTTATATAATATTTTTATATATATATTTTTGGTATTTTTGTTTTAATAAAAATAAAAAGAAATAAAAACAATAAAATAATAAATCATAATTTGTTTCTTCGAGTTGGTATGTATACGGCCAAAGCATAAATTTGAGGAAAGAAAGATGAGTTGATGCATGTTCCAAGTTTTGGTGAGAGTGTTCATTGGCTTCTTGTGCTTGAAGTAGGCATATTGAAGAAAGAAAGATCTAGATGTATGTATACGAGAGGTAGTAGTAATGATTACATATTGCATCTTCTCCACGGGTAAGATGTAGTTAACATTTTGTACTTTATTCCTTCATAAAAGACTATATTTGATACTTTATGCCTTTTTATTTGATTATTACAATAAAGTGTCAGGATATAAGTAGGATGCTTGATCATCGTAGTTAAGTGTCATATCCAAAGTTTGTTATGAATAAAGGTCTTTATTGTGTTGAACTCTGTCATCTTATTTAATCTATAAATAAATATATGTTTCTTATTTTTTTAAGAAATAAGATTTTGTTAAACAAAAATACAATAATATTTAGTAAATTCTCTCTTGGTACATGCTGGTGTTCAATTGGATTTTTAATACTTGACTAATTGCAAGTACTATTAATTATTGTAGGAGATCTCAAGTCTTGGAGTCTTCATATATTTCAGTATATGAAGAGTTGAGTCTAAGTAAATTTGTCAAAGAGAAATTTGAAAATTATTAATTATACTAATTATATATGTTAAATTTAATATGATAATAGTTAAATTGTTAATCTTCTTTATGATTTTTTATAAATATTAGAGATAACTAAAAGAATCACATTAGATAAAAATCTTATATCTAGATCAATATGAGTGTTTGTTAGAGCACTATCCAAGTGATCAGATCCTGTAAGAACATTTGTCATATATCTTTCCCTATTACAAGATAATCTTTCTTGAATAAATAATTTTTATATCAATAAAATATGAGTCAAGTTTTTTTATCTAAAATTATGACTGAAAGTATATCTTAAGTTGAATGATCTTTAATTTGTGCACATAGATACACAATAAATAAAATTATCATGCTAGTAAAATTTTTTTGAAAAAATATAAAAAAAATTCTTAGCGCATTTCATCGTCATAAAGAAATGACTGTTTATGAAAATCTCACAATCTAAACTCTGTGATAATTTTAGGCTATATAATTTTTTCTGGATAATCTATAAATGGTGTTTGATTGTGCTGTTCGATAGTTGAGGCTGGTTCTTATACACAGTTTGAAGATTGGTGTGAATAAATATATACTTAACATATAGTATATGTATCATTTATTTGTGAGATATTGCTACTAAAATTAAAATTTATACGTAGATCATGTTGACTACTTGAGAAATAATATCTTTGTAATTTATATTAAATATGTGAGTGAATTTTCTATCTATAAGTTTCATTTAAAGGTGATCTATCTTCTTATTTGAATTTCTTTTCATATTGTAAATTCACATGTAACCAATAATAAATATTTTAATAGATCATGGTATTAATTTTCAACTTCCTATATAATGAATGATATCTATAAATTTTAACATTGTTCAGCATTAATCTTAGTAAGATAATATTTTAGAAGAAGAATTAGGTGTGCTAATATTCTCAAAACAAGTAGTAAATGAACTAGAAAAAGAAGAAAATGTGTTCATAATAATATTTATGATATTGAGTATTTAATACAATACTTATATCACTTTTGGAATGTGATCGAATGATTAATAGTAGAAGGATCCATTATAAGATTATATGCCTCCTAGTAGATTAGTCTCAATAAGTTGTGTATATCCATTTTTCTTAGTATTATTTTTATTTCATATGTGATCAAGTTTTCCAATCTTATCTCATGTTGGGTTTGAACTAGAGTAGACTCTTAAGCAAAAATGACATTATAATGTGACATGAAATTTACTTTTTGTATGTATCAACTCTCTCATAGTTGGAGGTCCAGCTAGGATTACTTATAAATAAGGATAATTAATGAGTCAAGATGTATTTACTAGATTTTTTTGCTTCCTATGCTTGCTAAAACATGATTTATTATCAAAAAAGAGTTATTATTAACTAAAATTTTATTAATCTATGATAAAAAATATTCATATCCTTTTTAAATATTAGAGTATCAAAAAAATATATATCTCAAGATCCTGAATATTATCTCTTCTCATCCAAGGAGATATCTCAAATACAAAAAGTAATCCTAAACATCATAGGAGACAAGCTAAATATTTTTTTTTTCCAAGATATAAGATTTGTAATGACATATATTGAGAAAGGATAGAAGACATCTGCTTGATGAAATAAATAGTGGTTACAATTATCTCTCTCAAAAAATGATTCTGAATACTCTTTTTAAATGGAAGTGTCTAAGTAGTCTGATATATATTTTAATTTATTGTTATTTTTTATTTTTTTTATATTTTTAATAAAATTGATTTTTTATATTTCTTGAATGTTTGAAATATTAAAAATATTTTAATATAACACAACAAAGAAATAATCATGTATATCATGAGTCGTTACAAATAAAGATTATTAGATGTCTAATAATCTTTCTGGTTGGATCTCAATTAGTTCATTATATGTTTTAATATATAATATTAATTGAATCTTTGTGCACATTTGTCTACTAAACATGATAAAAAACTCTATTTTTTTTTTCGAATTGATATGTCACACATTCTAAGATAGAAATACTCTTAAAATTAGTTTAATATATTTTCAACATAACTAATACTAGGCAATGATACTGAGAATGAACAAACAAATGGTCTAACATACTGAAACACACATCATAAAATCTTACATTAGGAAAAAAGACTGTTCACTACGTTCTATTGTAAAAGAATTTTTTTTCAAGTTTTCTAATTCTACAATAAAAATAAGAAGAGAAAATAAAGATTAAAAATAAAATTGAGTTGCCTAGAAAAAGTAAAACAACTCATAGAAATAAGATTATCATGACTATTGCGTTGATTTATATATTGTAATAAAAAAAAAATCAAATGAGTCATGAGAATTATTACTAATTTATATAAGCTAATTCTTGAATCAAAATCATCAATAAAGTGAAGAAAAAAATTTAAAATTAGAGAAATGAAGTAAATACCAATAGAAGTTGGAGATTTCTTATTTCTAATTTTTACTTTACTGATTTTTATTTAGTTTCTAGTCTCATTTGTTCTTGTGCAGCGTTTGGCAGTGTAGTTCTTTTGTTTGGCTTGAAACTGAGCAAAAAAAGAGAGTTTGAACACCAAAATGGCTAAGTTTAGGGTTTTTCTGCTTTAAATGTTAAGTTTGAGGGGTCTGCATATAAATCGATTTCGTTTTGGCTCTTTTAGGTACAAAATGGCATTGTTTTGGATGCTCGAATTTTTTTTTGATCAGCCCAACATTCTAAAGCAATGCCGTTTTGGATTGTAACAGTTCAAAATGATATCATTTTGAAACTGTTTTAAATCACTTATCCAACTGACATGATTTGGATAAGTTACTTAAAATCTATTCAAAATGATGTTGTTTTGAACAGGTTTACAAATATATATATATAAGGTCAAAATGATATCTTTTAAGGAAGATGTCTTACCTGCATGAAGATGTGTTTGTAGAGAGCTTCATGCCATAGGGAATGCATGCACCTTTTCTGTTTTCCATGTGCTTGCGTGAACGTGCCTTTCCCCTGCCAAGGCAAGGCGCCCATGGCTGCGCTTCGTCTGTGCTTGAGCCTAGGCGTGCCTAAGGTTCGCCTTTCACAACTATAGTGGAACATTGACATTACTGTGAGGCTTACCAGTTTGCTATCCTGGATAAGATATAGCAGACAAGCCCCCGGGCGATTCTTGTTTATCAGTGGGGTTCCCTTCCCAAAGAGGTTGTGATGTGGCAGAAAACAAGTGCATGAATTTTTCTTTTCACTCTGAGTAGAGGCAGAAACTTTGGTTCAAACAGTGGCTAATGGGTTACCCAAAGTAGATGCTGAAAATGAAAGTGTTGCTACACCAGATACCAATTGATTAGCAATTGAGAATGGAATGTTTTAGAATTGAGGGATAAATAAAAAAATGCCTAATTATTAGTGCTCGTTGTGATCTCTAGCTACACTTTTGGAACCAACAAAGATGGTTGCCAATTGGTTTTGAAATAAATTAAGCTTTAGAGGTGCCAACCCGAGCACAACCCAATGCACGACATGAAATTGCCGTGTATGCGTCTTACTTGTATTCCAATGCAATGCACTCTGGGTCTTAATACCAATCTTTCCATCTTTTAGTCCCTTATTCTGATACTGAGTTTCATGTCCACATCCCTCGCTGTTCACAGTCCCTGGAGTCCCTTTTTTTTTAGTCGATCCTTATCCGTGAAAGTGATAGTATTTGCGTGTCTTGTATACCCAAATATTCATCAAGGATTTAAATATTTGTTGCCTTAAACTAGAAGAATTTTAGTGAGTATTAATGTTATTTATTTTTTAGCACAAAAATTTTTAGCACAAATATTTTTAGCAAATCTAGGAAAAGTAAGTTTAGAAGATATAGCTGGATTCATTATTTTTTCTTACTCATTAATAGTTTAACTTTGACATTTATAAAAGGTAGAAAGTTACTTATTTGTTAATTTAAAACTTATTGATTTACATTATAATAATAATCTCATAAAGTTAGCATATGTTCTACCATGTTCTTATCTTGGTGACTTTGGAGAGAGCAATGTTGTTTAGGAGAGGAAATCTTCTTTTAAGTTTAGATGACACAGTAGCTCATGCGTCTATTCTAGTCTAGAGTAGTCTAAAGATGAGTCAAAGGCTATAAAACCAGATCATCCATGATATAGTTCTAATGCTAGGAGGAAGAGACTTATATAACTTGCTTTGATCATATATGAGTCTAGCGAAGAGCCAGATGTTCATGTAGTTGATCATTTTGGGATTGATATTCTGATCACATATTTGAATGAATATAGGATTTGTACTCAATACTTAATTTGATAGATATTATCTTACATATTTTTTTTATTTTTTTGTATTTTTTATTATTTCTCTTAATGATAATAGGATACTTAAATATCTTCTTAAGACATTATCTCATATAGGATGGTACTAGATTATGTTGGACGAAATAAATGATATCCACTTTAATGAGACTTAGAAAATTAATACTATGACCTACAAGAAGGCCCACTATGATCGTAGTTGGGTGTTCATTGCTAACACAAATCCATGAGTTGATAAATTATCTTAAGACAAAATTTATAGCAAGAAAATTTACTTAGATATTTAGCATAGGCTATCACAAGTGAATATCATGTATTTGGAAATATTTTATAAATAGATAATACACTAATTAGAAACAGTCACATAGGTTTAGAGAAGTACAATCAGATATAATTATTGATTGTAGAAGGTATTATATGGCAAGAAGCATCGATTGTGAGATTAATTTGTGATATTTTCACAAGTAGTCACCTTATTTAGTTTATACAAGTGGATGATGAATTTGTCTTTATTTTTTGGAGGATCTTGGTTGGAATGATAATTTTGTTTATTGTGCACATAGATAATATTTTGGTGATGAGGGATTATAAATTAGATATTATTAAACTCAATAAATATTTTTTCTCATATCTCGATAAAGGATATTTGGAAACTTAGATGTTTTATTAGCATAAATATAACTTATTGTAAGAGAGATATTTTTTCATAAAGAAGTTTTGTTCTCAACACTCTTTATGAGTTTAATTTTTGGTTGGTATTGTAGTAGATATTTTTATTAATATAAATATTTATTTTATTTTTGATGTAACTTTTTTTAGTCGATTCTATTATTTACAAGAGAATCATAATAAAAATTAGCTATTTGATTTTGATCAGATCGGATATAATAAACATAATTAATATATTTGTTTGTTTTCTATGTTTTTCTCACCAAGTTCACTTGGATATAACTTTTCTCATATTAATGTATGTAACTAAATTTTTAGGGCTCATGATCTTTTTTAGTGATAAGAGATACTTATAGTTAATATGATATTCATATTTGAGTTGAGTACTAGCTTACATTGAGAGCTCTACTGTATAATTTTGTATTTTTTTTGTAAGGAATCTTAGTTTTTGAAAAAGTAAGACGTATTTAATTATTTCAAGATTAAGTTCACATACATTATTCAATGTGATGATCAAGGTTACTTCTGAGATACTTTATATTTGATGCCTATTCGATGTATAGGTGTCAAATGGGTCATGTCATGCCGGCATGACTTTAGTTTTTGTTGCCTAGTCGGGGCACCATGGCAAGCATGACACAACATGAGATGGGTTCTCATCCCTTGCTGTGTTAGTATGGCTTCATTAATCATGAACCCGACCCAATCCAATTGACATGCTAATTAGCACTTCCTTGCAAGGTCATGCGGGGTTTATTTTGAGTCTTGTCGACTCGTGTTGGTTTTGGGTGGCCGAAAGACCACATTAAAAGTTTTAGAAATGTTTCATTTATCTTAATTTTTATTATAAAGAATTAAATATCGAAAATCTAATTTATAAAAAATACATTGTATTATAAATTTAAATGCATTAAATTATTAATTAAAAAAATATTTTATATTCAACTCAAGTTGTATGGAAAAAAAAATACAATCTGAAATTCCATACGCCAACTTGAATCGAATATAAATTATTTATTTTTAATTAATAATTATTTCTTAGTGTTTATGCATTAAATGATAAACTTAAAAACTAAATGACATAAACACTAAGAAATAATTCATGCATAAAATTTATAAAAATAGTACAAGAGCAAAAGCAAAAATAATAAAGATATGCATTGTTTCGCATGAGTCATTTGATGGCTGCAATCGGTTCGTGTCTATAGTATGGTAGTGCATATGCAGATCATAATCATCATGTATGATTCGGAAGATAATTCTAGTGGTCGCCTTAATATCATTGGTGTCTCATAAGTTATTATTCGCAAGTAACTTTTCATTTTATTTTGAATATCATATCTTAAATCTTTTAAATTCTTTAAGTATGCAAGTATTTTAATTATATTTGATCACATTCTTGATCTCGTATCTGAATAATATTAGCAGTCACAGAAAATATAATTTTGATGCTATGCTAGATATCAGAGTAATTAATAGATCATGTATCATTTTAGATAGCAAGGAATAAGTGAATTCACATGATTTATATCAACTCAAAATATTTAAATTCTTATTATCACATATAATTGGAGGAAGCAGTATTTGATATTTAAATTTTGATACAACTCACTTCTATTTGACATATTATCTAATTGTTTGCTCATACTTAACTGAATATAAAAGTTATAATATTTGAATATGGTATTTATGTCCGTACTCGAAGCGTTCATACAACTAGTATGGAAGCTTATTTGAATATGACATAAACACTTCTACTGTCATATCTAGTATTATAATATTATAACATATTATTCAATTTTTTATAAATCTTATTATCTTGTTTATCTGTATGGTTTATTTATATGGATATATATGTTAAAATATTTATTATCCATTTCATTTTAATCCTAGGATTCATATAGGTAGCAAAGGAATACTAAGTTGAAATAGATGACCAGTATTTTTAATACTTGGTTTTCATCTAAATAGTTATACCATTAAATGCAATGTGTCTTCTGTGTTTACTAAACATATCACTAATATTGGATGTGTACCTAAGTAAACCATACGTGATGAAAGTATACACAAATGAATACATATTTATCATATTATAAAAAAATCTTCATGAATTTTATAATTTTTTTTTTTTGAATTCTATTCTAAATTGTCAATAATAAGTTTGTCACACTTATTATTGATGTAACTAGAAATCATGTATTAGTAGTCAAGATATAACTATAATATTAGATAAGTATAATTTCAATGATATCTCATAATAATTTAAAATAATTTTAAACTTGTTTGATAAATATAAATCATTAAATTCTTAATTGTTTGTTAGGTATATTATGTTATTTTAATAAATTTTTTATTAGAGAAATAATTTTTATTATCGTTTGTACTGTTAAGTTAATTATGTGATACATATACGTAACGAGAAATATTTTATCTAATACATGTTTCCAATGATTTAGATAAATATATAAATGATAATATTATTATTCAAAGCATTATTAAATATAATATTAAAATTTTATATTAAATATCATATTTTCTAAAGATTATCATATATACTCATATTAGAGGTATCAAATGGACCATGTCGTGCCGACACGGCCTGCTTTTGGGTGGCCCAGTTAGGAAACCATGCCATGCCAAGCACGATTTGGTTGGGAAGTCATGCCGTGCTTGGCACGATGCGACTGGGATTATGCCCTGTCTGATCAGCACGAGTCCAGGTAACCTTGTGCTGGATGGTTTTCCAGTCATGTCATTGTGTTGGATAGTGCCACTAGAGGGAAGGGGGGTGCGTCCCCGTGCCATGTGTATCATGCCACGTGTATCATGTCAACCACATGGCGGGCTCATTAAAAAACCCTGCCATGTGTATCATGCCAGGTATAGTTTTTTTAATGTATTTTTTTTAAATTAGATTGGGTTAGGTAGGCACAAGGCAAATGGACCATGCTCGCTTTTTAGTCTCGGGTCACTATAATCATGCAAGTGGGCTGTGCCATATGGCTCGACACCCGGGTTGTGTCTGGCTTAGCACAAGCCACGACATCTTTTGGCCCATCACAACATGAGCCCTGCCTCAGGTTAGCATGACCAGGTCCAGGCACAACTTTAGACTGGGTTGTGCCTGGGCCACCCTACTCACTTGTCACCTCTAACTCACACACGATAAGATTATTATGATGATGAAAGATCTTGAGAAATTTTAAATTATTTTAAGTTTTTACTTAGGAATCTATATAGTGAGCAATGAGACATATGATTGATACATTAGCATCACTAGTTTAAATTTTTAAGTGTTTACTTAAAATAAATTTGTTTACATCACAAATATCACTCAGCTATATTTTTAAAATTTTTTAATTATTAATATTTTTTTTATTTATAATATTTTTATTATGTGATTCCATCTAGTTAATCTAAGAATTTTATATTATGCATGTTGGAAATATCTTTACATAATATTGACTATCTTAGGATCTTTTAAAAATTTAAATAAAATACTTATTATAATAATCAATTTACTTATATATTTTTTTTTCACAAGCCATTTGGTAGATAAAAAGAATCAATAAATTTAAAGTTGATCCAATTTTAAAGGATTTGTCATTCGGTTTAATTTGTTTGTAATATAATATATCATATTTTTTAGTGTATTGATCGATATATCTTTTAAGGTGACTAGTATAATTAATACTTTTATAATTATATATATTTTAATGATATATATGTTATTTTGATTTTTTTTTTTTTTTGACATTTTTAGAATTATAAATTTTTTATATGTTAAAAATGAATTGAGGAGACTATTAGGGAGAATCTAGATTTGATCTCCTACCTTTTTGTTATGTTGTTTTTATTATTTATATCTAGATGAAGAGAATGAAAAGGAGAACATCTTGGTATTTATTTTTTAAAAACACATGCCTGATTGGACATTGTCAGTGCCCCTCAGGCATGTCGTGTCTGACCCGACACAATACATGGTTGGCCTCGACCCATCACAGCAGAGCTGTGCCATGGGCCAGCATGACCACTGTCCATGCATGGTGGTTTGGATCTTGCTGTGCTGGGCTTGTCATGATTATTTATTGTTCATGCCTCGTATCATGTCCGGTTTGCTCATCCCACTTGACATGACTAATTTGATGAGATCAGATATATTTTTTCTCCGTAACTCTCTATTTATGATAATAAGACATTGAGATAAATGATCTCTTATCAGATATATTGTGAATATTTTATTTACTAAGTCATTTAAATATCAGTATATATAATAAATAAAGATAATATGGACAATACTCTAAAGATGTTATTACTGCAATATTGTTTCAGAAAAAGATCCAAGATAAGATTATTACTGCAATATTAATGTAGACAACATAATAGTTAGCAAGCATATTATTACTGCAAATGCTTTAAAGATGATTTAGCTTTTTTTTTTTTTCTTCTTAAAAGCTTGGTGCTGTGATCTTACTGGTACGCACCAACTTGATTGAAGCATTCCTATATTGTGAATATTTTATTTACTAAGTCATTTAAATATCAGTATATATAATAAATAAAGATAATATGGACAATACTCTATAATTGCATTTATTTCAAATCAGAAATTTTAATTATCCTTGAACTAGACTGTGTTGTTAATTGCACAATCAGATATACCAGGGTAGAAAACTATACAGCCAGACCTGTTGTTTAGTAGACACTGTTCAAAGCATCACTTGAATGTGAAAGCAGGTCATAATCCACAAAAAAATCATATAAAAATTATGATATAAAATTACAAGAGAAACTATTTAAATTTGGTTATTCTTTGCAACATAAAAACTGTTGCATATTACTTTTTTTTCCATATTACAATTTATACAATTATTTATTTATTACTTTATACATGCTAAGAAAATGCGATTTACTTGGCATATTTTATTTAAGTTATCAAAAGGTGTCTGTAAATAAAATTTATTTAGATTTGTATGCATAGCCTTGCTGCATTTCAGATCGACCCTAGAATTCTTTGAATTTATTAAAATTCTACCTAATATCGCTTTAGCACTTTTTGAGTATTGCAGAATACTAGCAAAAAGAATCAAATACAAATTATAAATTTTAACATACTATATATGGACGGATACATCAAAATCAAAGCCATCCAAATTAGAGCAGTTCCGATTTGGTAAATTCACTTTATCACAAATTTTCTAGACTCTGTTATGTATCTCTGGCCTTTGGGCTCGTATTAAACCCATTCTAAGATCGTATCTGCATTAAGCTGATGTCAGTAAGTTTAGTATGTGTTTTTTTCCTATTTCAAAGAATCGCCCCCATGTGTTAAAGCCATATTGATTACCTGTGTTTGACAAACAAAACATGCATGGGGGGACGGACGGACACTGGGTGGAATTTACATTTTTAGCCAACAGATATTTGCTCATCTTAACATCTTGCAATTTATATTTATGGCCGAAAAATCAGACTTGAACTCGGTCAGATTCTTGCACAAGGTTTGATTCTTTTTATTATTAATATTATTATTATTTTAGCTGACATAGCTCTCCATTATTCATTGTCAGCAGCCTATTTTCCATTTCAATTTTTTTTTTTGTATTAACTTTTCTTGTCACCCTGTTGACTTTTATAGATGAACTCAATTGACGCCGCTATTGATAGAAGGATATTGGGGAGTCGTCTAGCTGGTCGGATGGCATTTTAAATTCCTTTCATAAGCGACCATGTACGCAGTTGAAATTTTTGGCAAGTAATTGAACTTCATTGGCATAGACGAGCTCAATTGTGCATCTATTTTTGAAAAAAAAAAAAAAAAAAAAGCAAGATAGGAGCGCTTTGAATGCTTATAGATGGAACAAGGTTGCAGAAAATTCTGTGCAAACCCTTTTTAGTAATGGTAGCTACGTATCTTTTTATTTTTCATGATGAACTATACATTGTATTTTATTTTCATTAATTATCAAATAAATGTTTCTAATGATAATTGTGCTAGTGGCAATGGAACTGTATTGCACAATGATTTGTGGCATTGTTCTATAGAGAATTTTATCAAAGTAATTGGGTGAGCTTTCATATAAATGAAAAACAATACTCAATGAAATTTATATTTTCAAATTTTATTGTATAATTGACAAAAAAGATTCTAGTCCATCTGGCGCTCCTATCAAAAATATAAAAACAAGTCAACAACAAAAGAAAAACTGTAATACCCCTCATAAATCAAGTGTCTACAAGTTCATAACTCCCATCTACTCCATCATACATCACATCCAAATAATCTTGCAACTAATTGTCCTAATCGTTATAAATTTTACCTTTGCACTCGATCTTCAAATAATTATTTCTCTTATTTTTAGGAGATTAAATTGCTCCGAGAAAAGAACAAAAGTTTATTGTATACCTTTTTTTGTGGTGCATGTTACTAGCAAACAAAAGAAAAGTTGTGATTTATAACTTACTTGCAATATAAAACTATATCCCAAACCCTAGCCTGCTGCATCCCACATTCCCATTCCCATCTTCCAAAATTATGTATAAAATAATGAATATATCACTTGGGAGTTGGGGGCCGGGGCTAATATAATTTCTTATAGGAATATTAAAATGCAGTCATCACTTCATACAATAGTCGAAGCATTCTTTTATGACCATTGACCATTTTGGTTTTCTGAATTGTAGATGTGCAGGAAGTAGAGGATATTCGATTATCTAAGGAAGATTCAAATATTGTTGTTGATGATGATCTTGTCTCCACTGAGCATGATTTTTAGATTTTTAATTTAATGATTATTCTGATAGGAGTATGTTGTAAAAAGTTGGAAATTGTTTATTTT